>JAJJWW010018327.1:0-97804 GCA_023531295.1 Papaver armeniacum
GATTATACGTAAGTCTTTGTTGAATTCCTATCATAGTGGTAGTCAAATGGTTGTATATAACTACCGAATGTAGAGTAGCCCTAAAATGAGATTTTGCAAAATCCTATAATCGGTAAGTAAATAAGCTTATCCTTGACTCCCAGTTAATTCAGTGTCCCGAGAATTAAATGGCGAATCTGCAGGAGTGGCCTTTGAAAAGCGGGGAAAAATCCAAAAGCCGGTTTAAATTCAATTTTCTCGATGAATTAAGTGACTATGCCCCACACCGGACACCACTGTATGGCGTACCGACGAGCATTGTGTTCTCTTTACCACGCAGCCATGCACGCCTGAAGCTTTCATCCATGCATTGGTTGAGCCTGATAATCGTGATAAACGAGGTATCCACGACTTCCAGATATCGGCTGAGCCTCTTGCTAAAATCCGACCATAATCGGTAGTCAAAGATAGTTCATATAACTACCGAATATAGATAGTTGCCTAAAATGAGATTTTGCGAAAATCCTCTATTTTTCCTAATTTGGTTGAGCCTATAATCGAGTAGTCAAAATAGTTCATATAACTACCAGAATATAGAGTTGTCCCAAAAATGAGATTTTGCAATCGGTAGATAACTAAACTACCGATTAGCAGAAGGGGCTCTACGAGTATTTTCATCCTATTTTATGCTTTATTGTGGCTAGCCAATTCGTTTTTTGAAATTCGCCCCTAAAAAATGCTAATTCTTTTAGCTAGGTTGGAAGAATTCTACTTAAGATGTCTACCACTATTCAATGAGTTGATCAAAAGAATTCTCTCTCTCGGATCGGTTTTGGCTCACCACTTTGTAAAATCATTATTTTCTGTTTGAAGCACAGGGAAAGAAAATACTCCAAGCCGGGAGTTACGAGTCGAATTTTGTGCACACTCCTTTAAAGAGGATGTGCAGATGTCATTAAACCATATTATTAGCTCGTTTAAAGACGAGACGTGGTATCTAATTGATTTAGTTTCTTACATTATCCTTTCACTTCTCGTCACATTTCACTGATATTGCCATTTGTGTCGAGAAATATGCACGGTAAAGATACGATTCCCTTTGGGGCTGTTTGCTAGTGCTATTGACCGGTAGACAAACGGTGCGTACCAATACTCTCACGCTCCCTAAAGTACTTTATTTACAATCTTAAATCAGTACCACTCCTTTGACTATCTAATTAGTAGTTGTTCTATGATCAGCCAGCTAGCTCATCAACCCTCTAGTTTAGTAAGCACCTTCTTATTCGTAATGGTTCATTAGTTACGGTGAAAAGTTCTAATCTTTTTATACGAATATTTTTAGGTTTGGTTTAAGAAAGGAACGCTGTCTACCAATCCCAAGTATATCTTATGCCGGTAAAGAAGTTGTTTGCCATTTTGTTAATCGACCACCACATGTCATAGCTATGTCGAGTGCAAGATATTTTATTTTTAATTAGGTGCGGGTGCAATGCATATTTATATGTTCGCCTTGTTTTTGTTCAAGGCAACGTCTGACTCATTTTTCACTACTAACAATGCAATCTTCGTATAAGGGCGGTAAGAAATGGTAGTGGGGCGGCAACCTAATAAGACAAAAAAGATCATTACAAGGTAATTCAAGTGCCCCTTATCAAAGAAAATCTGGAAATAACTAATTAGCCCTTATTGTTAATAATCAAGATTAGTAATGAAATCAAGATTAGTGTTGATAATTAATTTTCACTTATTATAACTCTAAAATCATATTTTTAGAGTTATAAAAAAAAAAGTTTAGAGGAGAAAAAAAAGAAAACTTATGTGATATTTGTGAAACCCTAGATTTTGATTCACTCAACCAAAATGAGTGATTCCAGTGACCCGGTATACTTCTAAATTAGTTCCCATTAGCTTTTTCTCGCTCAAAATTATCTAAAGTACATAAAAAAATCAAAACTTTTGAATTTTCAAAAGAACTTACGGTTGCAATTTTGCTCGTGACCAACCGTAACTGGTTAACTTTGGGGAAGATCCAATCGTAAAACCAGTTACGGTTGGTAATTAAATTTGGACAACAACCGTAACTAAATTACGGTTGGTACCTAATGAATCGAGACCAACCAGTAACTACCCTACGGTTGGTGTGTCAACTTAACTTTTGAACCGTAAATCATTATTTGATAAATTCTTAAGACACATGATTATTTACGGTTGGTATGGTTGTTTGAGTAACAAACCGTAACTCAATTACAGTTGATAAATATGATGCAAATAAAAACCGTAACTAAACATATTCTCAAAACTAAGAACTTACGGTTGGTATTTGAGTTTAAACCAACCGTAACGTCAACCCAATCTACAGTTACGGTTCGTATTTGAGTTATTACCAACCGTAACTCACATGCAACCAAAAAATTCAATTTCAATTTTCATACAAAACCCTAATTTTTGATACAAAATTAACTTAAATCCAACACGATAAACTAAACCCTAACTGGGTTTTTCCAAACATTTTCAAATCGTTCGATTAATCAAGACGATGAAATTTTCTCGTTTTTAATGGAGGTTACGGTTGATGGAGGAGAAGAGAAGATGAAGAAGAAGATGAAAAAAAAAACTGATTTGATTTTTTATGATTCATTAGGTTAAAAAAAAAATTGATTAGATTTTGGTTGATTTAAGGTTAAAAGGGTAATCTAGTCAATCTACACCCCCTATAGGACACCCCTAACCAATAAGAGGGACATTGCTATCACACTTGCCGCCCCTCTACCATTTCTTGCCGCCCCTATACCAATATTGTAACAATGTGGTACCCCAATTAGTAGCTTCGAGATTTTTATATTTTGTTGGATTAAAATGGTCAAGAAGAAGTATGAAACATCAGGTGACTCGTGGGTTTTTTTTTTCTTCTGATCGGTCAATAGGAAATAGATTAAAGAGCACACAAGCCGTGTGCAGGCAAATTCAACTAAAAAAGAGCGACAAGGCCCTGAAAAAATAAGATCACAAAGAAAAAACTAAAGCAACAAAGCCCCTAAAAAACAAGAGCACAAAGGAAAACTAAAGCACTAAAAAAATAGAAATCTAAAGTACATAAAAAGTTTAAACGTCTTAGATACCACCAAGTAATAACTCAAACTTGAGAACCATGAAAGATACATTCAAGTAATACTCTCATCAACCTACTCTATTGTTAGATCCTTATGATTTTTCCAAATGTCGCTCAACATATCTTTTTGACCTTTCTTTGAAGAAGGAAAACTTAATCCCCAACCAGAACCTGCATCCATTAACTTAATAGCTGATATATTATTTGAATTGTCGAGAGATATGGGGGTACCTTTCTTTTTTGAACTTAAAGAGCCGGTTGGAAAAAATCCCGTTGCTTTAGACTTTAGGCTCGACATTTTGTTGCATCCTAAGCTTGGCTCAGAATGAGCCTGATTTGAGATGATGATTTGAGTACTTAAACTTTCTATTTTGCTCGGAATCAAGATTGGTTCGGAGGAGGATGGTTTCTTGATGGCAAATTCCAAGTCTTCCATAACTAACTCCGAAGTAGCAACCTCCTCTGACTCTTGTTGAAGTCCATGGAATCTATTACAAGTTTTGAAACCAGGTGGAATGGAAGGATCAGAGGAAGTGGAACTTTCTCCTCTTGAATGCTCAACATTCTCAACCACGGGAGCTTCTTCTATTCTCCTTGAATGCACTTTTTTCTAGAATAAGATACCCAATCCTCTTCAGATGGTTGAGTGACCCCTTCAAGAACTTCAACTTCTTCTCTCACAATATTATCTGAAGCGTTGTCTTTTGAAGCTTGGTTCTTCACCTGCACATTTTCTTTAGAAATCTCCATACCAATTGAGTTTAAAAGGATACCTTTCTGATTGTTGTTGTCAATAACTCCATCGAGTGGAACGCAAACATTGGGCACCCACTTAGTCTTAACTTTTGGTACGGGGTTGAAGGTGAATTTAGGCGATGAATGACCAAAACTATTACAATGAGAGCAATAGGTAGGCTTCCATGGATATTCAGCCCTTACCTTATATTTCTCATTATCAATCCGGGAAAGGAATCTCTTCCCCGAAATGAGCACTTTGCATCAATCTCTACAGATTCTGGCGTAAGCCATTCTAGTCTTCATTGCAGTAGGAGAATCTGTCATTATTGGTATCCCCACATAACTTGAAATCTTAGAGAACCCAGTAGCATTCCAAAGGTGTAGAGGAACATCTCTAAGTATCATCCAAATTGGAACAGACTTGATGCTGACCTATTTGTTGCTCAATCAAAGGGGTCCATGGACGAATTAGAAAATTTTTGCTTCCAATGTTGGTGACCCTAGCTCAAGAACCATATTTTTATCATCTTCATGGGAAAATTTAAATAAGAAAGCTTGTTCTCCATGGATAGTCATGGAGATTTCTCCCTTTGTATTCCACTGATTTTTAAGATTTTATTTCACAACTAGGAAAGGAAGCTTCTTACCAACAAAATACCCAACAACATAATCTTCACAAGATTCAATATGGGGTTGAAGCTCACCTGATGAGAAAAATGGAATAATTTCTCTATCTGGATTCTTTGGTTCCTCAAAAGCAAGTTTCGTTGATGGAGATACATTCACCGGAGCCTTGAGGACAAAAGACCAATTGATTTCAGATCTAAAGGTTTCAGAAATTAAAAACCCCCCATTTTCAATCGGAAGAGAAGAGTTTGGCAATCTTGGAAAATATTCCGACCCAAGAGTAAAATCGGTAGCAGAAGATGATTTAGAAGAGGTAGTAGTGATTACAGAAGGGATTGAAGGAGATTTTCCGCCTCCAATCATGCTGAAAGACGAAGAAATTTTGCCCTAAAAAATCTCCCTAAAATCTCCTTGCCACGTCATTTCCTCTCTCTTCCTTGGATTGATCGATGTTTTTGTTTTTGTTTTTTTTTTTACTGTGACTCGTTGTTATACGGTAAAAAAAAACTAATCTCATGTGATGTGTTTTCCTACCTGACAAGTAAAAAAGAAAAAAACCGTAATAAATACAAGAGAAAAAAAAGTAGAACAAAAAATATATATACAGTACACGTTTAAGGTGGTAGAGTAGAGTGGTGTAGTACTGATTCATCTTCTCCTTTTCTTTGCCTTCTTCTTGTATCGCAACTGCTCATCAGATTGTGATATGGCAGTGTCATGTTCCTGTTATTTGGGAGTGCCCCTATCCAATCATTGGAGCACCCTGTCAATCATTAAGAGTCGTTTACTTCATTAATTGCTTTACTTAGGTCTTAAGTTAATCTTTTGTTAGCAACTCAGATCAACCCACGTGTAGGGTGCGAGATGCTTTACTTCTGTCAGTTAGGGCTTTGGAGTTGTATTTAATGTTGCTACGTTTGCTGTTTGAAGTTAAGAAGAAATATAGTGAGTAGTCTCAGTCCAGTGCGGCTGCAGATCTGTTATATGTTCTGGAGTCATCACTTTCAGTACTACTCCCCTCTCCATTCATAACACTTGGTATCATCCAGTCGATCTTTGTCCTTCCCATGACAGGTCCTTCCATCAAGGAAGTTGACACTACAAACCAAAGAGATTTCACGCCTCATGACACAGCTTACTGAGATTCAGATGAGAGCTAAACAAAACGTGAAGTCGACGCAAAAGCTCAGAAGATTTTAATGAATCGTTTAGTACAACTTTCTGAAGATACTCTCAACCACATAAAAAAATAAACCAGATCCAATTATTCCAACTACACCAGAGACAAATGCTAGCCACAACAACATCAGTCACGGATCTGTGAATCAATCTCTTAAATCTGCAAAACTTGATTTTCCCAGATTTGATGGAGAGAACCCCAGAAGCTGGCTGCGCAAATGTGATAGACTTTTTCAGATTCACCCATTGGAGGACACTCAAAAGACAGAATTTGCTTCTATGTACATGGATGGAAGAGCTGATTCTTGGTTTTTCGACTACTGCTCCGGTAAAACCTCAGTCCCTTGGTCGGAATTTTCTAATCATTTATGTCGCCATTTTGAAGATCTAGCTAATGATAATTATGTTGGGTGTTTTAACAAACTTTCACAAATCACTTCTGGAAGAGTATTTTCAAACATTTGAACAACTCAAAGCTCTTATGTTAGCAAAGAATCCTTCACTAGATGAAGAGTATTTTGTGATGAGCTTCATCAGTGGGTTAAAACATGAAATTAGCAATTATGTTCGTATGCATAACCCAACATCCCTTACTTAGGCCTTCTTCTTAGCTAGACTACAAGAACAATCACTAGCTCAACCCCCTAAATCGCTTCTCACTAAACAACCCACTACATCTTCATACTTTACCAAACCAACAATCTATCAAAAAACCCCAACCCCATTCACTGTTCCAACTTCCCTTCACCAACTTCATATTAGGAGAATGTGGCCAGTTACTAAAATTACGTTATCTTGTCCTTAAGTGCTAGCACTATGGTTGCTCTCATCCCTTCCTATCCTTCACTATCTCTCAAACTCTTCAAAACCATCTACTATGGTCTCCCATATCCCTACATGTGTAAGGATATTCACCCTTTCCCTACATGGAGGATCACATCTGATCCCGCTTGTAGGGAAGGGAAATCACACCGCTACTCAATAGCCGTATAAATTTACACTTTACGGCCACTGAGTAGCTGAGGGCCCCCACACGACTACCGATTACTGTTTTCGATTTTTAAAATTTTACCTTAAAATTTTCCTTTTCCACTCTTTTTTTTTTTTTTACGAAAACTCTTTTTTACCAATTATATCTCTTTTTTATCTATTATATATCTTTTTTTTACTCTAAAATATCTTTTTACCTAGACAAATATATTCCCATTAAAAAATAACGCAAAAAAAACTGACCACGAGTAGCCATTTGACACTATTCATACGGCTACTGAGTAGCCGTTTCATGTAGGTGTTTATGGGTAAAAATCGTTTCCGCCGATTTTGGTAAATTCGGTAGGTGAGTGAGAAACTGGTTTAAACCCTAAACAAATGTGCCGCACGTGAGCACTTTATAGATTCGAGAGATCAACTGCATAAGTCCGGCCTAAACCAAGAAATGGCCGTTTCCAGGACTTGCTTTGGTCACAAAGTGGAGGAGAAGGGTTGATTTGGGGGAGGGAAGCAAAGAAAGGTGTTGAGACCGGGAACAGTGCAGGAGAGTAGTGTCTCGACTTGTATCGAAAGTGAAAGCTTAGGAAGCTTGCAAGAGATGAAAGCTTTTGGAGAGCTTGCAAAGTTGCCTTTTCCGAGAGTGTTGTATTTTTCCCCGACCGAGACTTGTTGTCCGGTGGAAATAGGTAAGACCTATTTATACAAGTCGAGATTGAAAACACTCCGGCCTCATGAAGGAAGAGAGTAAAGGGTGAAATAATGGGAGGAGGTGGTAACCGCAAGGTGTTTATGGGTGAAAACGTTTTCACCATTATTTCCTCATTTATATGACCGCTTTATTCCTTTTCACGCTTTCTTAATGTGAGCGTCGTGTACGCGCAAGTCATGTGACCGCCAAACCAAAACCCCGGAAAGCATCCCCGGTTGTGTTGATATCTCGAGTGTTGGTTGCACCTTGAGTGCAAGTGGCGCCGCTAGTGGCGCGTGTGGCATGTGCCATTGGCATGTGCGGAATGCCCTTGTTGCGGGTTGTACCTCGAGCGTAAGTGGCAATGCCAAGCTGCGAGTGGCGTGCGTGGCATGTACGGAATGCCTTGGTAGTAGGTTGTACGTTGAGTGTAAGTGGAAATGCAGAGCTGCTAGTGGCGTGCGTGGCATGTGCGGAATGCCTTTGGTGGTAGGTTGTACGTTGAGTGTAAGTGGCAATGCCAGAGCTGCTAGTGGCGTGCGTGGCATGTGCCAATGGCATGTGCGGAATGCCTTGGTGGTAGGTTGCATGGTTTGCAAATTAGGCTACCAGCGTGGGTTTTGGCGTGTGCCAGTGGCGCGTACGGTCGAATTGGCCTAGGTTGCACGTCTTGCAAGTTAGGCTACCAGCGCGCATTAGGGCCACGGCTATGTGATGAAGGCTACCAGCGAGCGTGTTGGCATGTGCCAATGGCATGCGTGGCCGTTAGGGCCGTGGCCTTGGTAGGAAAGGCTACCAGCGAGCATGTTGGCATGTGCCAATGGCATGCGTGGCCGTTAGGCCGTGGCCTTGGTAAGAAAAGCTACCAGTGAGCATGTTGGCATGTGCCAATGGCATGCGTGGCCGTTAGGGCCGTGGCCTTGGTAAGAAAAGCTACCAGCGAGCATGTTGGCATGTGCCAATGCCATGCGTGGCCGTTAGGGCCGTGGCCTTGGTAGGAAAAGCTACCAGCGAGCATGTTGTCATGTGCCAATGGCATGCGTGGCCGTTAGGCCGTGGCCTTGGTAGGAAAAGCTACCCGAGCATGTTGGCATGTGCCAAATGGCATGCGTGGCCGTTAGGGTCGTGGCCTAGGTAAGAAAAGCTACCAGCGAGCATGTTGGCATGTGCCAATGGCATGCGTGGCCGTGGCCTTGGTAGGAAAAGCTACCAGCGAGCATGTTGGCATGTGCCAATGCCATGCGTGGCCGTTAGGGCCGTGGCCTTGGTAGGAAAAGCTACCAGCGAGCATGTTGTCATGTGCCAATGGCATGCGTGGCCGTTAGGGCCGTGGCCTTGGTAGGAAAAGCTACCAGCGAGCATGTTGGCATGTGCCAATGGCATGCGTGGCCGTTAGGGTCGTGGCCTAGGTAAGAAAAGCTACCAGCGAGCATGTTGGCATGTGCCAATGGCATGCGTGGCCGTTAGAGCCGTGGCCTTGGTAGGAAAAGCTACCAGCGAGCATGTTGGCATGTGCCAATGGCATGCGTGGCCGTTAGGGCCGTGGCCTTGGTAGGAAAAGCTACCAAATGAGCATGTTGGCATGTGCCAATGGCATGCGTGGCCATTAGGGCGTGGCCTTGTAGGAAAAGCTACCAACGAGCATGTTGGCATGTGCCAATGGCATGCGTGGCCATTAGGGCCGAGGCCTTGGTAGGAAAAGCTACCGAGCATGTTGGCATGTGCCAATGGCATGCGTGGCCGTTAGGGCCGTGACCTTGGTAAGAAAAGCTACCAACGAGCATGTTAGCATGTGCCAATGGCATGCGTGGTCGTTAGGGCCGTGGTCTTGGGTAGGAAAAGCTACCGAGCATGTTGGCATGCGTGGCCGTTAGGCCATGGCCTGGTAGGAAAAGCTACCAGCGAGCATGTTGGCATGCGTGGCCATTAGGGCCGTGGCCTTGGTAGGAAAAGCTACCAGCGAGCATGTTGGCATGTGCCAATGGCATGCGTGGCCGACTTGGCCTAGGTTGCATGGTTTGCAAGCCTAGGGGCGCTATATTTGGCAGCAAATGGATGGCATAGCGGCTTGGAAATATGGCTTGTGGTGCGTGTTGGCATGTGCCAATGGCACGCACGGCCATGTTGAACTAGTTGCACGTTTGCAAGCCTAGGGCGCTATATTTGGCAACTGCCACTGGCATAGCGGCTTGGAAATATGGCTTGTGGTACGTGTTGGAATGTGCCAATGGCACGTACGGCCATGTTGACCTCGTTGCACGTTTTGCAAGCCTAGGGCGCTATATTTGGCATGTGCCAATGGCATAGCGGCTTGGAAATATGGCTTTTGGTAAGTGTTGGCTTGTGCCAATGGCACGTACGGGCCATGTTGACCTAGTTGCGCGTTTTGCAAGCCTAGGGCGCTATATTTGGCATGTGCCAATGGCATAGCGGCTTGAAATATAGCTTGTGGTACGTGTTGGCATGTGCCAATGGTACCATCTTGACCATATTGACCTAGTTGCATGTTTTGCAAGCCTAGGGCGCTATATTTGGCATGTGCCAATGGCGTAGTGGCTTAGTTTGGCATGGTTGCCAATGAGTGCGATATGTAGTTTGGTTTTGGCGTTTAGCCATGGTGCGCATGTGCGGCTTGGTTTTGGCGTCATTGCCATGGTGCGCGTGCGGCTTGGTTTGGCATTGTTGCTATGGTGCGCAGTGTGCGGCTTGGTTTGGCATTGTTGCCATGGTGCGTAGTGTGCGGCTTGGTTTGGCATTGTTGCCATGGTGCTAGCAGTGTGCGGCTTGGTTTGGCATTGTTGCCATGGTGCGCCAGTGGGGCTTGGTTTGCATTGTTGCCATGGTGCGCAAGTAGTGGCTTGGTTTGGCATTGTTGCCATAGTGCGTGAGTGTGCGACTTGGTTTGGCATTGTTGCCATGGTGCGCAGTGTGCGCTTGGTTTGGCATTGTTGCCATGGTGCAGCGTATGCGCTTGGTTTTGGAATTAGGTTATGTGTCTAAAACTCCTAATCCTGGGTATTTTCAAAAATACCCTATTAATTATTTACACTCGAGTTAAATGCTCTTAGTTAATGTGTTGCGGGTAACACTAGGTCATGGGGTTTTACGATTTTACCCTTTGTTTAAAACCACCATCAACATTAAGTCCCCCGCTAGCTCCTAACAGGGCTTTGTTGCCGGGTAAGCATAAGACGGGTGACAAACTATCAACGGCAAACCGTAAAGAGAATTGAGGAGGCTTGTCTGACCTTTTTATAAATAGGATTTGGAATCCTTGCTCTGGTAGTTTTGCACAACGGGAGGCTAGCACAATTGGTGGGGCCAGGCAGCTTGGCGACGTTGATAGGTGTAGAATACACCGTATTTAATATCTAGTATTTATGCTTTCTTTGCGAGTTTTCTTGTAAATTATGTATCTTATGTGTGCTTTTGAGTTTATTAGGTGCAATGGAGTCATTTGGAGCAAAAAGACCAATTGGAACTCGTTCAAATACAAGATTTCTACTTTTCATTGTGTAGAGGACGAGAAGATGAAGACGATGCCGAAAGAATGGAGTCATTCCGAGTTCGTATGAAGAAGTTATGAGCAAAATAAGAACTTGGAAGACAAAGGGCAAAATAGTCATTTCATGGGCGAACATTATCTGGAGCCCAGTCATGGTTAAGGGGGTTGATAGTAGGGTGCCCCTTATCACCTACTAGTGGATGCATTTATCTGTGGGGTGTAACCATCCAACCCAAGTCGCACAAACTCGGATCGAAGGCTATCTTTATTTCCCAAATCATTTTCATTCTTCCCGTAAACCAACGTAGAAGTGGGAAACTGCTGCTATTAAATTTGTCCGAGAGATTTACGAGATGAAAGTGGAGAGTGAAATCGATAGAGAAAGAAGATTAAACTCGAGCTGCAGCTGGTGGAAACGGAAGATGAAGAAGAATTGATAGAATTGCTGAGTAACGATGGGTGTTTGAATCTGAGGATTGAAGAAGAGTCGCCACAGATCGAGTCTGTGATTTCATGGATCGATGAAGAGAAGAGAATGGATTGGGAGTTCGATTGATGGGTTTTGGTTGAATGAAGTTGGTGTATCGAGCAAGGTTAATCTGGAAGAGATCGATGTGACTCAGGGAAGAAGAAGATGCAAAAATTAAACTCATAGAATGAATTAGGGTTTCGGTCTTTGAAGGGATTGTGAGGATTAGAAGATGAGTTTGATTTGAGTGTCTGTAAGGCTCAAGAACAATGGGTGATTGAGACTGTGTTGATGGATGAGAATCAGATTGAGAGATGGGTTTGAGTCGATTGAGAGTTGTTGATTGGTGGCGTTGTCGATTTGAGAAATCAGATGCAAGGGGAATTCAAGTTGCTGTGGTCGAGATGAGCAAGAACGGCCGAGGCTGGTGATGGAGATGATATATTAGGCCACAGGGCAGCTGGTTTGAGCTGAGAAGGGATTGGCAGAGCTGTAGGCACTAATGGTGGTTATTGGCAGTCGATTATGAGGCGGTGAGGAGATGGTATTAGGACTGATGCTGTTATTGAATGGCTGTTGGAAGGAATGGGTATGAAGCTCATGGTTGCATGGATGAAGTTGTTGCAGCTCAGTTGAAGAGCTGAAACTGCAGGAGATATTGAGATGGAGTTGTTGATGTGGCAGTGGCAATGAAACTCAATTGGAGATTGTGCACATGAGTCAGGTGGTTTATGGCTCAGATGGTTGCAGAATATGGGTTTGGTGCTGATGCTTGGAGCAGCTGGGATTTGATTGCAGGGTGACAGAGCTTGCAGCTCAGGTGGCTCTGAGGTGAATGATGTGCAGCAATTGGTGCTGAGCATCTGAGAAGGATGAGGACAATATAAGTGTTGGATGGTGCTGGTGAGCCAATGGGTAAGTCAGTGCTGGTGTTATAAGGGTCTGTGTATGACTGGCTGGAGATTGAGCTGAAATTGTGACTCTGGTGTTGCTACTATGGTGAGGTTGAGATGAATGGAAGTGCTGGTGACTTGGTGGTGCTGGTGGCTTGAGCAATCGAATGAATGCTCATTAGTGTACAGAGTGAACTACAGGGCCTGAGGTGGTTGCAGGGAAGGTGCCATAGTTGAGGCTGGGAACTTCTGGTGCAAGAGTTGAGATGAACTAAGGCACTGAATTTACAGCGATGCGCTATTTAGCTCGGTGGCCCTGTTGGTGGTGCTTTTGCGTATGGCCCGAGAAGGCTTGAACTTGAACCGTGAGGTTGAGTCGGTGTTTGATAGTATGGATTGAGGGAACTGGTGCAGAGAGCTTGAGATTGTAACTAGGGAGTTGTGGTTCTGATGAAGGCTCAATGGAATTGCAAATGGTTAGAGATGCTGCTATTGAACTGGAACAAGGGAGAATGATGAACTTAGATGAAGACTTGATATATGGGATCTGGTGGAGCTGGCAATATAAGGCATTAGATGTATGCTAGGGTGAAAGTGTTGCAGCTGCATTTCAGTGCATCTGTTGAGGCATTACAGGTTATGCAGCTGAGTACAGGGAATTGCAGGCAGGGAATAATGTAGTCATGGCCACAGTTGTGTGGGTTTGGACAGGGAATGAAATTGCAGGCAGCTGGTATTGAGTTGAGCTGCAGTTTGAGATTGGAATTGATGGTGAGCTAATGGAAGAGAATGGTGCATTACAGGAGGTTACAGGGAAGGCAGCCATCATGGCTGAAGCACAATGATTGTGCTACACAACTCAGGCTGTGCAACAGCTCTGGCCTAGACCAACCAGCCAATTCAGATAGAGACTCAGCTGAGCTGCCCTGACTCAATGATCTGACTCTGTTCTGACTCGTTCGACCAACCCGTGGACTCCCGACCCGACCCGACTCACCCGACTGCCTGACCCGATCCGGCTTGACCTCAGTGAGTTGACCGTTTTGACCCACGGCCCCGACCCGTTGACCCGGGTGGTCGGTTTGACTTACGGCCACCCGAGATATTTTCCATTCCGGTGGATTCCGCCATAATCCCAGCTTTTTAAGGAGCGTTTTTGGGACAAAATTTCTACACGGGTTTCTCTCCATGGTGGGCCGGGTGAATTTTCAACTAATGGACTTTGAAGACAAAACCTAATTTTGGAAGGAGTTGAGCTATAAAAGAGAGGACTTTTACCTAATTGAGATATCTTTTTTCTAATTCTTTTTTTCCTCTACTTTTGTTCTAGGGTTTAGAAACATGAGACTTCTTTTCTTCTTGTGATGAACTCCTTTGAATATGAGTACCTATTTTATTATTGGTTATGGAATAGTTGGATTTCACAAAGCATGATTCTTTGATTCAATATATTAGTTTTGTCTCATATTTATCGCTTGCAATTCTCCTAGAAAATATTGTTTTATGATTGATTGATTGTTTTGTCAAGTTGCAAATTGGTAGAACTTCTAATCACATCTATTGCTAGTTTAGGGTTTATTATACGCAAAAGTGATATTCCTTGAATACAAGTAGCATAATATGATTATGGTTTGTAGTGATATATTCTTATGATCATATGTGAATCGTAACCTTTGTTAAATTGAATTAGTGCGCTTTCCACGTTCAATTGCTTTGATTGGCCTGATTTCATAGAACTTAATGCATCTAGGGAATTAAACTTGATTAGTGCTTTTACACGTTAGGTTGTTCCGTTAGGTAGAATTCATATTCGCATCTTTTAATGTGTTTGTTGATGACATGAGGAGATTTAGGGATATTCTTGCGATCAAGGTATTCTAGGGTCTTTGATAAAAGTTGAGATTAAAAATCAATTCTAGTTATTGTGAAAAGCATGTTAGTGAATGAAAACGAAATCCTTAACCAATATCTCTTCTATCTTATTTGTTTGCTTATTTGTTTCTTTGTTTTTATTTTATTTAGTTTATAAAATCACAAAACCCCGGTGTTATTTATAGGAAACCATAACAATTCGACAACCTAGACCTCTGTGGGATCGATCCTTTCTTGCCCTTGCTATATTTATACTTTGAGTAGTAAGAAAGTGTAATTATATTTGTGTCGCTTACGCTGATCAATTTTGGCGCCTGCCACTGCTGGGGAGGCGCTGTTGTTAATTGTTTTTGGTTTCTTATTTTTGTATTTAGTTTTTGTTTTATTTTTATTTTTCTTATTTTCTGGGTTTTAACCTTGGTTTGGGAATTATTTCAGGTGCTTATTTCTATGGAAGGAGCATATTGGAACAATGGATACGGTTTTCAACAACCTCAACAATATGATAACTACCAATTCCATGGGTATAATCAAAACCAATTCATTGGTTATGACCAATATTCCATGGAACCTTGTGGTTTTCCTCAACAACCTTATGGTGAGTATGGTGTGAACAACAACAAGGATGGGAGGATTCTTATGCTTGTGAACAAAAAGTCTCTAATTTTATAGATAAAGTTTCCACCTTTTTACAAGAGGAATTTCAAAAAGATAAAGAGACTACAAACGAGCAACTCCAAGAACTTCGTGAAAGTATGACTATCTTGCGAAGAGACATTGATCAATACAAGGAAGATATGGATAATTCTAATGTGCATATGGTTTGTGATGAATATTTGATTGATGCTAATGTTGAAAAAGGCCAATCTTTGGGGACTTTTGTTGATAATTGTGTAGTTAACTCAACTCTTGATCGTAATAATGATCATTCACCTATTCAAAAGGATGAGTTAGAGATTAGCAACACTAAATTCAGCGAGGAACAATCTTATGTTGACTATGATAGTGACGGTGATTATGATACATTGCTTGAAACAACTCATGGTGACATCTCCGAGGAGTCTTTTTGGGATCAAGATGAAGATGAAGAGGAATATGTTGACACTTGTGTAGATTACTCAAGCATTGATCTTACTAATGATCAAGAGCCTATTCAAAGGGTGGAGCTTGAGGATGATGCATTTACGAGTGTTCTAAAAAGTTTCTTATGATAAAATTTGGATCCGCAAAAGAGTATGTGCCTTACAACAAAAAGGAGTGTGTTGAGAATGAGACCGTTATGACCAATATTGTGGAAGACCCAATTGAGCTTGCAAATAATTGTAATGATGATGTTTATGTCGAGACTTTGGTTAAGGCAGAAACGGACGAAGAATGGTTGCAAGGTTTGATAGAGGACCATGATATAAAAGAGGTGAATAATTCACTTGAGTTTTTCAAGGATGAAGAGGATTCCGTAATACAAGAGATTGTGCAAGGTTTATCTAACCCTTTGCCTATTGTTTCTTCTCCTTTACCTCTTATTGGTTTGAATGTATGTGCTTCGAAAACATTGTTGAATGACTTTGTTTCTCGATTTCCGCCATTAGAGAAACTTGATTCTCATACTATGCAGGTTATGGAACAAGAAACCGTGGAAGTACCCGACTTCTATATTCTTTATACACTTCCAAGTGTGGACAAGAATAAGTGTGGGGGAAGCTTTTTATCGGTTCATAGCTTCACTTTTGCTTTATATTACTAATATTTGTGTGAAGCTAGTGTTTGAAAAACAGGTTCTATGGAAGGATCCCCAACTTTTCCGATTATTGGTGTATGGGGAATGAATCTTACAAGAAGCTAAGTCGGGTCAGTCGACTTTAAAACAAGCGCTTAGTGGGAGGCAACCCACCGGTTTTGTATCTCTTATCCTTTTGCATTTTATTTTTGTTTCGTTTATTTTATTTTTTACTGTTTTCATATCATATTTGCATCCCCATGTTTAATTTCATTGAGTCCGTAATCTATCTTAGAAGAGAATTATGACGAATACCTTTTCGTCAGAAAATTTCAGACTGCGCGTAGTTCAGTCCAGAGACCATAACTGTCAGACCGTTTATCAAAACACTGTGAAATTTTGACACTGTGTAGAAAACACGTAGGTGAACAACTTTTGTGAAATGGAGTTTTTCCAAATTCCTTACCAATTTGCACAGTTTTTGCGTTTTATCTGCTGTTACGTCAGAATTCAGAACTTTCGGTTTTACACATTGAGGACAATGTGAAGTTTAAGTGTGGGGGAGCATTATATGTTTGTATAGTTTGTTTTTGACACCATTAGTGGATGGAACCATTTTGAATGCAGGAGTTGAGGAACCAATTAACTAAAAGGGAAGAATATAGCTTAAATCACAAATTAACATGATAGTTGTTACCATATCTCGGAATATCACCATATCACATTCTATTTTTATTTTTCCATATTTATCTATTGTTCTCTAAGTGCTTTGGTGGGTCACTAAAAATCGACGTGTTATTGCCGTTAGGATGAAATAGAGTGGTTGAGTTAAAATCACAAATTAAAAAAAATTTAAAAAAAAAAAAAAAAAAAAAAAAATGAAAAAAAAAAAAAAAAAAAAGGACCGATCAATTAGACCAAAACGGAATAAAAAGACACTTGGGAATAGCAAAGATGTGTGAAACGTAGTCCCCGTCTCCGTCGCCTAAACAAGCGTGGAATGCAGGATCCAAGGCAACTATCATGTACTTGCCGACAAGAAGCATGCGCTTGGATCCAAAAGATCTAATCATGCCGTAAAAAAAAAAAAAAAAAAAAAAAAAAAAAAAATTGGATCCAATTTGATCCAATCGTCAAAAAAAAAAAAAAAAAAAAAAAAAAAAAAATTATTATTGTGTTGAATAAAGTCACTCTTGGTTCCCTTGTATATGCCAATTGATTTGATGTAGCATTCAAGACTAAGTAGCTCAATCCAATAGGATTAGGTTCATCTTAGCAAGGACCTTCAGACGAGATATGGGAAACATCGAACACTTGTGAATATTCGCCAACATCTACATCTATATCCATCTTCTTAATCTTTTCATTGTGATTGTGGTTTGTTAGTTTCCGAGTATTGTGGCTTGTTCGACTATCTAATTAGAGTTTATTTACTAATAATTGAATTGAATTTGCAAGGTACCTCCTCCCGTAGTCATTTTGGATTCATTCATTGATTTGTCACGAATAGACGGAGTTGGAAATATAGGTTTTGTAGGTATATCTCTAGTAAACCTTCACGAGACTATAACTCGTCCACTAGGGACACCTAGGGGTTTAAAGGCTTGTTATTTATGCTAAAATTAACCGTAGCCTCGACGTCACGGAGTTGTTGTATTTTATTATTTTGTTTGATTTGCTCGAGGACTAGCAAAGTCTAAGTGTGGGGGAATCTGATAGGTGTAGAATACACCGTATTTAATATCTAGTATTTATGCTTTCTTTGCGAGTTTTCTTGTAAATTATGTGTCTTATGTGTGCTTTTGAGTTTATTAGGTGCAATGGAGTCATTTGGAGCAAAAAGACCAGTTGGAACTCGTTCAAATACAAGATTTCTACTTTTCATTGTGTAGAGGACGAGAAGATGAAGACGATGCCGAAAGAATGGAGTCATTCCGAGTTCGTATGAAGAAGTTATGAGCAAAATAAGAACTTGGAAGACAAAGGGCAAAATAGTCATTTCATGGGCGAACATTATCTGGAGCCCAGTCATGGTTAAGGGGGTTGATAGTAGGGTGCCCCTTATCACCTACTAGTGGATGCATTTATCTGTGGGGTGTAACCATCCAACCCAAGCTGCACAAACCTGGATCGAAGGCTATCTTTATTTCCCAAATCATTTTCATTCTTCCCAGAAACCAACAGAGAAGCAGCTGCTGCTATTAAATTTGTCCGAGAGATTTAGAGATGAAAGTGGAGAGTGAAATTGATAGAGAAAGAAGATTAAACTCGAGCTGCAGCTGGTGGAAACGGAAGATGAAGAAGAATTGATAGAATTGTTGAGTAACGATGGGTGTTTGAATCTGAGGATTGAAGAAGAGTCGCCACAGATCGAGTCTGTGATTTCATGGATCGATGAAGAGAAGAGAATGGATTGGGAGTTCGATTGATGGGTTTTGGTTGAATGAAGTTGGTGTATCGAGCAAGGTTAATTCAGTGGAAGAGATCGATGTGACTCAGGGAAGAAGAAGATGCAAAAATTGAACTCATAGAATGAATTAGGGTTTCGGTCTTTGAAGGGATTGTGAGGATTAGAAGATGAGTTTGATTTGAGTGTCTGTAAGGCTCAAGAACAATGGGTGATTGAGACTGTGTTGATGGATGAGAATCAGATTGAGAGATGGGTTTGAGTCGATTGAGAGTTGTTGATTGGTGGCGTTGTCGATTTGAGAAATCAGATGCAAGGGAACTGAATTTGGTTGCTGTGGTCGAGATGAGCAAGAACGGCCGAGGCTGGTGATGGAGATGATATATTAGGCCACAGGGCAGCTGGTTTGAGCTGAGAAGGGATTGGCAGAGCTGTAGGCACTAATGGTGGTTATTGGCAGTCGATTATGAGACGGTGAGGAGATGGTATTAGGACTGATGCTGTTATTGAATGGCTGTTGGAAGGAATGGGTATGAAGCTCATGGTTGCATGGATGAAGTTGTTGCACCAGCTTGAAGAGCTGAAACTGCAGGAGATATTGAGATGGAGTTGTTGATGTGGCAGTGGCAATGAAACTCAATTGGAGATTGTGCACATGAGTCAGGTGGTTTATGGCTCAGATGGTTGCAGAATATGGGTTTGGTGCTGATGCTTGGAGCAGCTGGGATTTGATTGCAGGGTGACAGAGCTTGCAGCTCAGGTGGCTCTGAGGTGAATGATGTGCAGCAATTGGTGCTGAGCATCTGAGAAGGATGAGGACAATATAAGTGTTGGATGGTGCTGGTGAGCCAATGGGTAAGTCAGTGCTGGTGTTATAAGGGTCTGTGTATGACTGGCTGGAGATTGAGCTGAAATTGTGACTCTGGTGTTGCTACTATGGTGAGGTTGAGATGAATGGAAGTGCTGGTGACTTGGTGGTGCTGGTGGCTTGAGCAATCGAATGAATGCTCATTAGTGTACAGAGTGAACTACAGGGCCTGAGGTGGTTGCAGGGAAGGTGCCATAGTTGAGGCTGGGAACTTCTGGTGCAAGAGTTGAGATGAACTAAGGCACTGAATTTACAGCGATGCGCTATTTAGCTCGGTGGCCCTGTTGGTGGTGCTGTTTTGCAGAAGTGGCCTGAGAAGGCTTGAACTTGAACTGTGAGGTTGAGCTGGTGTCGGATAGTATGGATTGAGGGAACTGGTGCAGAGAGCTTGAGATTGTAACTAGGGAGTTGTGGTTCTGATGAAGGCTCAATGGAATTGCAAATGGTTAGAGATGCTGCTATTGAACTGGAACAAGGGAGAATGATGAACTTAGATGAAGACTTGATATATGGGATCTGGTGGAGCTGGCAATATAAGGCATTAGATGTATGCTAGGGTGAAAGTGTTGCAGCTGCATTTCAGTGCATCTGTTGAGGCATTACAGGTTATGCAGCTGAGTACAGGGAATTGCAGGCAGGGAATAATGTAGTCATGGCCACAGTTGTGTGGGTTTGGACAGGGAATGAAATTGCAGCACTGTATTGAGTTGAGTCAGCTTGAGATTGGAATTGATGGTGAGCTAATGGAAGAGAATGGTGCATTACAGAGGTTACTGAGGGAAGGCAAACATCATGGTCAAGCACAATGATTGTGCTACACAACTCAGCCGTCTGGCAATTGCCTCTCGGCCTAGACCAACCAAGCCAATTCAGATAGAGACTCACCGAGCCGCCCGACTCAATGATCTCGACTGCTCGACTCGCTCGACTCAGCCGTGACCGACCGACCTCGACCACCCGACTGCTGAGTCTTGACCCGATCCGACCCGAGTTGACTTTGACCCGCCCCGGTCCCGACCCGCTGACCGGGGGTCGGCTTGATTTGCACGGCCACCGAGACATTTTTCCTATTCCGGGATTCCCGCCATAATCCCGCTTTTCCGGCGAGCGTTTTTGGGACAAAATTTCTACACTAAGCTTTCCATGGTGGGCCGGGTGAATTTTCAACTAATGGACTTTCAAGACAAAACCTAATTTTGGAAGGAGTTGAGCTATATAAAGAGAAGACTTTTATTATCTAATGAGATATCTTTTCTAATTCTTTTTCCTCTACTTTTTTCTAGGGTTTTGAAACATGAAACTTCTTTTTTCTTCTTGTGATGAACTCCATGAATATGAGTACCTAATTTATTTTTGGTTATGGAATAGTTGATTTCACAAAGCATGATTCTTTGATTCAATATATTAGTTTTGTCTCATATTTATCGTTTGCAATTCTCCAAAATATTGTTTTATGATTGATTGATTGTTTTGTCAAGTTGCAAATTGGTAGAACTTCTAATCACATCTATTGCTAGTTTAGGGTTTATTATACGCAAAAAAGTGATATTCCTTGAATACAAGTAGCATAATATGATTATAGTTTGTAGTGATATATTCTTATGATCATATGTGAATCGTAACCTTTGTTAAATTGAATTAGTGCGCTTTCCATGTTCAATTGCTTTGATTGGCCTGATTTCATAGAACTTAATGCATCTAGGGAATTAAACTTGATTAGTGCTTTTACACGTTAGGTTGTTCCTTTAGGTAGAATTCATATTCGCATCTTTTAATGTGTTTGTTGATGACATGAGGAGATTTACGGGATATTCTTGCGATCAAGGTATTCTAGGGTCTTTGATAAAAGTTGAGATTAAAATATCAATTCAAGTTATTGTGTGAAAAGCATGTTAGTGAATGAAAACGAAATCCTTAACCAATATCTCTTCTATCTTATTTGTTTGCTTATTTGTTTCTTTGTTTTTATTTTATTTAGTTTATTAAAATCACAAAATCCACCCGGTGTTTTATATAGGGAACCATAACAATTTGACAACCTAGACCTCTCTGTGGGATCGATCCTTTCTTGCCCTTGCTATATTTATATTTTGAGTAGTAAGAAAGTGTAATTATATTTGTGTCGCCACGACAAATGCGATCGACGTTGGGAAGTTGGCGTGAGTTGGGAAACTGAGGTGTGCTAAGCTGGTGGGACCGGCGCAAGGTGTTCGTGCGTGCTTTGTCGGGCGTGACCGATGTAAGCAAGGAGGGAGTTTCTTCGTATAGCAAAGTTTCCTTATCTTGCTTTCCTTCACGTGCGGCTTCAATTAGGCATTATTCATGCTAAAATCTCGAAGCGTTATGTCCCTCATTCTTCCTTTCCCTTTTAAGATTCCGTTTTTATACCCAAAAATAATTGCATCGTCTCCTCGTTTGAGAAAAGGGTTCTTCTTGTTGGATTTTTCTCTTGTCATGTCACGTAGATTCGGATCATCTTCTAACCAACGAGGTTCTCCTGATGAAGGCGCGAGGTCCGACTCTTGCATGAGCATCCCAACAAAGGTTATTCGGGGTTAAGAAAATCATACCGGTATGTTTTCTTCTTCGCTGACTCGACGACACTTTAACGCTTGTTGTATAAATGGAAAATTTCCCTTTTGTGCAGAGATATCCCGTTGGAGCATGCGCATCAAGTTATCGACGAGATGACCTAGTCGTTCCCTTCCTTCAAGCCCGACCTTGTTGACCGCTGCAGGACTTGGAGGACGCCGATTTAGTGGCTCTCTTGTCATGAATACCCTTCCGCAGTTTGTCGTTTGGGACTCGTATGAGGTGTCTCTCCTCCATTATCGGAATGTTGGCGGTTTCCCTGGTACTAAAGAATTTGTGGTCCTTTATACGAGGATATGGAAGACATACGGCCATATCGCTACCAAGAGCGTAGTGAAGTGTTGTTCGTCCGCCTTGGTTTCTCCGTAGTGAACCGTCTTTTGCCAATGATTGCCGAGATGGAGAATATGTCCATCCGTGTCGCCGCAGAGTCGGCCATTCAAAGGTGGGAGAACATGGTGTCCACCTGTGAATCCTTGGAGTTTAATATCATTTGGTTGCGGCATCGTCTCAATATTGTGAAAGTCGACAGAGCCGGTATTCTTGCCGGTGTGATTGGCGATTTTTATCACCAAATATCCTTCCTTAAAAACCCCGGATTTTACATGGCCGTTGTACGCCCGGAAATCTCCTTTTATATGCTTGTGCATGGCCGAAAAACTTTTGGCACCCAGGATGAAATAGTGAGACGTTCCATTGCCGATGTGTCGCTATCAAGTCTTCCAGACTTTGTTCCAAGTTAATCCTTCAAACCATCTTCTCGAATCTTGGACTATCTTATTTAATGGGATGCGTTAAGAAGTCCCCTTGGTCATACTTGATTTGACATGATGGCATGGATGAATACGTGAATGTAACCTTCTCGCGTGCTTTTGGAGTTTTTGGTGCACATGTACGACTTCATGTTGAGAAATTCCCGCGGCTCGTAAAACCTCGATAGTGATGATGTTGAAATCGCAATAACCCTGGCCGAGGGGAGAAAGCATCTCACGCCGGTAGTCCCCATGCATAACCTACTTTCATTACATCGCTTGAATCCCCCTCCACGGGATTTGATATAAGCCTATCGTACTCTTCCGGATGTGACACCGGGGATGCTCGTAAATTACATGATGACGTGTTCACGGATAGGTGCTCCTGGATCCTCCACGGCCTCGTAAAGTGTTGAAGGCGACTTCTAGACAAAGAGGTGATGATATTCTTGCGCCGCACCCTTGAAGAGTAGAGGACCTTGTTGTGGGTACGGCTTTTTAGTGGAATGTGTCTCTGAGCTTTGAGTGAAGGGATCCCGTGTATATCTCCCGTCCTCAAGTATGGTTTACGTGTTTCCATCTTTGTAGTAATTCTGCTGCGGTGAAGCTCTCGCTAGTATCAACGAATGAGGGACAACAGTTCTTGGTAGAGATGTAATCGGGGAGAGACCACATTGTCGTGGTAAAAAGTAGGTTGGCACGACATTCTATGGGCTTCCGTGGAAGTAAAAGGATTGGCCGGATGCGTAAGCGAGCAAACTGTCCATGATCACGAGTTTTAGTGAGATGGATTAAAAGGTGTCCATGACTACGAAGATTGGCCGGGCCGTGACTATGTTCCTTGATATGGGGAGTTTGGCAGCACGACCCTTGCAGTGAAGGAGTGTCGTTGAAGCGAACGTTGAAGCGAAGCCGCCGCCGAGAACGTTGATGCGTAGCTATTTCCGGAGAGAACGTTGATGCGGAGCTATACGAGAGAACGTTGAAACGGCGTCTTGCAACTATCGAGCCTTGATGGTTACCATTTTTGAAGCCTGAGGCCGCGCCACGTTCGTCAAACTCGACATCCCTCAAGAGAACAGAGGTTAGGAGTCCCCGGCCCATCTATCGATCGTGCTTTCTAGAGAGGTTGGGGTTTGGGAACGTCTTCCCTGGATGGAAACGCCGTTTCCCCGATGCGGTGCGGTTGAGGGGTGCAAATATGTCTTGACGCTACGCCTTGAGAAACATAGAATCTCACATAATCTGTTTCATCATAGACCGTACGACTTTGTGGAGAAGTTCCTGTCGTGCGGGTCCCGACGGAAGAAGGGTCTCCGTGAACTCGGGAGAGTTGTTGACTTCCTTTGCTTTCGATTTTGGAGAAGTCTTTCCCGATCTTTACGTGTGACGAAATTGGATTGCTTATCCCCTTTCACTGGGCGTTTAAGAGCGACGCGAGCCTCTTCATCTATAAACGCACGTCCCGTTGAAGTATCTTTTGTCTTTCATCAAATCAATAGTGCTCAAAAAGGAGGCTCCGCCTTCTTCCGATCTTCCAAAGATCTTGCCCCGATGGTGGAGTAGCGTCTTCCGGTGACGGTTGGAGCTCCATGCTTGAAGAACCGTTGGGGTGGCGGAAGCGGCTCTGGGTTCTAGTGATCGTAAGTGTATCGTGCAGATGACACGGCTTTGATCACGAAGTTCGGATTCATGGCGTTGTTTGAAGGGAGAGGATGGTGGCCGGAAGGGCGCAGATGTTAGCGCGGAAGGATGCAAACCGTTAGCACGCAGTGTGGTACTGCGCGGCCAGCATGCGCGTGCGGCATGTACGCCCGGTAAGCGTGTCCGGTAAGCGCGTCCGGCAAGCACGTCGGCAAGCGCTCGGCATGCATGCGCGTCCGGGTAGGAGCTTCAAAGCATGCGCGTCCGGTAGGCGCCGGATCGTCTGGTAGAATGGACGCTGGCTTGGTGTGGACGAGTTAGGCATGGACGCCCGGCTTGGATTTCGGCATGGCGTGGACCGTTGGCTTGTCACTTGGGCCGGGCTTGGCGTGGCTCGGACTTTTTCTTGCGGGCCCGCTTGCCTCTTCCCATACCTAGCTCAAATAGGAAATCCTTTCCTTATTCAAATTCCAAAAAGTTTTATGCTCATGAAATGGGTTGGCTCCCCTTTTTACCTCGTATGTTTGTTATTCACGTCATGGTGTTAGTTATTAGCGCGGTAGTGATAAAGTGGGCGAGCATATTCCACCTATGTACTCCAAATGCTTCTCTTTCAATTTGTTTTATTGTTTTCTTGTGTTTGTGCAAACCATAGCCATAGGTATGCCTTTCATAAACTTGTGGAAATACTTCATCATAAATAATTCTTCGAATATCACCGTAGTAACATCTCTAATAGTGATGTGTAATTATTATTGTGCAAAGTAGGCACGACGGGTAGGTGGCTTTTTTTTTGAAAGGCAAACAAAGCGCCTGGTTTATGGTTTTTTTCTTCCGGATTTCTTGGGTTGATAGATAAATGTTACCTTGACAGTTTGGGTTATTCTTTTGGAATGAATTGTTTAGGAGTTGACTGTTTTAGTTATGACTGAAAGTGACGCAAACATCCCAGGAAAAACATGGAACCGTGTGTTGGTAGATGACATGGGATGAAACATAACATGGCTATCGGTTTTATCAAAACTTGAAAAGAAAACCACGTATTTTTTCTAGATAAGACTTACTCTGGTTTTTTAGGTCTCCGATGAGAATTAACTTTCCGGGTGCAAGACCAAGTTTTTTTTTTTTTTTTTTTTGAGAAACATGGTCATGGGAAGTCCCCAGTCTTCCGAATCATTGCTGAGTTGTCGGATAACTGTGCCGTTAATCCCTGGGCGGATCGTTTTGCTTCTAACTCGTGAGAAGTCCCCGCCGTCCTTGTCATGTCATGACCGATAATCGAGCCATCGAGTAACCGAGTTCGGAGGATCGCCTTCCTCTACCATCTTGACGTCCGGGTCAAGAATGAGATCACTCGGTTGAAAATTGACATTGTAACCGAAAGATCGAACCTCCCACCGTGGTCGCCAATTGTTTATGGGTGAAAATCGTTTCCGCCGATTTTGGTAAATTCGTAGGTGAGTGAGAAACCGGTTTAAACCCTAAACAAATGTGCCGCACGTGAGCACTTTATAGATTCGAGAGATCAACTGCATGTGTCCGCCAAAACCAAGAAATGCCCGTTTCTAGACTTGCTTCTGGCCACAAAGTGGAGGAGAAGGGTTGATTTGGGGAGGAAGCAAAGAAAGGTGTTGAGACCAAATAATTCCTCGGGAGAGTAGTGTCTCGACTTGTATCGTAAAAATGAAAGCTTAGAAGCTTGCAAGAGATGAAAGCTTTTGGAGAGCTTGCAAAGTTGCCTTTTCTCGAGAGTGTTGTATTTTTCCGACCGAGACTTGTTGTTCGGTGGAAATAGGTAAGACCTATTTATACAAGTCGAGATCAAACGTGCACTCGCCTCATGAAAGGAAGAGAGTAAAGGGTGAAATAATGGGAGGAGGTGGTAACCGCAAGGTGTTTATGGGTGAAAACGTTTTTTCACCATTATTTCCTCATTTATTTGACCGCTTTATTCCCTTTTCACGCTTTCTTAATGTGAGCGTAGTGTACGCTCGTAAGCCGTGACCGCCAAACCAAAACCCCGGAAAGCATCCCAAGTTTGTGTGATATCTCGAGTGTTGGTTGCACCTTAAGTGCCGTGGCGCTACTAGTGGCGCGTGTGGCATGTGCGGAATGCCCTTGTTCTTTGGGTACTCGAGCGTAAGTGGCAATGCCGATCGCTAGTGGCGTGCGTGGCATGTGCCAATGGCATGTGCGGAATGCCTTGGTGGTAGGTTGTACGTTGAGTGTAAGTGGCAATGCAGAGTGCTAGTGGCGTGCGTGGCATGTACGGAATGCCTTGGTGGTAGGTTGCATGGTTTGCAAATTAGGCTACTGGGTTTTGGCGTGTGCCGCGCACGGTAGAATTGCCTAGGTTGCACGGCTTGCAAGTTAGGCTACCAAGCCGCGCATTAGTAGGGCCGATGGCTAGGTGATGAAGGCTACCTACCAAAGGCGTGTTGGCATGTGCCAATGGCATGCGTGGTCGTTAGGCCATGGCCTTGGTAGGAAAAGCTACCAATGAGCATGTTGGTATGCGCCAATGGCATGCGTGACCGCTAGGCCGTGGCCTTGGTAAGAAAAGCTACCAATGAAAGACATGTTGGCATGTGCCAATGGCATGCGTATGCTAGTGGCGGGCCTTGGTAAGAAAAGCTACCAATGAGCATGTTGGCATGTTCCAATGGCATGCGTGGTCGTTAGGGTGGCCTTGGTAGGAAAAGTTACCAATGAGCATGTTGGCATGTGCCAATGGCATGCGTGGCCGTAGTGGCCGTGGCCTTGGTAAGAAAAGCTACAAGCCGAGCATGTTGGCATGTGCCAATGGCATGCGTGGGTCGTTAGGCCGTGGCCTTGCAAGAAAAGCTACCAGCCGAGCATGTTGGCATGTGCCAATGGCATGCGTGGCCGTTAGGCCGTGGCCTTGGTAGAAAAAGCTACCAACGAGCATGCTGGCATGTGCCAATGGCATGCGTGGTCGTTAGGCCGTGGCCTGGTAGGAAAAGCTACCAATCGAAGGCATGTTGGCATGTGCCAATGGCATGCGTGACCTACTTGGCCTAGGTTGCATGGTTTGCAAGCCTAGGGCGCTATATTTGGCATGTGCCGATGGCATAGCGGCTTGGAAATATGGCTTGTGGTGCGTGTTGGCATGTGCCAATGCACGCATGGCCATGTTGAACTAGTTGCACGTTTCGCAAGCCTAGGGCGCTATATTTGGCATGTGCCAATGGCATAGCGGCTTGGAAATATGGCTTGTGGTACGTGTTGGCATGTGCCAATGCCACGTACGGCCATGTTGACCTAGTGCACGTTTTGCAAGCCTATGGCTATATTTGGCATGTGCCAATGGCATAGCAGGGGCTTGGAAATATGGCTTGTGGTAGACGTGTTGGCATGTGCCAATGGCACGCATTTACCATGTTGACCTAGTTGCGCGTTTTGCAAGCCTAGGCGCTATATTTGGCATGTGCCAATGGGCATAGCGGGCTTGGAAATATGGCTTGGCGGTACGTGTTGGCATGTGCCAATGGTACGCACGCGCCATATTGACCTAGTTGTAATGTTTTGCAAAGCCTAGGCGCTATATTTGGCATGTGCCAATGGCGAGGCTTAGTTTGGCATGGTTGCCAATGAGTGCGATATGTAGTTTGGTTTTGGCGCTCTTTGCCATGGTGCGCAGTGTGCGCTTGGTTTTGGCGTTGTTGCCATGGTGCAGCAAAGCAGCGCTTGGTTTGGGATTGTTGCTATGGTGCGCAGCAGGCAGCGCTTGGTTTGGCATTGTTGCCATGGGCGTGAGGTGCGCTTGGTTTGGCATTGTTGCCACGGTGCGCAGCCAGGGCTTGGTTTTGGAATTAGGTTCTCGCGGTCTAAAACCCTAATCGGGTATTTTGAAAAAAATACCCATATTAATTATTTAACCCGAGTTAAATGCTCTTAGTTAATGTGTTGCGGGTAACACTAGGTCATGGGGTTTTACGATTTTACCCTTTGTTTAAAAACCACCATCAACAGTAGGGAAGGAATAAGAAGGCACCATAGTGAGGTTGGCTTCCTTGTGCTATCCCTTCCCTACATATGAGGGATAGGGAAGGGATGGAGTGCACCATAGTGCTAGCTCTAACTAAGCAAGTGTTTGTCCTAAAAATTCTTTAACTAGATTTTCTATATGTCTATGTATAATCTAAAAATGCAGTGTAGTTATGGGGACAAAAATAAAATATGTCATGAATTATTATGCTTATATGCCAAAACTTTAAATATCTTTGACGATTCTTCCGATATTTTTCCAAGACAAAAAAAATAACTTTTAAGACTAAGAAAAGTCGGACGGTCTTCGGCCGCTAAGTAAACCAATACTTTTACTTTTTGATACGCAAATTCGTCCCCCCTAATATTAATTATAAGGTAAAAATTTTGACTCAAAGCTTTGTACTCCAAAGAAAAAATAGCAAGTGGTGTACTCATGCTCACTTTTAAGTATTTTACTGCAGTTACCATTTTTTCAGTTGAAATGAAATAAACGAAGAATCAACGGAAAAAAGTTAGCCCACCCGAAGAATAAATTCCTGGTTCCGTCGCTGATTCACATTTAGAATCAAGACTAACTCTCCCTAAAACAACGTACACCACCATCAAATATATTCAGCCTATAGATGATAATTAGATGATATTGGAAAGAAAAAAAAACCTAAGAACTATCACTGTAATAAAGAATGGGGGAGAAGTAATAAGAAAGAATTTCACAAAGTAAAATATTTTGTTTCCTTCGTCAAGATTTATGGTTGCTATCGGCTCGGCTTGGTGAGCCGTATGTAAGTTTTGAGCGCAATACAATTTGTTATCGGCTTGGGTTGGTGAGCCGAGTGCCACCTCATCTGAATGGGCAACTCTTGGATGAATAGAGTTCGACGGTGAAAACTTTTCAGCTTTTATAAAATCATTTTTTTAAACCGTAGGATGGTTGACCACTTTCTAATCACCAACTTCTTATTACATTATATAAATAATGAGGTCCAAGAAAAAAAACAGAAAAAATCAGCCTCCTGTCCAGTGTTGTTTATTATTTCTTCTTTATACTTCTACTAGTGTTCAGACTTCAGAGTTGATTCGTTTAATCAATCAATTCCAATGGCAGTAGGTAAATTCTTTGTTTAATAACTAATCTCTTGAAGGTAGTGTTGAACTTTGTTTCTTGGATCTACAACATTTGTTTGTATTTTTTTTTGCATCTTTGGTTGATTTCAGTATGTAATATCAGATCTCTGTATGTAAATAGTAGTATATTTATTTTGTTATATCTTCATCCTACTGTCTGTCGTTAGCTCAAAACTACTTTGCACAGTTTGGATTTCTTTTTTTCTTTTCGTTTTTTGAAATCTCGCATGGTAGTTACCATTGAATGATTTGACACTATTTTTGATTTTCGTTTTCTATCACTGTGTATTTATTTTTTCCTTATTTTTTTTTTTTATGTCATATCACTGTTGGTTGTAATCCAGGGGTTATATTTAGAAAATGATTAGTCGGTATAAAAAGAAAAGTTAGGGTTTCATAATAGTTTTTTCCTTTAAATATGGTTACAATATCCCACTGATTTAATATTACTTACACCACTTTCATGTTTTGATTTTTTTTTTTTTTTTTTTACTAATACGTTGTTATTGATCTGGAAAGTAATTAGTTCTTATCTTCTATGTTGTTGTTATTGATTTACCTCATGTTATTCTCAAAATGATTGGTCAACTTATGTGTAAAAAAATAATAATTAGGGTTTTCATAATATTAATCTCTGCTCATTAGTTGTTAAGAACTGACTTAACACTATTTCTTTATTTTCATTTTCATTTAAATTATTTCATTGTTTCTGATGTGACAACTTGTTAATCATTCACTATCTGCATTCATATTTTTTTTGGTTTTTTTTTGATCGAGATCTGTGTTCATATCTTTGTTTGGTATAGGTCGTGAAAATAAGTCGGTGAAATGCAACAAATGCAGTGAGAGGATGATTGCAGCATCCCTTGCCAGTCACAAGGCTAGAGAGCATAACATTGGAAGGCCCCATGATTACCTTGGGCGAAGAGAGGCTATCATCACGAGGCTTCGAAAGAGATTGGAAGGTGAAGTAAATAAAACCTAATAAACTTATTATATAACAACAATTAAAAAAAAATATATTCTTAAGACAATTGCATTCTGGCTTATTATTCTGCAGAAGAAAGTTCTTCTTCCTCATCAAGTGAAAGTGAGGACTCTTCTGAGGTGGGATCAGACCGTACTATGCTTTCTGATCAAATCGATGAATCATCCGGTAATTCATTTAAGTGTTATTATTCAAATGTGAATAAAGAAATTGAAAAAAAAAATGAGTAGAATAATACAGGAGCTGAACATTTTTTTTTTTTTTTTTTTTCTTTTTGAAAAGAATAATACAGGAGCTGAACATTTTTATATATATTGCATACCATTTTTTTTACACAGGAAAAGAAATATTATTCTGAATTAAATTTTAGTTTACCACAAAAAATATATATTATTATATAGCATATATTATTAAGAATATTGCATTCTGGCTTATTATTTTACAGAAGACTCTTTCTCATCGAGTGAAAACCAAGACTCTTCGGAGGAGGGAACAGAAGATGATGGGCTTTCTTATCTATCTGATGAATCACCAGGTAATTTATTTAAGTTTTATCATTCAAATATGAATAAAGAAATTGAAAAAGAAAATGAAAAGAATAAAGCAGGAGCTGAAGATTTTATATATATATAATATATATTATGTGATGTAGATTTAGACCAGGAGGGTGATGGTTCATGGGATGTCCAAGGTGGGCAGTTTTCGGCTGAAAGTCCCAATTCCCCCATTTGGTAAGTTGATTTGAAATAAAATAAACAAAAATTTACTATTAACTTAAGTCTAGATGCTTCAAAGAAAAAATGAAATGGACTAGTATGCTAATTGACCTGTTGTGTTGCAGGGACTCTGTGGCCTAGATTTTCTCTTAAGCTGCTGGAAGTGATAATGCAGCCTGCGATGTTGGTTGGTTACTTCAAAGATTTGATTACTCTGCCTATTATCTTTTTCAATTTTCTTTAGAATGTTCTACTTTGTGAATGCTGATGCCACATTTCAGTGTTCTACTGTGACGTTGTTGAGACAATTTTACTAGCTCAAAGGATTTCGATTTCTTGGTTAAATTTTGTTACTTCTTTATTTTTCGAATTTTTTAGTTTTATTTTGTTAGTCGATATGATTATTCTGATTTTTTAGCACAAAAAAGGATCCCTGAACCTTTTTTTAAAAGTCTATGATTTCAGAATTGAAAAACGTAGAGAGAAGTAAAAAGAAAGAATCTGATTTTTAAGCAAACTAAACAACCCAAATCTGTAGACCTAGTTTTTCTCTTTTACACAAACCTCTAATTGATTTCAGAATTGAAAAATGTGGAGAAAAAAAATGAATCTGATTTTGAAGCATAGCAAAAGAAAACCCAAATCTTTAATTCTTTCTATTTAGAGGCCGAAGAAAATCTATAGATCTGAGTACCGACATAATAAAAAGAAAGAAAGAAAAATCTAACCATGATTGTATGCCTGAAATTTAGATCTGAGAACTTGCCTGGAATTTTAGTATACTACCCAAATAAAATTTGATGTAGAAATGCAATTCTAACCATGATTGTATGCCTTTGATCGTGCTGATGGGTGGTTGTTGTATTTCCAGAATTTTCAACCACCATCAAAACAATCAAAGCAACTACAACATGTTTCTTCAGTTTGCTCCTCGAGAACAGTGGTAGAATTTAAAGAATTTTCTTTGTCTCTGTGAGAAATGAATGGAGGCGATAGAAATGAAATGAGATGTATAACAATGAGTCTGGATCTCTCTTTCGTTTATATATGGAAAAGAGATAGGTGTAAGGTGACCGTAACGTCCAATGGTTATAGCAAGAAAATAGTGGGTGATATTAACAACCAATGAGATCCCTTCTTTAATAAAGAGGAAAAAATGTCAAATCTAAAAAACCCTAGCACTAGCCGTCTTTAGTATGAAAGCAGATGTACTCCGTTGATCCATGAGTCATACTGATCAGCTCTGTATTCTCCACCTCCTAGCTCTGCTCCTCCGATTTAAACATTCAGCGATTGAACCAGGAATTTATGTTTGGGTGGGCTAATTTTTTTTTTCTCGAACTCTTAACTAAATTTATCTCAACTGTAAGAATGACAAGCTATGATATATACTTAAAAGCGAGTATCGGCATGCCACACGATCTCTTTTCCTTGGAGCATAAAGTTTTGAATCAAATTTTTCACCTTGTAACTAATATTATGGAGGAATAATTTGCGTATCGAAAATAATAATCTTGATTTATTTAGCGCCTAAGGCCGCCTAATTTTTTTCTAGTTTTAAAGGTTATTATAGGATGCAAAAATATTTGGAGTTTGTACATATACGCATAATAAGTCATGACATATTGTATTTTGTCTAATGAATACACCTTGCATTTTTAGATTATACATAGATATACATAAATTGTAGTCACTTCATAAAAGAAAAATGAATTTTTTGACAAACACTTGCTTTTTTTCTTTTTAAAGGTGGACAAACGCTTAGTTAAGGACAAGACACCCCATTTGACAATGCTGATTTTATTTTATCAAACCGACACAACAGTGAGCCCATTCAATACTTGATTTTAAGAAACATCATGAATACTTGTTTTCCCTATAACCTCGGGAGCAGTTGAGATCTTATTCAAAAATTAATCCATGCGGACCGGGTTCTAAAATCTTCTCGATTTCTTCCACGAGAATCATATCTTAACAATTAATGGGCTAATTAAAATTTACACTGGCTAAATTTTACAAATGTTAAAAATTTCACTAACAAAACATCTTTTTAGAAATTTTGGGTGGGCTTACTAAGGTAAGCCACCCTAATACCGTCCTCGCCCACATCTAGAAATGGTGAACCCCATCCAGCATTGCGAATGTGATTCAAATCCTAGATGTGGTATAGATTGTGAGCAGAGTAGGGAGGTGAATAGCAATTTAGAATAATGTATTAAAATGATTTAATAAACTAAAAATCATTGCCAAGAATAACGCATGAGTTTATGCAACGTTAAGCGAGCTAATATCATTTGAGTAATCCAATGGTCGAGAATCACTTATAAATCTTTTATTTTATATTAAATGGTACCAGCCTCATATCTGATACCAGCCTTTAGCAATGGTGCATGTTTTCTTGGCTAACAGATGAATCGTGAATATAACTGCGTTTCCAAAGATGAAAGTCGAAAGTAAATATAACCTATACATAATAACTGAATTTGTAGTCCAAACCAATGTAGTCTATTCGGTCGAGATCTCGACGAGATTCCTACTCTGGTCCCAAGGGTGGACTGATCTCACAATTTTGTCGGGAAGAGATTTTTCAGGAAATCTCAGCTAGAATCAGTTCGACTTGGTTAAAACTGGTTTGTCTCGGTCTCGGCGCATTTTTTTAATTCTTCTTTAATTTTTTATTTCGCTGACTATATAAAAATACCGGCAACCCTTGATCAAATCTACAAAACAAAATCACTAGAATGGTTTTCTTACGGATACTAAACCAAAAGTAATGGTTTTCCCTATTTCCTATCCCAATTTTTCCTATTTCCCATCCACATAAATTCCTATCCCCAATAATTCTATGTACCACCCATATAAATTTTTATATATGCTAAATCCTATCTTTTGACTTTTTATGTTTACACCCAACAGTAAAGTCACCCAACTACTAAACAAATAACCTAATTTATCTCCATCTCCACCGCCGAATCTTCCTCCCCACCTCCATAATCCATATTAATAGTGGTTCAACGATGGAAGCATGCAGTAATATTATATGGTAACCAAATTTAGCAGGCTGCTATATGTGTACAGAGTTTGTTTAAGACAATCACTTCATTTGTTTAAGACAATCACTTGGCAAGGGCTAGTAGCTAGCCAGATAAGAATCGTGATTAACTAACTAATCATCTTTATAAGGTTAATCATGGGTATTTTTGTTGGCTGGATTTAGGGTTGTCCTGCTTAAGGGATTAAGCTATTAGGGTCGTTTTGCTTAAGGGATTAAGCTACCTATGATCAAAAAGGTGTATATAATTTTGGGCTTTGATATTTTTGTTATGTTAATGTGCATATAATTTAGGGTCGTTTTATTTAAGGGATTAAGCTATCCTGATTAAGCTGCTGATGATCAAATCAATATTTTTTTTTTGTTGATCTTCTGGGGTTTTGATATTATTGTTTAAATTTTTAATAATTAAATCTTCATGATAATGGTTTAGCGATTAATCGCCAATTAGTTATAACCTAGGGTTTGTAATTTGATGGTTTTTTAATGGTTTTTTATTTATGGGTGTGGAAGGAAGAAGAAGACAAATAAAATTTTTAATAGTCATGGTCATACTTAATTTGACTTTTGTAGGTGGTAAATAGGAAAAAACAGAATTGAAATGTAGATTCATTTTAGAAATTGTGAGGGGATGGGAAATAGGAAAAGTAGGGTGGGAAATAGGGAAAACCAAAGTAAATTATTCTAAAACTGATACGTTTAATGAGTCATATATTAGCGGTAGAATAATGTGCACTGATGGTAGAAAGCAATTCCCTTAATATGTGACGCGTCAAATATTTTGACACAATTGTCTCCCTAATATTTAAATACAACCCATTCCTTTTTTTGTTTTTTTTTTTTTTATATAGACGAAGGCCTTCAACAAGGCTAATGACCCCCCCTTAACAATTGGCATGAGCCAGATTGGTGGCACAGACCAGTACATAGAGGACTTATTTTTTTTGCCCATTGAGCAAGCTCATGAGTAACAGAGTTACATAATGTAGGTTGAAAAGTAAAAATAAAAGTTTCAAACTATTTGAGGGTGAAAATGGTTTTTGCTGATTTCGGTAATTTCGGGGGTGTGGGTGAGAAACGAATTTAAACCCTAAACAATGTACTGCAAGGGAGTACTTTAGATTCGAGAGATCAATCTGTACAAATGCGCCTAAACCAAGAAATGGCCGTTCCGAGACTTGCCGGCCACAAAAAGGAGGAGAATGGGTTGGTTTTGGGGAGGGAAGCGAAGAAAGTGTTGAGACCAGGTTGATTCGGAAGAGTAGTGGTTTCACGACTTGTAATTGGGAAAATGGTAAGCTAACGATGGAAAACTAGCAAATGTTTCGAGTGTTGTATTGCTCCTGACTGAACTTGTTGTTCGGTGGAAATAGGTAAGACCTATTTATACAAGTCGAAGTGAAACGTACTCTGGTCTCATTAAGGAGTGGAAAAATGAGTGAGTAAATGGGAGGAGGTAGTAACCGTTAACGCATGGAATTGATGTTCCATAAAAAAGAGCGTTGCACCATTACTCCTTGTGTTTACTAACCGCCTCATCCTTATTACACTTCCTTATGACGGGCGTAGTGTACGCCGCACGCTATAAACCGCAAACCAATACCCAAAGTGGATCCCCAGGTTTTGTGATATGTATTGATGTCTCGAATGTTTTCGTGGAAAACATGTAGCATGGTTGTTGCCTGGCAAGTCGAGCTTGGGAGACTTGCTAGCTCGGGTGACCTTCGACAGTCGATATTTTGCATCTTAAGAGGAAAGGTAGCCGTTGATCGTTGCACTTCCGTTTTTGATAGCCGTGGTAGGGAAGGCCACTGGTGGCGCGACAGAGTTGGCATGCCTTCGCGCGGTTTAGGCCGGCCGAGACTAGGGTTTTGGGTCAAAGGTTACCATGCGTTGTCCGGTAACCTCGACGGCTAGGATTTGATCCGGGATTGAAGGGCGACAGCTGATTGTCGCACGCCTTCGTTTTAGTAGCCGTGATAGGGAAGGCCATCATGGTGGCGCCGACTAGGTTGGCATGGCATGCCTTGGCGCGGTTTTAGCGTGGCCCAACTAGGGTTTCGGGCCAAAGGTTACCATGCGTTGTCCCGGTAACCTTGGACGGCCAGGATTTGATCCCGGGATTGAAGGGCGACCGTTGATTTTCTACGCCTCGTTTTAGTAGCCGCAGTAGAAGGCCGCATGGTGGCGCGGCCAGGTTGGCATGCTTGGCACGGTTTGGCGTGGCCAAACTAGGCTCGGGCCAAAGGTTACCTTGCGTTGTCCTGTAACCTTGGACTCGCTAGGATTTGCTCCCGAGATTGAAGGGGCACACCGTTGATTGTCGCACGCCTTCGCTTTAGTAGCCGTAGGTGGAAGGCCAAAGATGGTGGCGCGACCAGGTTGGCATGGCATGCCTTAGCGCGGTTTGGCGTGGCCCAACTAGGGTTTCGGGCCAAAGGTTACCATGCGTTGTCCGGGTAACCTTGGGCTAGGATTTGATCCCGGGATCAAGGGCGACCGTTGATTGTCGCACGCTCTCTTTTTTAGTAACCCCGCATAGAGAAGGCCAGCATGGTGGCGCGGCTAGGTTGGCATGCTTGGTACGGTTTGGCGGGCCAAACTAGGGTTTCGGGCCAAAGGTTACCTTGCGTTGTCCTGTAACCTCGACGGCCAGGATTTGCTCCCGAGATTGAAGGGCGACCGTTGATTGTCGCACGAACCGTTTTTAGTAGTAGCCGTAGGAAGGCCAAAGCATGGTGGCGCGGCTAGGTTGGCATGCCATTGGCATGGCATGCCTTGCGCTGTTTGGCCAAACTAGAGTTTCGGGCCAAAGGTTACCATGCGTTGTCCGGCAACCTTGGTCTGCCAGATTTGATCCGGGATTCAAGGGCGACGTTGATTGTCAGACGCCTTCGCTTTAGTAAAGTCGCACAGGGGAAGGCCAACATGGTAGGTGCGACTAGAGTTGGCATGCCTTGGAGCGGTTTGGCGTGACAAACTAGGTTTGGGCCAAAGGTTACCTTGTGTTGTCCTGCAACTTTGGACGGCTAGGATTTTCTCGAGATTGAAGGGCGACCGCTGATTGTCGCACGCCCGTTTTTAGTAACCGCATAGGGAAGGCTCTGATGGTATAGTGGGGCCGCTGGTTTGGCATGCCGCTGGGCATGATGCGGCTAGCATGGCTAGGGCCAAGGCAAGGTGCGTTTGGCTTGGCGAGGTGGGCCGATGGTTTGGCATGCCGCTTTAACATGATGCGGCTAGCATGGCTAGGGCCAAGGCAAGGTGCGTTTGGATTGGCGAGGTGGGGCCAATGGTTTGGCATGCCGTTTGGCACATGGTGCGGCTAAGCATGGCTGGGGAGCCAAGGCAAGGTGCGGTTTTCATGTGGGGCCAAGGGCTTGCACGCCCGTTTGGTATGGTGCGGCTAGCATGGCTAGGCCAAGGCAAGGTGCAGTTTGGCATGGTTTGCTATTGGCGCAAAAGAGTGCGGCCGCATGGTTGGCATGCCTTGGCGCTGATATGTAGGCTGGCACGGTTTGCCATTGGCAGTGTGGTGCGGGTAGCATGCCTGGCGCGGGAGATGTGGTGTCGTGGTTTGCCATTGGCACATTGGTGTGGGAATTAGGGTTTGGCCTATCGAAACCCTAATTAGTATTAAAAAAAGGTACCCAGTAATTTTCTCGCAGATATATTAAAGGGTTCAATAAATGCGCTTTTTTAGTGGAGACATTATTACTCTAGTTCCGTGACGTCACTATCCGATCAGGGTTTTACGATTTTAACCCTAAACTAAAAACCACCATCAACATTAAGTCCATTGCTTAGCTCGTAAGCAGGGCGTTGTTACGAGGTGCACAAGATGGTGACAGAGAAGGATAGAATCGAAACGTAAATCATGCAAGATGGTCGGAAGATCCGTCTAACCTTTTCGAGAGGTAAAGAGAGATTGTGCTTCCGTGTTGGTCTGCCTTGCATGAATTGTACTTGTGGTGTTTCTGGCTCGACCGTGAAGTGGTGAGATGTGGACTTTCGTCTTGGCTTGGTCACGCATCATCTTACCAGACTAGGAACGCGGAGGTCTTGGCTTAGCGAGTTATTGGCGTTGCTCGGCTCGGAATAGGAGCCGTAGGTTTTGTACGGCTTGGAATGGAGCCGTCGTATTGGTCAGCTTGGAATGGATCCGTCAGCATTGGTCGACTTGGAATGAAGTCGTCAGCATTGGTCGGCTTGGAATGGAGCCGTCAGCATCGGTTGGCTTATAATGGAGCCGTCAGCATTGGTCGGTTTGGAATGGAGTCGTCAAGATCGGTTGGCTTAGTTTGGAGCCGCCTGCATTGGTCGGCTTGGAATGGATCCGTCTGCACGGTTGGCTTAGAATGGAGTAATCGGCATTGGTCTGGGCTTAGAATGGAGGCGTGAGCGTTGGCCGGATGATAACAACTTGCTTTCGTCCAGTAGGAAGGTGACGACGGCAACCGGAAGATAACAACTTGCTTGATTCCGTGGGAAGGTGACGACTGGGCTTTGGGAAGATAAAAACTTGATTCCAGCCCATGGGATAATGACAACTTTGTCTAAATTAGGGTTTAGCATGCCGAAACCCCTAATTAGCGCCCCTTACTAGAATCATTGTAGAATTCTCGTACGAACTCAGATTTTGATGATCCGCCCCTCTTTTTTAGTCGGAAAAGAATTTCCTATCCTTCTAAGAGGGAATATTTAGGTTTTGAGCTCGTTTAGGAGGTGAAAACGGCCCGACAAAGGAAACTCGGGAGGGATGTTGCGGGCCCTAGGGTAGCATAGTCGCGCCGAGTCATCTATTCCGTTCATGGAGCAAGAAGGAAACTTTATTCAGTGCAAACTCTAGAAATTCCGGCCCGTATGAAAAGAGGTATTGACCTTCTTCTATTTTCGTTGCTCGTCCGGATCCGTGCTTTCGTCAGTACCTCTCCAGTGGATTCCAAAATTTACCAAACTCCATTGCATTCTTGGGACGGATGGATGTGGTTGCGTTGTCGGTCCATCCTTGATTTTAGGTTGTTCAGTGCCTGGACCTTCTGATCGCGATGAAAGTATGTTGTGGATGCTTGTATGGTCGAAATCTTCTAGAGCCATGGTAGGCCTTTAGATGTGTTTATATTAATGCCTACGAGTGATAACCGCAAGTGCACGGCGCCTATCGGAGACGTGGCAAGTAGTGGTCGAACCACGAGGAGACTTGTGGTGTGATATGTTGATCAAGGCTTCCTAAACCGAGTTTCTAGTGAAGTGGTAACACAATTGTAGTTGTCGAAGCGACTGAGGTTGAGTGCATGAGTCTAAACTAAGGCAAGGAAGTAAATTGTAACAAATTAGAAGCTACAAGGGCAGTGAATTCACCACCTGAACCTATGCTAAGGCAGTTCCTAATCAAGTTATATTCTTGGTTCATTCCAGGGAAGAACACCATGATAATGTCTTGACTAATCTTACACACTCCCCCTAGTATAGAGTGTCTTCTTACAAGACACTCTATCACGGTCATGTGCTCAAATAGCTAAATCATTCTAAGACAATGAAGCATAACAAGAACAATAAAAAGAAGATGAATTTCTTGGCATATTATCGTGGGTTTCAACAACACCCCGGCTAAGAACTTAGAACATAATTAAACCGAAAATAACACAAATTACACTACAATGGTGCTCTGGCTAGCCCAGCATGACCTTTAACACACAATTCTCGGACCCCTTTATACATGCGTACCCAAACCCTAATTCAATTCAAAAATTGCAATTTAATCATACCCAAACGCCCATATCTTGTCAATCGCCTCTCCTCTTGTCAATTCATCTCGAGAACACTCCATGCGTGGGTTGTTGTACAAACCCTAACCCTAATTATCTACGACCTAGCTTCAGGTTGAAGAAGCTATGAGAGAGATGATTCGAGATAGAGAGGAAGTGTAAGGTGCGGCTCGATGGAGTTGTTGTGGTGGTGGTGGCGGGAGAAGGAGATGGTGGTGATGATGAAACTCTGCAGTCGGTATGGGAGGAGAGGAAGAAGGATGGGTTTGCGAGTCGTGGGAAAGAGAGAAGAGAAGAAAGAGAAGATGGAAGAAGAAATGAGTTTTCTCGATAGGGTATAGGGGTGTAGTGGGAACTTCGTTAGAGGCGGTACAAGAAGGTTTGATGAGAACGTAGGAGCGGCGTTGGATTTGGTCAGGGATGATCCGAACAGCTGAGGAGACTTAGAGTGATCTGGTGTTGCACGGAGCACGAACTTCGATGCGCAGTGGAGGCGGTGACCGTTGGATGTAGAAGATAGAGATCTCGACGGCTTGGAGTGGACGGACTCGGATCCGGGTCGCGGGTCGGGGTCTAGCTCAAGCCCATGTCTTGAGATGAGTTGCTACTTGTTAGGTTGCAACAATTTGTGTGAGCTTTGGCTTTTGCTCCATGGATGCTCGACTCGATTCTTCGCTCTTTTGGCTCCTCGGTTTCTCGAACTTTATTTATTACCTAAAAACACAAAATTAATTAATACAAATATTTATTCTTGAAAACAAAGAAAACACAGAATCAGGATAATATCCGATTTCTAAGCGCAAAGATGAGTAAAATGCCAATAAAAGGTGTATAAATATGCACTATTTGGCACTCATCAAATACCCCAAACTGAATTTTACTTGTCCTCAAGTGAAACGAGAAATGAAGAAATCCCGACTATACCTGTCGCAGGTCTCTCGAATGCATTTAGCGTATGCACTAAGCCTTTAAACCCCTAGGTGTCCCTAGTGGGACGAGTTGTAGTCTCGTGAGGGTTTGGAGGTGTACCCACAAAACCTTCTCCAACTTCAGAGTGTAAAGAGTCTCAAGCATCCAAGAAGCTATGAGGACATAGAAGTTTCTGCATGCTAGTAATGAAGTTAGAACTACTCAAAGAACGCATTTCTCATCCTTAAGTCTTTGAGCGAGAAGTAACCATACCATATGAAAGAATTCGGATTCGATTGTGATCATAAGTCTCAACTTCTGCCTCACTATTAGGGTTTTATGATAATTGCACTCAAGAAGATCGCTTTTTTAGTCTCTCATGTGTGCAGGCGGGGAATAAAGATAGAAATCTGCACACGTTGTAGGTAAGAAGGATAACCTTCCGAAATAAATTCTGGAGACTCCACAAAAGTGTGGACAAAAAGAATCTTTTCGATGATCTCTAAGAAAGGAAATCAACCATTAGCAAGGATGGGAGTACTCACTTACCTTCTCACCCGATCGGCAATTAATATCACTCTCTCAAAGCATTCATAGAAACGTCTTGATCTTCGGTCTTCAATAGTGATGATGAACTTCTGGACTTCACAAAAACTTGACAAACATAATTTTTTTTTTTTTTTTTTTTTAACACAATCTTGGAATGAAAATAACAATAAGACTCATTTTTTATTTTTTTACACTTGTCTTGATTTCACAAACTTCATTAATTCTCATCCTATTTTCTTTTCTTTGTTGCACATAACCTTGGACTATCTCAACTTGTCTTCAAATATTCTGATGTTGCTCCGCTTGTTGACGATGATGTGTTTCTATGAATGTGTTGATTGAGAGGGAGAGAGTGATGCTAACGCAAATCGGTATTTAGAAGAAGTTTTCATCTTTAAACGTCCACCCTCATGATTGACAAAAACTAGCACTCAAGAGATCAAAGTAGTGTGAAATTGGTGCGAAGTTGGGTAGCTCACCATTCCTACCCGGAATTGACGTACGGTGACACACACACTCTCAATGACTTTTCTAGAAAGTTGCAAAAATGAAGGTTGGTGCCTCACTTGATGTAAAATGGGTAGTCTCCACTATGGGTGATCACAATTCTACTATAGAATATCTAAACAAAGACCTAATTCTCCCTCCAAAGTATGGTTAAATCCAACTTTAACGCTCTAATCAACTAAGAAACCCGATTAGTTCTCCAGATGCTTCCAAATTCTGTTATTTGGTTGGATTCTCTATGTAAACATAGGTAGAAGCATGCTAGTGACTCTAAAATCTCTAAAAGTTGGTGGTTTTACAAAAAGAGTTTTTTTTTTTTTTTTTTTTATATTAAAAGAAAGACTAAAACTCTAAATGCAAAATGCAAATGCACCCCAAACCTAAATCAAACATTGTCCTCAATGTGTCTACAGATAGAAAATTTAAACGGTCACATACCAAGAGAACTATGCTTTGATAAGAGAAAGGGGAAGAAATTAGGATGTCGGCGGAGCAAGGTTAGAGCTTCATTAATCAAGGCTAGAATCCAACATTCTCGGCGGAGATCATATCGGATTAGCACAATATATGCACAAGAAGACTCAACCGATTCAAGAAAAGAAAAATTTAACAAGTCCTACTTGGATTATATACAAAAATTCACCATATACCAATAGCCTAAAAGAGTTGAGGATCAACCCAATAGAAAATATATACAAACATCAATGACCTTACACGAGATATAAAATGAGAGTGCAAGTAAGACTTCATATGTGAATGAGTTTCCCCAAACCTAAACTTGGCAACGGATGTGTTTGTGAGCACAAAATCTTGCAATTTTAAAGGTACATCATGCAAAAGGTCTAACTCAAAATGAGTTTTGTTAAGAACAAATGGAGACATACACATTCCAACTGTGCCTCCTTAAGAGTGTTATACTTTGATGCAAAATAGTTCAAGAGGACTTGGGAAGCACAAAGATCTAGGCCTAAGTTAGGCATTTTCAGAAAAGTTGGTTTTGCAATTTTGTTACAAACTACACCTAGGTTTGGTGGAGGAGTTTCAATTTGTGACTCAGAGAGGGGTTAGGTACATCTAAGTTGTGTTCATTTATAAAATCATTTGCACCATCACACACTTTCCTAAAGTCAGAAGAGGGTAAATCATGTTCACCCGCATAGAACAATTCATCAATCTCCAGGTCATACTCATCATCATTCTCATGTATAACATAACCAGGAGAGATATCATGTTGTAGCCTAGGCATGGATTTAGTCACATGCATTGAATCATCCGTGTCAACAGACAATTGACTATTCCTAGGTCATAAACAAGGTGGTATAGCATGCTCATTTTCACAGGACAATTCCACGGGTTCCAAATCAGCATCACATGTATGAATATTAGAAGAAGCATCATTCATAGGGTTCACGTAAGAGACACCTAACGTCTCCGAACCAAAAAGATTCTACTACATTTTTAGTATACACATGCTCTTCATATTCATCATCATCATCATCATAACAAAAATTCATCTCCCCATTCAAAATTTGAGTTCCAAAGATACTCATCTATCTCTAGATTAGGTTCAATTGAAGGAGAATTTTCACTAGTGGGTATGCATGTTTCATATGAATGATCATTACATGGGTGTGCACATTGTTCACTAGAGAAGGGAAATTCAGACATGTTGCTATATGGATGGTCGTGTATTGCATTTAATTCAAGCCTAGCATTTTGCTCCATGAGCGTTTCCATTACTGATTGCAAACACGGAGTTAGGTGAGTATAACATTGTTCAACTTCCCATGATGATGGATGATGCATGTGTGCATGGTCATGGTCACTTCTAGACAATTCGTACATTTGATTATCATGGCTTTCCCTAGACCGCCTAAACTCATGTAAAATGTAGCATTAACGCAGGTGGTCTAAGCTACCACATAAGGTACAAGTATACATTGCATAGTGCCTAGGGGGATTAGATTTGACAGATTGCTCATGTAATTGCCTTTCTAAAGCGAAACTTGAGCTTCTAATTGATCTAGAAGTGATGACCGGGTATGAGGAAAGTGTTCATTCTCAACCCGTGGTGGATGATACATGTGCTCATAATGATTAGGGTATGTGAGGTCGGGGCCGAGAAGGCTCATAAAATTCCCTAAAATCACTATGGTATGTGGGGAGTTCATATTGTGAAGCATGCTCAGAAGCAAGCTCCCTAATGGATTTGGTTGTATCCCGATTGGACAAAATCCGACATGATTTAACAACTCAAATTGAACTCAAAGCCCAGTTGTAATGGGCTCAGTTTGGTTTATTGGGTTTCATTTGGTTTATTGGGAATGTTTGTTTGAATGTACAGTTTGGTTTATTGGGAATGTTTGTTTGCAGCCCAGGTTTTATGAAACTGCACAGCCCAGTTGCACAGCCCAGTATTTGGGCTTTAGTGGTTTAGGCGCAAACCCGGTTTGCGAAGAGGAGCAGAGCCTACATGAGTTTGGGCGGTCATCAGCCCGGTGAAAAGGTAAAGCTTAGTGGTTGGGCTTCAGCTGGTTGCAGAGAACAAGTTTGTGTGTGGGGAGCCTAGGTCATGGGCTCGGTGGTTGGCAATTGCACAACCCGGGAAAAACAACGAAATTACACAATTTCAGTACACAAGTCTTGCTTTAGCAAGTGTGCACACACGTGCCCGAGAGCAGCTCGGCTCATGCACGCGATTTATGAAGATTGCAGCTCAAGCAAAGTAAGATGCACAGGCAATTATAGGCACAACACAAATGATGCACAACCTCTCAAAATCGACACAAAGACAGATTATCAATTTGTTCACGATGCAATAAAGCAAATGATTTTTGAGAGATTATGCAAGTGGGTGACGAGGGTCTCACAGATATGGTTGAATCAAAGACATGAACAACACGCAGTTTTGCAACTCGGCTCGGGGTGTATTCACGTAAATTGCAGGCTTAGCACAAGGTTAGACATACACAAAGTAAGGTCGGTGGTTTGCTCAAACAAATGCCACGCTGTGGTGTCAACAAGCCAATGATTTCAATGCTCGGAGGTTATACACCGGCAAAGTAGCGGGGGTAGCTAATTGACGGGGGTCACTTGATGTCAACCAACCCGATTGACATCAAGTTAGTATGGTCTGGGCATGCAACACACTTGGAAACCTGTTTGTAACTTGAACTCTCGGCTTCGAGGGCGGAGTTAAGCTCGGGGCATATGCACAGCACAAGAGAGCTAAGCTCACCAATTTACAGGGAATGAGCTTGTAAGGGGTTTGGCAAATAATTGGCTCAACAGCTCATACCAGGGTTGGTGGTAAGCTCTTTGGTTTGGTACTTCTGACTAACCTAGGCTAACCAGGTTGCACTCAAGCTCGCGGCTACGGGGTGGAGCCGGTGCTTAAGATTTTGATTGGTGCGGTTCATCAACTATTTTGGTCAACCAATGTTGCAAAGACAAGGCAACTAGTTTATCCAAATTCCCATGCACTGAGAACATACAACGGGGCACACAAGTACAAGCTACGCCCAAGGCAAGCAAAGAATAAGGCTGAGTTATGGGTTGCGCTACGGCTCACACAAATTCTCGGGGTTACACAAGCACACAGTGCACAACAAAGATGCTCGACTTACTTTCAATCATGCACAAGTTATAGCATTCTCGGTTAGCATTATCGGGTCAAGCTATCATGCCGCAGTGGTTGCGCTTAGCGGGGTATCTAGCTTACCGGGATACATTCATAGTTCAGCACGGGGATACAATCAATTTGAGCATACAAGGATGACAAGACACGGGGGTATCGCGGGGGTAATGGCACAAAGTTATGCTGTGTCAATCCCCGAGTTGATGTCAACTATTGCGATTGACTTCAATCGGGATTTTCAACTAACTTGGCTATCCAAGTAGTAGCTTGAGCTCACAACTACGGGCTGGAGTTAAACTCAAGTCTTTGTTAAAAACCCAGACTTCACGGTGAAGAGATGGCTAGTTGACCAATTTTCAATACATAGAACACACACAAACACCCGTTTCGCCTAGCATAGATTTTCAAGTGCCACCGAGATATGCAAGCAATTAGTTCAATGGACAATTAGAGGTGGTTGCCTAGCAGGATGGCTATGCTGTCATGTGAACAAGGTCTGGCATTCAACACAGAAGGAGCTTACTCAGTTATCATGCATCTAAGGAGCTTACTCAGCTAACAAGGGTTTACTCACCTGAATCCTCAAGTTATGCGCCTTTCTCTTCTCCTCCTTGCTTGATCAACAGCTCACTCACGGGTACCTGTTCACTCGGCAAGCAAATTTCGGTCCCTAGGAAGTGCAAGCTATAGCGAGATGGAATGAATTTTAACACCGGCATAAGCATCGAGAGTGTTTTGGACTGTCACAGGGGGAAAACAATAGTTGTTATGTTTATTGGATTTATTGAGGAATAAGAGTTACAAGACAATGATGCTTATAAAGTTGTAGCTCGATCAAAAAGCTGAGTGCAAAGTGAGTGCAAGCTACAAATGAGTTATCTTTGGTACAAAGCATGAGATAAATGGAGCTACAAGAGTAAAAGAAAATCTAAGTTATACAAAGTTATACTAATAATGCAAGACTACAATGCAAGGAAATATGCACTAGATGCAAAGATGCAAATGACAGATGAAGTTAGACTACTATGCAAATGACAGATGCAAATGACAGATGAAATTAGACTACAATGCAGATCATGTATTGACAATAAAAATCAAAGGTGAAGCTTAACTAAATTATACTAATACAGGGGTTACAAAGAACAATTTAAAGTAAATATGTACAAGGGAGGACTGGAACTCAGTAAAACAAGCCAACAATCAACAGGCACACGCTAAGTCCCCGGCAATGGCGTGTAAAAACTTGGTAGGCCTTTAGATGTGTTTATATTAATGCCTACGAGTGATAACCGCAAGTGCACGGCGGCGTCTCATCGGAGACGTGGCAAAGTACGGGTCGAACCACGAGAGACTTGTGGTGCTGATATGTTGATCAAGGCTTCCTAAAGGCGAGTTTCTAGAAGTGGTAACACAATTGTAGTTGTCGAAGTTTAACCGAGGTTGAGTGCATGAGTCTAAACTAAGGCAAGGAAGTAAATTGTAACAAATTAGAAGCTACCGGGTGAATTCACCACTTTGAACCTATGCTAAGGCAGTTTCTAATCAAGTTATATTCTTGGTTCATTCCAGGGAAGAACACCATGATAATGTCTTGACTAATATTACACACTCCCCCTAGTATAGAGTGTCTTCTTACAAGACACTCTATCACAGGGGTCATGTGCTCAAATAGCTAAATCATTCTAAGACAATGAAGCATAACAAGAACAATAAAAAGAAGATGAATTTCTTGGCATATTATCGTGGGTTTCAACAACACCTGGATAAGAACTTAGAACATAATTAAACCGAAAATAACACAAATTACACTACAATGGTGCTCTGGCAGCCTGGGCATGACCTTTTAACACACAATTCTCGGACCCTTTATACATGCGGACAAACCCTAATTCAATTCAAAATTGCAATTTAATCATACCCAAACGCCCATCTTTGTCTAATCGCCTCTCCTCTTGTCAATTCATCTTTAACACTCCATGCGTGGGCTGTTGTACAAACCCTAACCCTAATTATATCTCGACCTAGCTTCTCTAGGTTGAAGAAGCTATGAGAGAGATGATTCGAGATAGAGAGGAAGTGTAAGCAAAGGCGATGGAGTTGTTGTGGTGGTGGTGGCGGGAGAAGGAGATGGTGGTGATGATGAAACTCTGCGATCGGTATGGGAGGAGAGGAAGAAGGATGGGTTTTGCGAGTCGTGGGAAAGAGAGAGAGAAGATGGAAGAAGATGGAAGAAGAAATGAGTTTTTCGATAGGGTATAGGGTGTAGGGAACTTCGTTAGAGGAGGGCACATCAAGGTTTGATGAGAACGTAGGAGCGAGCGTTGGATTTGGTTGGGGACCATCTGAACGGGAGGAGACTTAGAGTGATCCGGTGTTGCACGGAGCGGCGAACTTCGATGCGAGTGGAGGCAGCGACCGTTGGATGTAGAAGATAGAGATCTCGACGGGCTTGGAGTGGACGGACTTGGATCGGTCGCGGGTCGGGTCTAGCTCAAGCCCATGTCTTGAGATGAGTTGCTACTTGTTGGGTTGCAACTGTTTGTATGTGAGCTTTGGCTTTTCTGCTCCATGGATGCTCGACTCCATTCTTCGCTCTTTTGGCTCCTCGGTTTCTCCGAACTTTATTTATTACCTAAAAACACAAAATTAATTAATACAAATATTTATTCTTGAAAACAAAGAAAACTCGGAGAATCTGGGATAATATCTGATTTCTAAGCGCAAAAGATGAGTAAAATGCCAATAAAAAGGTGTATAAATATGCACTAGTTGGCACTCATCAAGCCATTTGGATGAAATAGATGAGTTGGAAGGCGTTTCGTTCGACGTCTTCGCTTATCAAGTCTTCAAGGACTTTGTTCCAAGAGACATCCTTTGAACCATCTATTGAATCTTGGGCTATCGTATGTAATGGGATGCGGTGAGCGGTCCCAGTTATATTTTGTTAGATCCGATGGCACGGTAGAACATGTGAATGTATCTACGTGGCGTGCTTTTGGAGTCCTCGATGCACATGTACGGCTTCGTGTTGAGAAATTCGTGCGGCTCATAAAACTTTGACAGTGATGATGTTGAAATCGAAATAACTTTGAATGAGGGGGTGAAAGCGCCCGTCTTTGGTAGTCCCCATGTGTAGCCTACTTTCATTGCATCGCCTTGAATCCCACGTCCACGGGATTTGATACAAGATTATTGTACTCTTAGGATGTGACGCTGGGATGCTCGAGAATATCACATGGATAAAATACTATGGATAGTAACGTGGTAAAGATGAGAGAGTTATGTTGTTTATCGTGGCTCCCCGCTTCTTCAGGAAAATGTTTCATCCGGTCTCAGGGTTATCTCATGGATCTTTGATGGTCATCGGGATGGATCGCGATGAGAAGTCCCAGTCACACTTTTCTTTAGTTTCAAGTTTTTCTTCGAGAAGGCTTGGGATCCACCGCGGCCTTGTAAAGTGTTGCAAGGCGTCTTTTTAGACAGAGAGGTGATGATATTCTTACGCTACACCTTGAAGAGTAGATGACCTTGTTGTGGTTATGGCTTTTGGTTGATTTGTGTCTTCCGAGATTTGTGGTGAAAGGATTTCGTGTAGATCCCCAGTCCCCAAGTATGGTTTACATGTTTTCATCTTGTATGGTGGTAGGTTGACCATGATAAAGATATCACCATCGTGTGTTAAATACCGGTGATTTTGTTACTTCTTCCAAATGAAACTAAAATATGGAGGAGCGCGGGTTACCTTTGTAGTGATTGTTTCTATGGTGAAGCTCTGGCTGGGTATCAACAAATGAGCTACAGTAGCGATTCTTGGCAGCAGATGTGATCAGAAGAGACTACATTGTCGTGAGAAAAAAGTAGGTTGGCTAGAATCGTATGGGCATCCATGTAAGTAAAAGGATTGGCTGGATGTGTAAGCGAGAAAACTGTCCATGGTCACGAGTTTTGGCGGGATGGATCAAAAGGTGTCTATGACTATGAAGATTGGTGGTGCGATCATGATCCTTGACATGGGGAGTGTGGTGGCAACGACCCTGCGAGGAAGGAGTGGTGTTGAAGCTAACGTTGAAGCGGATCCGCTCGGGGAGAACGTTAGGCGGATCCATACGGAGAGAACATCGAAACGGCGCCTTGAAACTCCCAGAGCCTTGACGATTACAATGTTAAAGCCGGAGAGTGCGTCACTCGCCGTTCTGTCAAACTCAACATCCCTCAAGTGAATAATGGTTAGGAGTCCCCGAGTTCCATCTATCTATCGTGCTTTAGGAGAGGTTGGGGTTTGGGAACGACTTCCCGTCTGGGAAACAACTACTTTCCCGATGCAAATGCGGTTGAGGGATGCAAATATGTCTTGACACTACGCCTTGGAGAAATATAGAATCTCACATAATCTGTTTCATCATAGACCGCACGATTTTGTGCGAAGTCCCCGTAAATCATGCATATCCCGGCGGGAAGAGGGTCTCTCGTGGAATTCGGGAGGGTTGCTGATTTCCTTTGCCTCGATTTTGGAGAATTCGTTCTGATCTTTACGTGTGATGAAATTGGATTGCCGATTCCCTTCTACTAGGCGTTCAAGAGCAACGCGAGCCCCTTCATCTATAAACGAACGTCCTGTTGAAGTGCATGTGCCGGATGTTAAAAGTATTCCTTGTCAGCTCCCCCTTGGGTTGACGTGACTCTTATGGTGGCCGCTCCGTCATGTATTGAGGAAATAGGTATCTTTTTCCGAGTTATAAACACGTTTGTCTGATCCTTACGAGAACCTTTTGTCTTTCCATCAAATCAACAGTGGTAAAAGGAGGTCGGCTTCTTCGGGATCTTCCAGTATCTTGCCCTGATGGTGGAGTAGCAACGTCTCTAGTGACGGTTGGAGCTGTCATACTTGAAAAAACGTTGGGGTGGCGGAAGCGGATCTGGTTCTGGTGATCGAAGGTGTATCGTGCAGCGATGGCGCGGTTTTGATCACGGAGTCTTTGGAGCCATGGCGCTTTTTCGAAGGGGTGAGGATGGCGCCGCTTTGCATTTGGTTGTAGAGCGTAGAAGATGGCGCTGGAAGGGTGCAAGCTGTTAGCGCTGGAAAGGATGCAAGCTGCTGGCGCTGGAAAGATGCAAGTTGTTAGCGCTGGATCGTCCTGGAATGGGCGCTGGCTTGGCGTGGGCATTGGCTTGGATTTGGTTTGGCGCAGCATCATTGGCCGGGCATGGTGCGGATTGTTGGCTTGGCACGTCGTTGGCTTGGCATGGCGCGGATTGTTGGCTTGGAACGGGCGGGCTTGGCATGGCGCGTGGATCGTTGGGCACCGTGAGGGTTGTTCTTGGCCCGGTTGTCTCTTTCCATAGGTAGCTCAACGGTAAATCCTTTCCTTATTCGAATTCCAAAAAGTGTTATGCTTATAAAGGGGTTAGCTCCCCTTTTTATCTCGTATCTTTGTTATCACGTCCTAGTGTTAGCGGTAGCGTGGTAGCAATAAAGTGGGCAAGCATATTCCATTTATGTACTCCAATATTTCTCTTCAATTTTTTTCTCTTGTTTTCTTGTGTTGGTGCAAACCCTAGCCATAGGTATGCCTTCCATAAATCTGTCAGAAATATTTTCTTCCGAATCTGGGTGTAAACCCTAGCCATGGGTATGCCTTTCATAAACTTGTAGAAATACTTTATCATAAACAATTCTTTTGAATATCACCGTAGTAACGTCGGCTACCTCATGAATAGTGATGGGTAATCATTATTATGCAAAGTAGGCACGTACGGGTAGGTGTGTTTTTTTTTTGAAAGGCAAACAAAGCCCTAGTTTATGGTTTGATTTGAATTGATAGATAATCGTTATCTATGAGGGTTTTGGATTATTCTTTTGGAATGAATTGTTTTGGAATGGATTGTCTTGGTTACGATTGAAAGTGACGCAAACATCCCAGGAAAACCATGGAACCGTGTGTTGGTAAATGACATGGGGTGAAACATAACATGACTATTGGTTTTATCGTTCCTGTGAAAACTTGAAATAGCAAACCATGTATCTTGTCTAGGTAACACTTACTCGGTTTTTGGACCTCATGATGAAAAAGGAACCTTAGGGTGTAAGACCAAGAGTTTTATGGGAAGCACCGTGATTGTGGAAAGTCCCCACTCGTCTCATCCGATTAATCGAGTCTTATCCCTGGTTGGATGATTCAATTATAATCTCTAGGCAGTCCCATCATCCCTCGCCGTGTCAAGACTAATAATCGGGTCGTCGGTAACTAAGTCGTCGATCCACGAGCGGACCACCGCTTCTACCATCTTGATGTCCTGGTCGAAGCATGAGATCGATGGTCGAAAATTGACATTGTAACCGAAAGATCAATCTCCCACCGTGGTCGCCAATTGTTTGAGGGTGAAAATGGTTTATCTTTGATTTCGGTAATTTGGTGTGTGGGTGAGAAACGAATTTAAACCCTAAACAATGTACTTTGCAAGGAGTACTTTATATTCGAGAGATCAACTGTACAAATACGGCCTAAACCAAGAAATGGCCGTTCCACACCTGCTTCGTTCACAAAAAGAGGAGAATGGGTTGGTTTTGGGAGGGAAGCGAAGAAAGTGTTGAGACCAGTTGATTCTGGGAAGAGTAGTGGTTTCACGACTTGTATCGAGAAAATGGGAAGCTAATGAGATGGAAAGCTAGCAAATGTTTCGAGAGTGTTGTATTGCTCCCGATCGAACTTGTTGTTCGGTGGAAATAGGTAAGAATTATTTATACAAGTCGAAGTGAAACGTACTCTGGTCTCATTAAGGAATGAAAAAATAGGTGAGTAAATGGGAGGAGGTGGTAACCGTTAACGCATGTAATTGATGTTTCATAAAAAAGAGTGTTTCACCATTACTCCTTGTATTTACTAACCGCCTCATCCTTATTACACTTCATTATGACGTGCGTAGTGTACGCCGCACGCTGTAAACCGCCAAACCAATTCCAAAAGTGGATCCCCGGTTTGTGATATGTATTGATGTCTCGAATGTTTTCTTGGAAACATGTAGCATGGTTGTTGCCTGGCAAGTCGAGCTTGGGAGACTTGATAGTTTGGTGACCTTCGACGGTCGAGATTTTGTATCTTAAGATGAAAGGTAGCCGTTGATCGTTGCACGCTTCCGTTTTTGATAGCCGTGTAGGGAAGGCCAGCATGGTGGCGCGGCAGAGTTGGCATGCCATTGGCATGGCATGCCTTGGTGCGGCCAAATTAGGGTTGTGGGTCAAAGGTTACCATGCGTTGTCTGGTAACCTTGGACGACTAGGATTTGATCATGGGATTGAAGGGCGGCCGTTGATTGTCGCACGCCTTCGTTTTAGTCGCCGCATAGGGAAGGCCATCATGGTGGCGCGGTTAGGTTGGCATGGCATGCCTTGGCGCGATTTGGCGTGGCCAAACTAGGGTTTCGGGCCAAAGGTTACCATGCGTTGTCCAGTAACCTCGGGACGGCCAGATTTGATCCTGGATTGAAGGGCGACCGTTGATTGTCGCACGCCTTCGTTTTAGAGAGCCGCATAGGGAAGGCCAAAGATGGTGGTGCGGCTAGGTTGTCATGCCATTGGCATGGAATGCCTTGGCGCTGTGATTTGGCGTGGCTAAACTAGGGTTTCAGGCCAAAGGTTACCATGCGTTGTCTGGTAACCTTGGTCGGCTAGGATGTTATCCACGGGATTGAAGGGCGATGTTGATTGTAAACGCCTTCGTTTTAAGTAGCCGCATAGGGAAGGCCGGCATGGTGGCGCGACTAGGTTGGCATGCCTTAGCGCAGATTAGGCATGGCCAAACTAGGTTTCGGGCCAAAGGTTACCTTGCATTGTCCGGTAACTTTGGAAGGCTAGGATTTTCTCCGAGATTGAAGGGCGGCTGCCCGATTGTCGCACGCCTTCGTTTTAGTAGCCGCATAGGGGAAGTAGGCATGGTATAGTGGGGGCCGTGGGTTTGGCATGCCGTTGGCATATGATGCGGCTAGCATGGCTAGGGCCAAGGCAAGGTGCGTTTGGCTTGGCGAGGTGGGGCCAACGTTTTGGCATGCCGTAGGCGCATGGTGCGGCTAGCATGCCTAGGGCCAAGGCAAGGTGCGTTTGGCTTGGCGAGGTGGGGCCAATGGGTTGGCATGCCGTTTGGCACATGGTGCGGCTAGCATGGCTATGGGCCAAGACAAGGTGCGATTTGGCATTTGGCATGCCGTTTGGCATATGGTGCGGCTAGCATGGCTAGGCCAAGGCAAGGTGCGGTTTGATTGGCATGGTTTGCTATTGGCGCAGAAGGTACGGGGCATGGTTGGCATGCCTCGCGCGGAGATGTGGGTCGAACAGTTTGCCATTGGCATAGTGGTGCGGCTAGCATGGTTGGCATTCCTTGGCGCGGTAGATGTGGTGAACGGTTTGCCATTGGGGCGGTGGTGCAGGGGCATGGTAGGCATGCCTTGCGCGGAGATGTGGCTGTCTTGGTTTGCCATTGGCACAGTGGTGCAGGGAATTAGGGTTTGGCCTATCGAAACCCTAATTAGTATTAAAAAAGGTACCCCGGTAATTTACTCAAGTTATGTGACGTCACTATCCGACTAGGGTTTTACGATTTTAACCCTAAGCTAAAAACCACCATCAACACAAACTTAGAAGAAAATAACTGAATGTCTTTAAAGATAGCATCCGTCCTAGTATCACCACCAAACTGACCAGAGGAAAAGAGTTTGATAAGATCCTAGGAATCACTTTCTATAATGATGTGAGTAAGTTTCGCTTGAGCTTTCTTTAACACCGCCCGAATTGCTCAAGCTTCAAATTTCAACAACAGACTGGACTTCAAAAAACCAAAAAAGACAAAAGGAAGCTTTATTTGTAAAGTCTTTCATCACATAGCCTGCTTCGTTGTCCAAGGAGGAATCATCAAAGGCACCATCAATATTACATTTTATCCAACCAAGAGGTGGTGGCATCCATTTATCCAACAAACCAATAGAAATATAGTTGCTAATGTGAAATTTTGGTTTCTAGTCAAAAGCATGGGTCTAGCTCTATTCAGGACAGCTATATGGTATTCCTTAGTGTTTTGAAAGACTAAATTGTTTCTGCTACTCCATAGAGACCAAAGAATAGTAACAAACAAACATTGGGATTCATAAGGGAACTTTGAACCAGGGGTCAATCAACCAACATCAACCAATCAATGAAAGTTTTAAGAACTAAAGGCTTGAGTATTAACTCACAAAGAAGAGAAGAACCAAACTCAACCAATCAATGAAAGTTTTATTACTAAAAGCTTCGAGTATTAACTCACAGAGAAGAGAAGAACCAAACACGACTCATGAAAAGGACATAACACCAAAGCATGCATAACGGATTCATTAGGGTGACATCATCTAGTACAGTCAATGACATTCATAAGCATTCTATTATTAAGAACAATTTTAGTAGGTATAGCACTTTTAAAAGTTTTCCAAGTAAAAATGTGTCTTCTATGAGGAACTCTAATTTTCCAAATGCGCTTCCAAAGATTACTACAAGGGGGAGGACCTAAATCTTCTTATTCCCGAGGTAGGCAGATGATGAGTACCGATGCGTGTCGTAACCACAACAAATTAATCAATATTTTTCCACCTAATTAACAAGTAATATAGTGTAGTCAAGTTCGTTCCCACGAGGAGCAAGAGTTTTTAGTTGTTTAATTGTCACAAAAGGGGGGTTTGTTTTATAAAGCAAAAGAAAATAAACAAAGCAATTCAAAGATAAAGTTGAAATCAATAAGAGAGACAAGATCAAGGAATCCTTCTTCGTTGCAAAACAATGATTCAAGTTATGTTTTTCATCCACATATTATTAGTCACGGATTATCACCAACCGTAGGATAGCGAGGTTCGCTTAGCTAACCCCAAAACTCCTCGTTTCACCGAGTAACAAGTCCGCTTAGTTATCGATTCTATTCAAAATAACCACCTTGAGGTTCGCTTACAAGATGTAATTCCCCGAACGCATTAAGATTTATGAATTTAGGTTTAGTACTAGTAGTTAAACTCGGTTCGCTTGGTCCACTTTCTAGCGTTGTTTTCACACACAATTGCTCCACATAATCCCTCTGCAAGGTCTCGTGTTTTCTACTTGTGTAAAGTGTCGAGAACGATTACGTATTCCCTAACTTATACTAGATTTAGGTTGAGTTAACAAATCAATTCAGCGTGCACTCTAAATAATCTATCAAACAACCATGAATGTATAAACATTCCTATTAGTAAAAACAAACGATAATCATGTGAAAACTTCAAAGTAGATTTAAAACAAAACTCAAAACATGTCAAGAACTTGGAATTCATCCTCAATCAATAAGAAAATTAGCTACTCATGTTAAGGAGTTCACACAAATAATTAGAAGGAGAATTTTTGAAGTTCACACAATTAATTAAAAGAAGAATTTTGAAAAGCAAGCAAAAACACAAGTGTTGTGTGTGTAAAAAGGTGTGCAAAAGTATATAAAAGTGTGTAGAGAACTTCTCTATTTATAGGCTTCAATTTCCTAGCAATCCTCTTAGGAATAAAATCCCTTTCCCTTTGTAAGTCTTCTTTCCAAGTCCAAGTCTTTCTCAAATCTTCCATCTCCTCTTTCCAAATTCAAGCCCAATTCTTCATCCAATTCCAAGTCCAAATCTTCAAACCCATGAGACAAACTCACACACAAATCAGTAACTTTAAGTCGCTGGGAAAGTCCTCAGGATCACCGAAATTATGTTGGCAAAGTCACCACCTTCATCGGTATAATCTTTTCCGTCGATGTGTAATATTCCGTCACGGCACCGTCCAAAGTAACGGTCAAACGGGTCAAGTCATCGATCGGGAAGTAGTCACCATCTTGAGTCGCCTTCTTAGTCAGTCTTGCGATCTTATCGGATCTTACTGGTGAGTTGCAGGGAAGGATCAGTCATCGGGTTCACTGAGTTAACTCGTCAGTAAGAAAATCTGGCAGAGTTCCGTTTGTTTGCTGGTGTTTCCAGGCCACATTCCGGCCTCTTTCTGCTTCATTTCCCTGCGACAATTCCTAGCATTCATCTACCGTGTTCAACGGCTTCACTTCATAACCCATTCCTCTGTTGCTTCTTAGGCTGAGCTAAACACTTTGCAGCATCGTCTTCTTCTTCCTATCTCCATCTGTTACAGCTCAAAACTACCACACATACCCATTTTAACATCATCTCTTCCCTGTATAGCAACAACACTCCAATCTTCTTTGAAGACGATTAACAACTTCAATTTCATTTCTATCTCGATCATTACCACCATCTCTTGTCTGTGGAATCAATTCGAACCCCATCTGAATTCCGCTCAAAACCCATTTAATCACTTAGCAGCAACAACTCAATTTTTAGCTGTTAGAAACATCAATTAGGGTGAACTCCATGAATCGAAATCTTCTCGATCTGTTAATTCCATTACAAAGACCATCTTCTCAAGAATCAATTATTATCAATTCGAATACACCCATCAATTACCACAAACACCTCCATTACAAGAAGCAACCAATTTTAACAAAGAAGACTTCTTCTCTGATTTCTCTATTCAACAAAGATAGCATCATTCTTCTGCTTCTCCATTCGAACTCCAATTCAAAACCCACTTCAAATCCATCAATCTCTTCTCTTGACTGATTGCAACTCAACCAGACCTCATACCCATTTAATCTTCTCTTTATTCACACCAATCAACACCACCAGACGATTCAGGAAAACCCTTTTCTCGATCTTCTCTTAATTTTTGAGTTCGACAGCAACATCAAATTCTAATGAATCGATCCCATTAATTTTATACAGATCCCCTTTATTTCTTTGTAAACCAATTCTTCCATCTGCAATCAATATCTCTACATCTCAATTTCTCGATTCAATTTCAACAAACTCTTCGCATCTCTGGCTTATCATCTCTCGATTTCTAAATCTTAGATCCCCTTTTTATCTTTGAGAACACCAACCCTAATTCGATCGATCTTCTGTTTACTTCATCTTCATGTCTTGCATGAATCAACAGTGGAAAACCACCACCACATCCCATCAATTCTTCTTCAATCTCTTCCCATCATCTCTGTTTGTCTCTCGAATTCTTGAGTTTCTCTCAAATTCTCAATTTCAGCATCCACGGTTGCTATGCAGCCTTTTCTCTTTTCTCAGTTTCAGGTGAAAAAAAATAATAATTGAGAGAGAACTCAATTTTAGGTTATACAAATTGGGTCCGGACCTGGGCACTAATATGGGCCAGCCAATAGCATCCCAAGCTAGCTTACATAGGTGCCTTGAGTACCTAACCGGATGCCTTTAACATTTGAATGGGTTTCCCCTTATCCTTAGTTGAGCTGTCTTTATTGCTCCTCCAAAAGAGTTGCCCCTTAACCATGACTTGGCTCCGATAGTGTCCTCCCATGAAATGACAATTTAGCCCTTTTTGCTCAAATTGGATGATTTCTTCTTCTTTTTCTCCGTATGACTCCAGAGTACCTAATAACTCAAAAACACGCGTAAAGTACATAATTTACAAGAAAACATAGCAGAGAAAGCATAAATAATAGATAGTAAATAAGGTGTATTCTACACCCTATCAGTACCAAATTGCATATTTTTACATCTTTTTATTGGCATTTAACTCATCTTTTGTGCTCTAACTCTCCATTTTATCCCAAATTCGGTGTTTTAATTGTTTTCAAGAATAAATACTTGTACTAATTAATTTTGTGTTTTGATGTAGTAAATAAAGTTTGGATGAATAAGAGCATAAAAAGGAGCGGGAAAATAGTGGTCGGAAGCATAAAGCAATAACCATGCTAATGGGCAGTGAAGCGCGAAGGAGCATCATGCAAAAGTCAGCGGCAATCTGCTTGCGAATCAATTATTATTCGTTTGTGAAGATCTGGGCTTGATAGAGAACCCATATCCAAACCTGAGATATCAAATCCGCCACAGCTTCCCAACACCCAAAAACATCTCTACCCGGTACATCAGTGTTTGATGCAACTGCTCAACACCTTAGCATCCTTTGTCCCTTTCTCTAATCTAATGAAACCCAACTCCATCTTCATTTCTTTCTCTCTTTCACAGAACCACCACTTGCATCCCTATTCCATCAAATCAATGTCCCCGACCATCTATGCTCACAACCACTCTGTATACACAATCAAATTCCTAATTTTTATCTATCTCCATCTTATCTTCCTCCTTGTAAAAAACAGTAACCCTAGAAGCTAGGATTGAGAGAGATAAGATTAGAGTTATCTTCACAGCTAGAAAATTATATTTGCAGAGATGAATTGAAGAAGGGAACTGTCAGAAAATGCGTTTTGGTGAGTGGGTATTCTTTAATTATCGAATTAAAGTGATTAAGGAGAAATATGTGTATAAATAGATAAGAGGTTGTGATGTAAAGGCATGCGACCAGCCTAGGTTCACCCAATGAGAGTTAGGTTTGATTTCCAGTATTTTCATAATGTTCTGATTTCATAGTTAGGGTTTAGATGATACCATTACTCTATTTCTAAGTTTAATTCAAGTTTTGATATTGTTCTTGTTGTGTTATAATGTTTTGGATAAATATAATCTGAGGACTTCTTCGTATTACTTTCACAGTGTATGTCATGCATCCATTTTAGTTGGAATACTTTTATGTTGATTGTGTCGTAACTCATGCTTAACAGAGTGTTGTTCGATCCTTTGACTAGTTGTGACTTAATCATACAGTTCGTACTTCGGAGGGATACCTTATTTGCGATTACAATATCCATATTAGGATTGGTTTAATCGTCTAAGTGATTGATCTGCGGTTAGTTGTTTTGTGAGAGGATAACTAATACTAGGATTAGGTCATTATCTTAGTGACACTAAACCATCCTCCTAAACTACGTACCCTTAGATACACTGCAGGCTTAAACCTTCACCACTATTTGGATGGTCGACAGAACCTAGAAGTTCACCGACGTCCATTTTAAGGGACAAGAATATTATATGCTTGTTTATAATCTTTCAGTTTGCATCTTTACTTGACAATCTATTTTACAATTTGATCACTATCAACATCTTGTCGTATCGACAAGACAAACCCCCTTTTTTGTTACTCCTCATTCGAATTAGTTATAGTTAGACTTTAGTTTCAACTTTACACCCTCCTAGTCTCTATGGGATCGACCTGTATTTGCTTTGTCTACTATAGACGATGTGCACTTGCAGTTTGACGTAGTCGTAGGCTTGTTTAGTTTCAACTTTACCTGTAGATGTAAATTTTTCATTCTTTGAAAGATCTCAAGCCCTTATATCAGGAGTGCACAGCTGGCTTAAGGGAACTGTGATGATCCTCTCAACAGAAGCATCATCAAAATGGGTATTAAGTCTATTAATATCCCAAGACCTAGAAGTAGGATTGATAAAATAATAAACTTTAATGCTAGGGTCTGGAGGGACAAGAGGGTTGGGTGGGCAGATCCCATAGTTTGGATCCATTTGTCACACCAAGGGTCTACAAATTCACCATCACCAACAATACAGGAGATAAAAGGTTTAATGATTTCTTTAATGGCATGCAAACATTTCCAAGTCCAAGATCAGGTAGCAGGGCATTTAGCATTCAGAAAATCAGTCTTAGGGAAGTACTTGGCTTTAAGAATCTTAGCTAAGAGGCAATCGGGATTTTCAATAATTTTCCAAGCATTTCTAGCAAGCATAGCCAAATTATTTAACTCAGTCTTCCTAAAACCCTAGACCACCCTCAGACTTAAGGGAGCAGATAATGTCCCACCTTAACAGATGAAACTTTCTATCCTTAGGGTCTAGAGTTTCACCCCACAAAAAACTTACATAAATGAGAATCAATTTCCTACAAATGTACTTGGGGATAAGAAAAGCACCCATCTGATAAAGCGGGATAGCCTGGCCAACATGTTTTATCAAGATGGATCTAGCAGCCTAGGATAAAAATTTATGGAACCAAATAGAGATTCTAGCATCAACATACTGTAAAATACTCATATGAGTTCGAATTTTAGAAGATTGAAAAACAGTAAGGGTACCCAAGTACTTTTCACCTAAGTTCCTAGTATGAATATCAAGAATTATAGACAGACGACATTTTAAGGATTCAAGAAATTTTGTTACTAAACAAGATACCCGATTTGTCAAAATTAATCTCCTGACCAGAAGCAAAGCAATACTTTTAAAAATAATCCTTAATGGTTTCAAAATATTTTATAGTTGATAGGTGTCTTAAACACCTTGATATTTATCTATTGTTTATGCTTTATTTGCGAATTTTCTTGTAAATTATGTATCTTATGTTTACTTTTGAGTTTATTAGGTTCAATGGAGTCATTTGGAGCGAAAGAAGGAGAAAGCATCCATTTTGAGCAAAAAGAGCAGGATCGTCATTTTGGAGGCGAAATTGAGCCGAGCCAAGCCCATGATTGAAGACAACCACTGCAGTTCAGAGAAGTAGGGGCAAACCTTGGTGGACCTTTTCTAATGAGCGGGTGTCTAGAGACATTATTGGTTGGCCCTTATCCACCTCACCAGGTGGCTATATCTACTAGCCTCATTCCTACACAAGACCCTAAAATTGAGAGAAATCATCTCTCAATCATTGTCATCTGAAATTCAGAGAGAAGTGAAGTAAGTTATGGCGGCACTATTAGATCGAGAAATAGAGAGCATCGTCGCGGAGAAATGGGGATCGAGATGAGGAGAATGAGGTGATTAATGGGTTTGTAATGAATCGAAAGAAGATGAGTTTCTTGAGTATCTGAAATTATCGGAGGGAAGAGCGGCAGCTCAACTGCTGAAATCCAAGCTATTCAGAGGTGGAAATTTGAGAAATTGAGATGAGGTTTGATGTAATGGAAGATTAACGAGATGGGTTTTTGCTTATATTCCAAGCAGAAAAATTATTAATTTAGGGTTCGAAGCAATTGAAATTATGGTGATGCTAATGGAGGAATTCAAAGAAGTAATTGAACCAGAAAGGGAAGAAAATTCGTGCATCTCATGCTAATGAGGAGAAAAGAAGATTATGATGAGGATTTGCGATTGTATATGTGTTGAGGCATGAAAGAGCTACATAGGAAGATGGATTCAGCTTTCGAAGGAACAATCGGTTAGCAGCAAAGTAGATGGGTTTTGTGAGAAACCAGTTGACAAGACAAGGTTAGGTGGAGTGGATATGGGTGGTATTTGAGATTATGTGGAAGTTGGTACTTGGTTGTGGTTAGAGTCCGAGCGATTCTGGTGGTCTTTGAGAAGATGTATTTGAGCTACAAATGATGAAGCGCAATTGATGTTGGTGGTTAAGATAATACTATAGATGCAAGTGCAAAGTCTAGGTCGAGGAACAAAGAATGGGAAGAATGAGTGTTTGGGTGATGTTGTCAAGTTACTAGGGGAATGCGGTTGTAGTTAAGATGTGTTGTTGGTGATTGTTTGTGGCAGCAAAAAATGGGCTGGATTTGCAATGCGAGAACTTGGTGCTTTTGATGAACAAGAAAATGGCAGCGAAAGCAATGGCTGAAAGGCTTAAGCTGGTGTTGTAAATAGGAGATGCTATTGCGGTCTGAAATGTGGTGCAGAGAAGTGATTGCTGCAATGAATAATTTCAGTGAAGAATGGTTGAATGCATGTGCGGGGAAGGAGCCGTATTGGCGAAATTATGAGGTGATAGCTCGAGGCTATATTGGCTTGTCAGTTTCACTAAACTGACATGCATATCAAGTCATGGACCTGATGGGCTCTGAATTGTGGGCTCTTTTTTTGTGGGCTATTTTTAAGCCATAGCTGATTAGCCTATGATTTGGGTTAACTTCAAGGAAGTCGGTAATAGGCAAGGGGAGGATCATAAAGATGAGATAATCATCTTTTCGGCAACTTGTTTTCTAGAGTTTAGAAACATGAAGGCTTTTATTTTCTTCTTGTTATGAACTCCATGAATATGAGCTAGAAATTTATTATTGGTTTAAGGTTTGAGTTGTATTTTGCAAGCGAGTTCTTTGATTTAATGTATTAGTTTTGTGTCAATTTATCGTTCATGATTCTCTGTAAATATAGTTGCATGATTGATGTATTGCAACATAATTTGAGTATTTGTTTCGTCAAGTTGCAAATTGGTAGAACTCATATTCATATATCTCTAGCTACTAGTTTAGGGTTTATCATCGAGCGATATCCTTGAACACAAGTAGCATAAATATGGTTATAGCTTATAGTGATATATCCTTGTAATCATATGTGAACCATGACCTTTGTTCGAATTGTATGCGCAATGTATTTCAATTGCATTGATTAGCCTAATTTTATGAATCTTAATGCTCCATGGGAATTGAACTTGACTAGCACAAGGCGTTAGGTTATTCTTTTGGTAGAATTCATACTTGCATCGATTTACATGTATGTGTGATGAAATCAGGAAATTGCGAGATATTCTTTCGACCAGGTATCTTAGGGATTTTGATAATGAGATATTAAATATCAATTTTAATTATTATCACAAGAACATGTTTGTGAATGAAAACGATATCCTTAACCAATATCTTTACATCTTGATTTGAGTGTTTGTTTTGCTTTATTTGTTTTTAGAATAACTTAGTTTATAAAAATCAAAAACCCCACATTGTTTTATATAGGAAACCGAAACAACTTGACAACCTTAGTCCTCTCTATGGGAACGATCCTTTCTTGCCATTTCTATATTTTATATGTTTATTAGTGAGAAAGTAATTTATTTTTGACGCATACGACGACGATTAAAGCTTTAGAGAAAAGTAGAGAATTCATCAACAAGCAGGAGGTGAGTCATAGGGGGAATCTTTACACACTTTAATTCCCTCAACTAGACCTCTCGTATAAAGAGCATCAATATATGTGATGTAGTTTTACAAGTGGTAAGTAGAGATTCGTTGCTCGGACTTTTTAGAGATTTGGTTTTAAGACTAACTAAGAAAAGTACTAAAGAAAAATTGCTAAGATGTTTAATGGGAGAAAAACTTAGGGTTTGGATTCCACCAAATCAATAATGTAAAATAATCATTCCTCTCTAAACAATATTAGTGAAATAACTCAAGACTCGCTTTGAACCCAATCGCATGTCTCGGAAAATAATGCAGTTAAAATAAATAACAATGTATGTTGTAAACCAAAAAGTATAATCTCCTTCGCTTATAAAAGATCGATAGCTAAACTACCCAAAACAATTATTATGAAGCTAAATAAAAAGAGATTAATTAAAACATTTAAGCTCAAAAAGAATATTTATTCAAAGAGTACTTAGAATTTCTTACACAACTTATTGGCTTCCTCCTTAGACCCAATAGAGAGAGCTAGCTTTCCATTACAAAATTGAAAACAAAAGAAACTGTCTAAAGCTACGGTGTCGGTTATTCCCTCGTCCAGGACTCTTGCCTTCTCGAATTCTCCCTGGCTGTTCTCGAAAACAACCTATATATAGGCTTCAAATGAACCCATCTTTCCTCTTTCAATTAATATTACCACATCATCTCAGCCAAAATGCACCATGAGTATAGTTCACCCAATATGAATCTTCCACGTCATTCTTTTCACAACTTGTCTAGATATGCCTCCGCACGTCAAACGATCTCCTCATGGTGGACCGTCGATACCTTGTCGGTAATACAAAATGCTAATCATATAAATATGGAAAGAAATTATTTCTTTCCCCTTTTTTTTTCTTTGTCACTTTTTTTTTTTTTTTTTTTTGATGAAAAGACGAATTATATTGACTAGCAAATATAATACACGAGGTTTACAATGTCATTTTTATCGAAAAAACATTAGAAATTGTACTAGAAACCTTAATTCTTTGTTGAATCTTCGAAGATAAGTGTTGAAGGTTTTTTATCCTCGCTTCTTTGGCCACTGAGTCTGCTGCCAAATTGAATTTTCGGCTAGTGTATCTTACCTGTGCTTCTTTGTCACTTAATTAATTTGCAAAGTTCACTCATTTTTGTTCTCCATGAAACACGAAAAGAATAATGATGCCATACAACCCCTTGTTTGCATTTGTCTTCCACGTGCACCTTTGCACTTATTTAATTAATCAAACTAGTTTATCACCCGTGCGATGCACGGGTTTATTTCTTGTTTGTGGAATATTGGACTCATGTTTAAAACTAATTTCTACCAAAACCTAAAAATTATGAAAAGAAAAATGGTAAAAAGCAATAAGATAATATTTAAGTTGGTGCGCAAAAAAATAAAACAAAAAGGCTAAAACAGATATGAATTTTGTGGGAGACAATGATTGAAAATGAAATTCTTTTAGTATTCTTTGACATCCTCTTTTTCTTGGCCGTAAAACAATTTTCCACCTCTTCTTTGTCCCTGTAGGAACGATCGCTATCTTGGACATAAATATTCTTCATTTTCTCTTTGTCTTGGTTTCCATGTTGAAACCAAAAAGAACAACAAATAGAAAAAAATATATTTATTATCCTCAAATCATTAAATATTGCCAAAAATCTTCTAGATTGTTCTCCTTCACAATATTATGCAAATGTATGAAGGAAGTAGTTATTAGGATAACTAATTCTCAATACCTTCTCTTACATGACTTTTCGATGCTACATTACATGAACTATTTTCTACTTACATGATTTAATTGTCTAGCGGTTTAAGAAGGAAAAAAACATACCATTTTCCTCGAGTAGTTTAAGAAGATAAAAAACGTAATTCTTTCAAACTCCATTATGTGTTTTCTTTCGAAACGCGCACCATCATATTTTTAAAACCTTTGATTTGTGGTTTATATAAAGAAGATAATTATGGTTGGACATATATATTTTGTTGACTATTGAGAATTGTAACTATATGTTATTTGGATTTTAAAGATATTTGGTCTCGATTATTTGGAACATGTACGTTTATGCACATTTGGTAAGAGTGATAGGTCCCAAATGAGATCAATGCATTCTGAGTGCTAGGGTAAAGGGTGAATTGCACCATGAGAATTGTGAGTATTCATCAACTTAAGGTTAATAAAATGGTCTTAATTTGTTAAATAACTTGTTAAGGATTTTTCAAATGGTGTCATTGCTAGATAACTCCATAAAACATCATATGATCTGCAAAATCACTCCATAATATGACGGAAAAAACCACTCCATAATGATGGAAGTTGGAACTAATGAATTCGTGACTTAGAAAAAATCTATCAAAACAACTACCAAAACAATATATGCATACTTGTAGTTCCTAAAATATCAAACAAAGTTATTCTTAAGAAAAAACAACCTAAAGTTCAAAGAAAAGAATAATAGAGAAACTCTAAATTATTAGTCTAAAGGAAACAAATTTAAAACCAAATCATAATAGATTTTTATTCATGATCACATTCTTGTAGGTCATTTGGTTGGTGAACAATACGATATATAATCCGTATTATCAAATATGTATTGACGCACATCCGTGAATTCTTCTTCTTGATGAAGTTAATTTTCAAATTTGTTGGTCCGTCAGATGTATTTGAAATGCCAATATATGTTAGATTTTCATTTTCATCAAAGCTTATACTCTCAAGTAGAATCGGGCATTGTGTAAACCTTGTGTTGTTCCGAGTTCTCATTATGGGTATGCTAAATTCACGACAAATTTTGATTAAAAATATAAATTTAATTATGTTGGGTGGGACCCTAATGAATAAAAAATATATTTATGTTTTTGCGGTGGGGTATTTATAAAAGTTTTAGTGTTATAATATATTTAGTTGGACCTTTTAAATATAAAAATATATTAGAATAATTAAGAAGTAGAGAGAAAGAGAAATTATATATCATCTATATAAAATTACTAGGAGATGGAAAGACCATCGAGCGATGGTGTCTCTATCGCCCCGACTCCAAAGCTTATGTTTGTATATATGTGATATTTGACATATAAGCATATATGTTTGGCAATTTGGCATACCCATAATGAGTGCATATATATGATAAATATAATGGTTTTACATGCATAGGAATAAGCCTAGTGATTATATCAAAAATTGTTTAGAGGATAAGAAGCTTGCATTCTAATACCACAGTTATCTTTGTATATTCTCCAAAACGTCTAGCTACACAATATATGTGCCATATCTAGCAACAACCGCATTATAGTCTAATATTGCTCCTTCGTATGTATGAGAGCCTAAAATACTCGTACACACCTTAAATTATTATAATATTTGTTTTAGATTGAACTACAATGCGTACAACTATATGGTATTTGATATGATGCAGATAAGGTTCATGCGTAGAAGAAAATAAATGATAGTACTTATCGATTTCATTTTTTTCCCTCTAATATGTTGACCTTAAAGAAAAATATACTCGTAAGGAATATTAAAGAAATTTTCGGCTATTGGTCTTATATTTTGTGGAATCTCATTATTCGGTATACAAAGTGCGGTTAGCATTGCTTGTAGGAATGTAATGTATTTGGGGTTTTAGAAAAGAGATCGTTGTTGCGCACCAAAAGGACCAAATTCTAATCTTTGGGTATCACAATATTATTACTCCTCCAAAAAAAATCGTTAATCCCCTATGTTGTAAAAAGTATCACCGTTTCAAGATTTGAAAGCTTTTAACTTAACCAAAAAGAATTGTAGCGTTTCAAGAGATATTTTGGAGAGGCCTTCACGGTTGGGTTTTTCGGCGCCTCTTTGCGGCTAGTTCTATTTCAATAAATTTTTTCATTAATTAATGGTGATCTTACAACCAAGAGATACATTTTTCGTTAGCCATGATCTCCATACAACTAAGAGAGTGCGACGACAATTTTATTGATCTTTTTTTTTTCTTGGAAAGACTTCATGGAGATTTCATTAATAAAAGGAAAAGCAAACAGAATGAGGGGGACATGCCCAACCTCACGAGAATGAGAAAAACAAAAAAGAAAGCATGCAAAAATTATTTGAATCGATAAAAAATGTAGACCTCGATCTGTCACCATCCAAAATCGCTTGGATATGGAGGCTCATTCCACCATTGGGACCGTGTAATAGCACGATAATTCTATTGATCGGGCGTAGGCAAACAAAATTATTGATTGTATCGGTACCATCAATCAGGCAAAGATATCTTTTGTTACCTTAATAATCATAAAATTGTTGGTTAGTCGACCAACAACAAAAAAACACACTAAAAACGAAAAAGGAAAAAAAAGAATAATTATTGAACATGATGTGTGTTGAGATTAAACAAACCTTAATAATCATAAAATTGTTGTTAGTCGACCAGCAACGAAAAAACATACTAAAAATGAAAAAAAAAAAAAAAAAACAATTATTGAACATGATCTGTGTTGAGATTAAACAAACCTTAACTTTTTGATCTGCTTGAATACGCATGAAGCGGCTGACAATATGAATATACATCAATAAGCTTTTATGCATCCTTTAGACATACTAATCAAAAATAATTATTGTTTTTAATTTATAAAAATATTCACGGAATGATTTATACCTTTAAATTCTTTGAGCACGATCGAGGATACATTTAAAACAGAAAACAAAAAGTGGATCGATTAAAAAAGATCTATTTTATGCATCCTTTAGACATGCTAATCAAAAGATAATTATTGTTTTTAATTTAGAAAAATATTCGCGAGAATAATTTGTACCTTTAAATTCTTTGACTTATGCACCGCTTCAACGAACATTTATAACATGTGCAAGATCTATGATACATTCAAAACAGCAAACAAAAGTGGATCAAATTAAAAACAATCTACATAGCAAGAAAGGGAACAAAATAATCATCAAAAAGAGAAGCAACGTGGAAACCATAGAATTTTGGTTTTGCACTAATGCTTTATATAGATTTACCAAGCCAGAAAAATGCCATAAGAAATCAACTTTGCTTTGGAAATAATATATATATATCAATGAATATATAAATATTTGTTTAAATATTCGTATAACTATAGGCAGATACTTGCTTTAAAAATAATATAAATATTTCCTTAGTTATATATTTGTTGATTTGTATATTAAATGGCTATAACAAAATTTGGCAAAAATATTATTTTTTCACACATAATATAATCTTTTATATATCTAACGGAATGAACAGTATATTTAGCATATTTACCTATAAGATAAATAAATAAATATTTATTTATTTTCGGAAAACTATATTTATTTTTTGAAATATTTTTCCTAAAAAATTATTGAGTATCTTCTACACGTCAAATAAAGAAAATGTTTCTATTTTTTATTTTACTTTTGTGAAATGAATAATATTAAGAAAAATAATGTTGAAACCAATATTCATTTTGGTTGATTATACTTTTTTATCGAGGGTTTTTTGGTTTCTCATTTTTAGTTTTGTTTAAATCATGTTATGTTATTTATATGGTTTTTATTGACGGTTTTTATTTGAACTATTGAACAGGATTAACGATCGCTTTTTGTGGAACAGGTAGCATGTTTTGATCCGGTAAGCATTCACAACTCTATGTATATTGATTTATAAACTTTGATCAAAGTTCTTACTTCTTCAATTGTAAATGTAATCTGATTAGGGTTAGTTTTAATATTAATTAATAGCTTGGAATTGTAATTAAGATTGGTTTAATTATCAAAAATTGTAATTGGACATTGGACATTTTTCTTATAATTTTGTGATGAAATCGTGATCAACAATATTTTTTTAGATGTTAATTTATTTTGATTTTGTTTGTAAAATCTTTTTTGTTTATTTTGTTTGTGAATTTAATTTTTAGGATTAAATGTATTATATTTTTAAACATTTTTGGCAATGTATAGATTTTATTATATTTAGTTATTTTAGGTAATTTGTTTGTTTGTTGTGATTGGTCGAAAATATATTGTGAACTAAAAATATTATAAAATTACCAAAAAAAATTATTATGGTGGGGTCAGAATCAACCAGAAGTTCCGATTAACCACAGCGCTCGAAAAAACTCTGTTTTTATATAAAGAATATGGAAGTTTGTTTCCATTGTGGATCTCTCTAGCACATGCACAATTGTGATCAAGCAATATAGTCACCAGCTATTCATTCTTTCTTTTGATTTGATAGTGGAGGAATCGACTTGCCATAACCATTAAGGCCTATTTTCTCCGAAGCCCCGTATTCTTTGCACATAAGTCTCGTTTTACTTGTTTTCTTTGCCATAGACCATTTTATTCATATACCTGCAAAGACACAATAAATATTAAAATTGATATAAAAATAAGCACCAACAATATATATTATCGAGGCTAATAAAGACAGATATATGTATCTATCAAATGCCCCCAAACCTATATTTTGCTAGTCCCTAGCAAAACTAATAAAATAAAATAATAACTCATTGTCGCAGGCATCGTCGATTGCATTTAGCGCATGCAATAAGCCTTTAAACCCCTAGGTGGCCCTAGTGGCCGAGTTATAGTCTCGGGAGGGTTTACAGAGGTGTACCCACAAAACCTTTACTACTGAGACCACTAACTATTTACGAGAACCTTAGAAGGCACTAAAAAGAATCTCCTTGGTTGGCACACTTATTGACTACGGAGGAAGTACCACGAGGCGAAATTCAATTGTTGTACGAGTTTGCACTCAAGCATACTAAAATTCATATATAAGTGACAGAGCTCTACTCGAGATAGTTTATGGACATCATAACCGAGTCAACCAATCACATGGATAGATTAAGAAGATGGATGTAGAGAAAACGTAGATGGTTTTGATGTTGACTAAGGTGAACGGTGTTTCTCATGCTCATGTCAAGGCCACTTTGCCAAAACGAACCTATCCTAATGGTGAGATATTGAGTGGACTAATATCAACACACCGGCATATACAAGGGAACCGGTGGTCGATAATCCTAACTCTAGGTCAACTCAGCTAGCATATACAAGGGTACCAGTGGTCGACTTTATTGAATTTATTCTGGTTGGTATGGTGGTCTGGTCTCAATTTTTTTTTTTTTTTATATCTCAATCACTCTATTTCACCCTAACAGTGGTAACAACTTGAATCGTGAGCCCCACCTAATCACTTAGAGAAACATATTTTAAAGAAAACAAAATAAAAATAGAAGTGAAAAGGATTCAACGAGATATGGCGAATCTTTAGATGTTTCCATCTAATCAGAGCTCTGTGCTTTTATGAATAGACTCTTTAGATGTTTCCATCTAATCAGATTGGTTCCTCAACTCCTACAACCAAAATGCTTCCATCCACTTAGATTGGTTAGTGTCATCCTTAATAAGCATAAATTTCTAGGCTCTCAGAGTTTAATAATGCAACTAAAATGTTTCTCCCATACCCCCAAACTTAAATTTAACACTTGTCCTCAATGTTCTAAAGATAAAATTAAAAGCATGAACAAGGAGAAATCATTACCATTTGAAGTAAAAGAGTTAAGGAAAGATATTACCGTGTCGCATGAATATTGGGTTACTTCCCAAGAAGTGCTAAATTTAAAGTCTTGACCGGAGCGTCTAATACCACAAAATGGCTAATTACCTTTGAATCATATATCAATAGTCTAAACAACTGTGGATCAACAAAACCAAATAAAAGCGCCACACAATTATAAGACAAATGCATTGGATTAGAAAAATAAACAAACAGAGCACAACCTGATCTAAAGTTTCTTGCAAGACAACTAGGTTTATCTGTGGTGCCCACTTGGGCTGACAAATAGATTCATTCGAACAATAGGTCTCCAATATATGGATTTCATCCTGGACAGTATCAGGAGGATCAGGTTGTGGAGTCGGAAGAGACCCAAGTAATACCTCAGGCACACTAGGCTCGAGTCCTAAGTCAAAGACTTTTAATGGGGATACATAACCATCACTACCCCTAAACTTAGGTGTCAGTATTCTCGAGATAAAACTCTAACTATTGCTTGAATTTCCAGGATCCCGGTGTCTTTAAAATACTCAAGAGCTTCTTTTAGATCATTACCCCCAAACTTAGGGTCAACATTACTCTCGTAAGGCCTAGCACTATGGCTTGAATTTGGTCAGTAGAGTCTTTAAAGTACTAGAGAGCTTCTTCTAGTTCAACAGTTTGGTCACCTAACTGATTTAAGAGAATTGTCTCATCAAATTCATCTAAGGAATCACCAAATAAAGTGTCGTCCCAATTATCATGAATTAGATCCTGAACTAAAGTGCTAATCATATTCACTTCCTCCAAGTCATCAGAAGGTTGTCTATTAACATTAAAGACATTTAGTTCAGTGGTCATATTACCAAAGGATATGTTCATAAGTCCGGTCCTACAGTTGATGATAGCATTAGATGTGGCTAAAATGGGCGACCTAAAATCAGGTATTTGAGCACTAGGGTCTGAAACGAGGTTGAGTGTCTAGAACAACAAAATCCACTGGATAAATAAATTTATCAACCTCAATTAGTACATCCTCCCTATGACACCACGAGGTACTTTGTGAGACCTATTGTAACACCCCGTGTTTTTAGCATGGCGCATGCTAAAAGATGCGCCATTTGCTTGTGATGAAGCTTCATCCAAAGCTTCCGGCGTGAAAAAGGTGGATTGGGTTAAGGCCGATACGCGCCAAAAAATGGCGTATTATGTTTGGCATTTGCCGAGGACAATATTGCATCATCATGATGCATTAGAGCTGATTGGGTAAGTGGCCTTGAGCTTACAAGCGTAATCATTGCGCATTATGAGAGTTATTGACCCAACAACCAATATCGCACAATCATTGTGCATCGAGACAGAGAAAGCTGGTCGAGAGAATATTGCATAATCATTATGCGATAGGCCAAAGAGAATGTCGCATAATCATTGTGCGGCAGGCGGAGCAGTGGTGCACAATCATTGTGCAACAGCGGAAACTCGGCAATCATTGCGGTCATTCGAAATTCATAACGCCATGAATAGTGAAGCATGTCAATATGCTCCCTTTTCATACTTGTAGAAATTCCATTAAGACATATATAGGGAGGGTAGTTGGTTGATGGTGCATATGCGGACTATGCACCAAGTAAGCTTCATAGCTTAGCCGGAAGAGTATAAATGATGCCTAAGGCTCATTTATAGTTAAGGTAACCTCATGAAGAGGGCATTTGATGCTTAGGCATCATTATGACATATTCGGACCAAACATGCATCACTTGGATGCATTCCGACGGAAACGGCCTATACGGACTAGGCCATTTCCATTATTGCTTAGCCACGGCCTAACAAACGAGTTGGAATAAGTTGCTTGTCCCTTCTGGATGAACTACGGTCCGTGCTTGATCCCTTTAGAGTAGGGAAGGATACGTGAGGCAGCGCAATGAGTTGCAAAGATTGGTCCCAAAGACGTTGGCCCCTCATATCATCTAAGCTCGGTAGCTCGACGCGAGAGATGATTGTGGCCAGACTTGATGAGGCTTAGTTGCATGCCGTAAGTGGATGCTCATACTTCCTATCAAGTTATAAAGAGATGGTAAGCGAGGTAACGTGGGAAATGGCAAGGGCTTGGTGTATTCTACGCTAAAGTCCAAGGCTTATGCCTGGACAAGACACGACAATGTGACAGCTTGCTTTCCTAGATAGGAAATTCAATTATGAATTCCATACGTAAAGGTAAAGCCGAGATGCATGAAAAATGCATTGGCATTGGCCTTATGGCCTTAAACCCTTTTGCGGGACAAGGGTAAGTTGGGAACGGTGTGGAAGCTGGGTTAGTCACACATGCTCCACGAGCATGCTTGCAAGGGCAATTGGACGTGCATTTGCCTAGCTTTGAGGCCCTGGGATCGTAGCTTCATCTTGACGCATCTGGGAGATTACGGCTGCGGGGCAACGCGCTAAAGGCGTAATTTTCTGATCCGTCACAGATTGTATCGAGCAAGTTCCGAGAAACTCTAGGGACTTGAAAGTGAGTGGACTCATTGGCGAGTATTTTCCTTAACGGAAAAACTTTAAGTTGGAGAGTAGGCCAACTTATGCGCGGAAAGAGTTGGTAAATCGCTATGCGTTACATTGCGAATCGAGTTGAGCTTGTATAAGTCTTTGTGAGTTTGCAGGCCTCTGTGGCACCCCGCTTACGAGCATCCCAAGACCGTCCGGGACGGTGGGTAGACAATGGACCGATCATCCCCACACGTTGGCACCGTCCAACGGTGTGCGTTGTCAGCCCGGCTAGCATCCCACTTACGAGTGGCAACCTCAGAAACTGGTCGTGACGGTGGCTTGCATCCAAGCTGCACCGGCATTAGAGATTGGTCCTCGCAAGTGTTGCGTTGAGTTTTCCTTGTCATTTCGATGACATCTTTCAACTTGTGAACCTTAGGGACTTCTCGAGTGCGTAGTATGGGATGCGCATTCAGGATACCTTGTCGAGATATCCTCTTGGCACCGGCCAATTGCGATTCTTGGTTTTGTTGTCAGGCACTTTTGGATCCCTCGGCGGTGGTATGGGACATGTGCTCGAAGGTCTAAATTGTTGTTCATGACAACTTGAAGAAACCGCGATTTTTGAGCTTCGTACTAGGACTTTTGCTCAGAAATCCAACTCAAGAGATTGTCCACAATAGCTTTGGTTTTGAATTTTGGGGACGAAATTCTTTCAAGGGTGTGATAATGTAACACCCAGTGTTTTTAGCATGGCGCATGCTAAAAGATGCGCCATTTGCTTGTGATGAAGCTTCATCCAAAGCTTCCGCGTGAAAAAGGTGGATTGGGTTAAGGCCAACACCGCGCCAAAAATGGCGGATTATGTTTGGCATTTGGCCAAGGGGGACAATATTGCATCATCATGATGCATTAGGCCATTGGGTAAGTGGCCTTGAGCTACAGCCGTAATCGTTGCGCATTATGAGAGTTATTGGCCAACAACCAATATCGCATAATCATTGTGCATCGCACTGCGAAGAGGGTCGGTCGAGAGAATATTGCATAATCATTATGCGATAGGCCAAAGAGAATGTCGCATAATCATTGTGCAAACAGACGGAACAGAGTGGTGCACAATCATTGTGCAATGAACGGAAACTTCGGCAATCATTAAGTCATTCGAAATTCATATAACGGCCATGAATAGTGAAGCATGTCAATATGCTCCCCTTTTCATACTTGTAGAAATTCCATTAAGACATATATAGGGAGGGGTAGTTGGTTGATGGCATATGCGGACTATGCACCAAGTAAGCTTCATAGCTTAGCGGGAAGAGTATAAATGATGCCTAAGGCTCATTTATAGTTGCGTAACCTCGCGAAGAGGGCATTTGATGCTTAGGCATCATTATGCCATATTCACGGGACCAAACATGCATCACTTGGATGCATTTGACAGGAAGCGGCCTATGCGGACTAGGCCATTTCCATTATTGCTTAGCCACGGCCTAACAAACGAGTTGGAATAAGTTGCTTGTCCCTTCGGGATGAACTACGGTCCGTGCTTGATCCCTTTTAGAGTAGGGAAGGGTACGAGGCAGCAAGAATGAGTTGCAGATTGCCGGCCCAAAGACGTTGGCCCCTCATATCATCTAAGCTCGGTAGCTCGACGCGAGAGATGATTGTGGCCAGACTTGATGAGGCTTAGTTGCATGCCGTAAGTGGATGCTCATACTTCCTATCAAGTTATAAAGAGATGGTAAGCGAGGTAACGTGGGAAATGGCAAGGGCTTGGTGTGCTCTACGCTAAAGTCCAAGGCTTATGCCGGACAAGACACGACAATGTGACGGTTGTTCACTAGCTAGGAAATTCAATTATGAATTCCATACGTAAAGGTAAAGCGAGAGAGATGCATGAAAAATGCATTGGCATTGGCCTTATGGCCTTAAACCCTTTCATGGACAAGGGTAAGTTGGAACGGTGGGAAGCTAAGTTAGCTGCGTCATGCTCCACGAGCATGCTTGCAAGGGCAATTGGACGTGCATTTGCCTAGCTTTGAGGCCTTGATCGTAGCTTCATCTTGACGCACGGGGAGATTACGGGCATGGGGCAACGCCAAAGGCGTAATTTCCCGGTCGTCACACCTATCATCTAATCAGTAGGGTCATTTTAGTTTGTTTCAACTCACCAAGACCTGAATGGTGTACACATGGTACGGGAGTAGGTTAACGCTAGCTCCTAAGTCAAGTAATGCTTTATCAACCATGTGATTACCAATCGTACAAGATATGGTGGGGTATCCAGGGTCTTTATACTTAGGGGTTGTTTGGTTCAGAATAATTGAACTTACCTGACCAGCTAAAAAGGCTTTCTTATGGAAATTAGCTTACGCTTTCGAGTACAAAGATCCTTAAGAAACTTGGCATAAGCGAGGCATTTGCCTAATTGCTTAGTAAAGGGATGTTAATGTTTACCCGCTTAAAAATCTCCATTATTTCGTTGAAGTCGACTCTCTCTTAGTTGGAACCAACAACTGTGGATATGAGGGCCTTTGGGCACAAAATGAGATCTATCGGGTACCACATGGGCATCATTAGAAATTTTATCGAGTCTCTTGACTAATGGCTCCTTCTGGGGGATCATCTTGGGAACTAGAATGTGAACTAGAAGATGGATCTCTGGTATGTCCACTATTAGGCATGACTACCTTATTGTCTACCGTTTTACCGCTCCCAAGGGTTGTTGCGAGTTCACATGATTGAATTCTTTCTCTCTAGAGAATACTTCTTGAATTGCTCTAATATTGGGTAGTGGTTGACTGGGGACTTTTCCTTTCTCTTTCGCTCAAAAATTCTGCAATTATACTAACCTGGTTTTTTAGCTTCAAATAGCCCGAAAGTTTTCCCGTAAACCTTTCTCAACCGTTTTGCTTAAACTCGCAGGTGTTATGAGATAAGATGGCCGGAGACTCTTCTAAGATCATGATTTTTTATCCATGCAGTCATCGTACCGATCGACCCTAAATGGTTCTTAGTATACCCAAAACTTGGGAGAACACAGGAAATACTAGACCGACCTTGACTGCGGCCCTTAGACCAAGAGAAATTCGGGTGGTTTCTCCAACCGGGGGTTATAGGTATCTCAATATGGATCAAATCTCTCGACGGTTTTCAAACCTAGAGTTGTTATAAAGAGCATGGGCTTGCTCTTCGTATCTGGCATGGTGTGACCCTTGATTAATTTCTAAGGCCTCTAGACGCTTAAGAATATCTAACCCATAATCAACTCTATCGACCCTATGGATATGATTTCTAGGTATTTCTGGTTCTCTCATTAAATCCCATTGCCTAGTTTTCTCAGCTAACTCGATGAATTCGTTGAAACATTCATCCTGGTCTTGATAGGTAAATTCTCCACCACTAATTGTTTCTACCCGCATACGGTTTCACTATCAAGGCCCTCATATAAAATTTGGGCCATGTGGGCTTTTTCAAAGCCGTGATGTGGACACTGGTATAACAATTCACTAAACCTTTCTACATAATCATGAAGTTTTTCACCTAATTTCGCTAAAGGTTTGAATAGTCGTCGAACAGCAACAGATCTTATGGTGTGGTTAGAATTTCTTAAAAATGCCCTCTACAAGACCATCCTGTGGTAATTGTTTTAGAAGGAATAAAATGATACCACTCTTTGGCTTTATCATAGAGAGAGAAGTGAAACAAATTAATCACATCTTTGGAGACATTTGGATAGTTCATTGTGTCACAAATCATTTCAAAGTCTCTTATGTTGGTATACGGGTTCTCATTCTCTAACCCCTAAACTTACTTAATCATGCCAATAGTCTCGTGTCTAATATCAAATTGGACCGTAGAAGTCTGAGTGGAACTACACTCCGGGTCACGCACTACCCAGACGGGTTCAAACGATCCCTAAGGGTTTTATCGGGACCTCATCATCCTTTTCCTCAACCATTTTGGCAAAAATATAAGTATTAAGGATATTTTCCTCACTGGGTGAGAAGAACGTCCAAAAATAGGACTTTCTAGATTAAGGTAGTCAAGATTCTTGTTTCCTAAAATATCACTTCTAGGTTTTCACGCTTTAAACCGTCCTAGAGCGTCTCTCTTACGTTCTAAGCATACAAGAATTCAACAAAATGTGCACATGCAAATGTTGGGCTAACTAATTTAGGTAAGCTTGGGTTACCTACAGCGAAATATACCCAAAGGTACGAGGGTCGAGGTTTGTGGACTTTCACTGGTAACTCCCATAAGGCCCAAGGCACGGTTCGGCCTTACTAATCCACCAGTTTTCCTAAACTCGATAGTCCTGACGAAGATGCAATTGGTGTGTGCAAGTGTTTTGTTTTTTTATAAATAAAGTACTAAAAATAAACACAAACAAATAAAAGAAAATTACAAGTCCAAAAATAAATAAAGAAACTACTAAAAATAAGATGAAAGTCTAAAAATAAAATCTCAGTTTCTCCTTTTTGTAAGGCAAGTTCAACTTTCACGTTTCGCTTCAAGCAAATCCGCACAAAAAAACAAAAATACCAAAGAAGTAAAATAGAACAAAAAATAATCTAAAAAAGAAAAAAAATAAAAAGAAAAAAATAAAAAATATATACAAAACCTAAAACCTAAACCTAAATACAAGTCCGTTACGGCGCTAAAAAGCGATGTAGTTTTACAAGTGGTAAGTAGAGATTCGTTGCTCTAGGACTTTTTAGAGATTTGGTTTTAAGACTAACTAAGAAAAGTACTAAAGAAAAATTGCTAAGATGATTAATGGAGAAAAGCTTAGGGTTTGATTCCACCAAATCAATAATGTAAAATAATCATTCCTCTCTAAACAATATTTGTGAAATAACTCAAGACAGATTTTGAACCCAGTCGCATATCTCGGAAAATATTGAGTTAAAATAAATAACAACGTATGTTGTAAACCAAAACAGTATAATCTCCTTCGCTTATAAAAGATCGATAACTAAACTACCCAAAACAATTATTATGAAGCTAAATAAGAAAGAGATTAATTAAAATATTTAAGCTCAAAAAGAATATTTATTCAAAGAGTACTAGAATTTCTTACACAACTTATTGGCTTCCTCATTAGACCCAATAGAGAGAGCTAGCTTTCCATTACAAAATTGAAACCAAAAGAAACTGTCTAAAGCTACGGTGTCGGCTATTCCCTCGTCCAGGACTCTTGGCCCTCTCGAATTCTCCCTGGCTGTTCTCGAAAACAACCTATATATAGGCTTCAAATGAACCCATCTTTCCTCTTTCAATTAATATCACCACATCATCTCAGCCAAAATGCACCATGAGTATAGTTCACCCAATATGAATCTTCCACGTCATTCTTTTCACAACTTGTCTAGATATGCCTCCGCACGTCACACGATCTCCTCATGGTGGACCGTCGATACCTTGTCGGTAATACAAAATGCTAATCATATAAATACGGAAAGAAATTATTTCTTTCCCCTTTTTTTCTTTGTCGCTTAATTAATTTGCAAAGTTCACTCATTTTTTGTTCTCCATGAAACATGAAAAGAATAATGATGCCATACAACCCCTTGTTTGCATTTGTCTTCCACGTTCACCTTTGCACTTATTTAATTAATCAAATATGGAAGTTTGTTTCCATTGTGGAACTAACTCTCTAGCACATGCACAATTGTGATCATGGAACCTGTCACGGTTTTATACTCCCGCACGTACAATATAGTCACCGGCTATTCATTCTTTCTTTTGATTTGATAGTGGAGGAATCGACTTGCCATAACCATTAAGCCTATTTTCTCCAAAGCCCCGTATTCTTTGCACATCAGTCCCGTTTTACTTGTTTTCTTTGCCATAGACCATTTTTATTCGTATACCCGCAAAGACACAGTAAATATTAAAATTGATATAAAAATAAGCACCAACAATATATATTATCGAGGCTAATAAAAACACATATATGTATCTATCAATATGCGGACAATGCCTCATAACATATGATATACAAGTAAGGGGATATAGGGTCTCCTTATCTCAGACCTCTCTCGGAGTTTCTTGAATGGTGTAGAATACACCTTGATTTAATATCTATTGGTTATGCTTTCTTTGCAATTTTTCTTATAAATTATGTATTTTACGTGTATTTTGAGTTTTATAGGTATTTTGGAGTCATGCGGAAGAAAAAAGAAGAAATCATCCAAAAGCGAGAAAGAAGGGCAAAATTATCATTTCACAAACAAGTACTAGTGCAAGTGAGCCAAGGTTAAGGGGAAACTCTATTTAGAGGAATATTAAATACAATCGAGCCGAGGTTAAGGGGATGCCAACTTGGTTAGCCCTTATCAAAAGCAATAGGGTAATAACCATCCCAACCTATAACCCGAGAATTCGAGAGAAGGGTTTTCATTTCGCTTCTCAATCATTGCCATTCCCCGAATTTAATAAAGAGAGAGAGACAGATAAAAAAGAGGTACATCCATGGAGAAATTAAGAGTCTTGAGTTATGTAGTAGTGCAGGTTAAGACATACCGCAGTGTAGGATAAGGTGCTCTTATATGTCACACATGTTATTCATACGTGTGTATTACATCATGATTCATTTACCATGTCGTATAAAAGCCTCGTCTTAACGGGTTTTGTGTGACGTTAGATTACTCACGAGAATCAATCAATCTGTGATTGTTTTTATCACCATTTCTATCATGTTATCATGGTATCGATAGGTTAGGGTTTCTTCAAACCAAATTTGATCCGTAACCTAAAGCTTTATCTTCTTCTTCATCATTTGCATCTCACTTGGATTTACAAGCTTCGATTTACTTAAGGCAATTTTGATTGGTACTCAGAGATCATTCTTGACAAATACTTTCTTTAATCTCAGATTTGTTTGTCTTTTACACATATTTTCTTGATTTTTCTTCATCAATCTCATTACACTATAAGTTTCTGTTTCTTCAACTCTTGTTCTTGAATCTCGGATCCATTTCTCAATTCAAGAATTTCTTGATTTTCTAATGGAAAATCCAACTGCTACTTCGTTTTCTCGTGTTCAACTCAATCAAATCACTAATTTTGTTACCTTGAAACTTAAGGAAGATAACTATTACACATGGAGGAACTTAATGAATCCAGTGATTCAACGATACAAGCTTCATCGATTTCTCAATGGCACATATCCATGTCCACGACAATACATCACCAAGAAATGAAGCCAATGGTGTTGAGAATCAAGCATATCTGATTGGATTGAAGAAGATTCTACAATCATAATGTGGATAAATTCTACAATCTCTCGAATCTGTAATTCCATACTTTTCAAGATGCACTACATCCAATCAACTATGGCTGAGTATTGAAGACAGATTCTCTCGAGCTTCCTCAACACATTCTATTCAACTGAGAACAAAGTTGTTATCTCTTACTCAAGGTGAAAAATCAATTCCAGCTCTCATCAATGAAATCAAACTATTATCGATCAACTAGGCGGGGTAGTGAAATTGTTTCTGATAGGGAATTAGTGGTTATTACACTGAAAGCTCTTAATTCTGAGTATATTCCTTTTGCAACCTCTATGAGGCATCGTAATCCTCCTATAACAAGTATAGAATTGCATAATAATCTTCTTAGTGAAGAAACTGTGGTTAGTGACAGACTCAAAACTGCTAAGCAAGATTTAGATGCTAAGGCCTTTATGGCACATAACTACAGACATTCATATAGAGGATCTTCAAGCAGAGGAAGCTACAGGGGAAGACAATCCAGTGGAGGAAGGTATCCTAATCCAGCAATTTTCTCAAGAAATAGTTATGGGAAAGGCAATGGAGCTAGTGAAACTCAACCTTGTCAAATTTGTCTCTCTGATAGTCATCAAGCACCTAATTGTACTCATAGATTGAATTTTTCTTACAAAGGAAGACCACCACCAAAGCAAATCTAAGTGCCATGCTAGCAAAGCGGGTGATATATTTGATAAAGAAGAATGGATTGTTGATGGTGGAGCTAACAATCATATCATCTGCTGAAACATCTGCTTTACATGAAGCATCTCCCTTATGATGGGCGAAGTTTATTCACTGACCAATGGTGGAGGTATATACAATAACTCACACTGAAACTCTAGTAGAACCATTAATGATCATTCTTTCTTGCTTAATGATATTCTTCTGGGTACCTCAAGCCTCACAAAATCATTATCTCGCTCATAAATTTACCTCCGACAATAATTGCTCTCTAACTCTTGATTCTCATGGCTTCTCCATGAAGGATCGGATCTCTCAGGAAGATTCTTTTCCAAGGACCACATAGAAATGGTCTATACCTATCAAATTCAACTCCACCTATCATGCTTATGCATCCACAATAAGTGACACAGCTCTTCTGCACAAGAGATTTGGTCATCCTTCATTCCAGACAGTTCAGAAAATCTGTAAACTTTTACACATTCCTAATATCTCAAATAAGCCATTCTTCTGCAATGAATGTAAATTGTGTAGATCCCAGAAACTGCCTTTTCAGTTGTCCACTTCTGTAGCTTATAAGCCATTACAACTGTTACACATTGATCTTTGGGGTCCTTGTTACCGTAGCTTCTATATCGGGGGCGGTCATGTACTATGCAAACATTGTAGATGAATATACAAAATATTGTTGGGTTATTCCTTTATCTTCCAAGTCTCGATTTTAAACATGATTTTATCTCATTTATTACAAGAATTGAAAAATTACTTACTCATCTTGTAATCACAATTAGGCGATAATGGAGGTGAATTTTTGAATGCTTTTCTTGCACAATATTGTCAATCTAGAGGTATCACTCATGAACTAAGTTGTCCTCACACTCAAGCGAATGGTGTTGCGGAGGTTAAGCATAAACACTTACTAGAGTAACAAGAACACTTTACTTCAAGTGGTTTACCAAATGTATATTGGGTAGAAGCTCTTCACTACGCCCAATTATCTTATCAATAGATTACCTACAAGGAGTCTTGACTTTATATCTCCATTTGAGGCTCTTTTCCATAAACAACAGATTATAATTTTCTCAAAGTTTTTGGTCCGTGCTTGCTTTCCATGGCTCAAACCATATACTTCCAATAAGCTTGAACCAAGAAGTAAATTGTGCATTTTCTTAGGTTATAATCTGCAACATAAAGGATATAGATGCTTAGAACCAACCATCGGGTACAATCTTTATCTCCGGACATGTGTCATTCAAAGAATCTTCTTTTCCATATACTCAACTTACTTCATCCATTTCTCCAAATCCTTCAATATCCATATCAAGATTCTTGTCTGCTCAATTATATCTTCTTCAACTCTGCAGCTCTATCACCATCTACTATCTCTAGTTCTATAGTCAAGAATGATCATAACATGACCACTAGAGGTAAAATGGAATATATACTCAAAGTCTTATTTTGCTACTAAGCATCCCGTGCAATCCGATTTAATATGTCATATTCCAAAGACTATTAGAATTGCTAACAAAGTAAAAAGAATGGAGAATTTCATCAGAAAGAATACAATGCACTCATGCAAGCAGGCACTTGGTCACTAGTACCACGGATGATGCACAAAATGTTGTGGGGTGTAAATGGGTTTTTAGACTCAAGCACAATCCAGATGGAAGCATCAACAAATTCAAAGCTAGATTGTTTGCAAAAAGGGTATCATCAATGCACTGTCCGGACTATGAAGAAACTTTCAAGTGAGCCAAGCCCACAACCATCCAATTGTACTCTCCATGGCAAGTTCAATTTGATTGGAAAATTCATCAGCTTGATGTCGTAAGAATGCATTTCTTCATGGAGATTTGCAGGAAGAAGTCTTTATGATGCAGCCACCAGGTTTTGTGGATCCATCTAAACCTACTCATGTCTGCAAGTTACATAAAGCTATATATGGACTTAAGCAAGCACCCAGGGCATGGTATGACAAGCTCAAGAATGCTCTAAAATCTTTAAAGTTCATCAATTCAACGGTGATACTTCGCTTTTTGTTCATCAAGAAGGCACTGAATTCTGATTGCACTTATCTATGTTGATGATATCTTACTCACTCGGTTCTTCTTCATTCTTTCTCTTTAAAGTTATTGATCATTTAAAACAGCTTTTTCCTATAAAGGATTTAGGAGACTTGAGACTACTTTTCGGGATTGGAGATCAAGAGAAATTGCGAGAGTTTGTTTAGTCAAACCAAATATGCACTTGATCTGCTGCACAAATTCAATATGGAAGGAGCTAAACCTTGTCAAACACCTATTGCGGTCTCTACTAAACTAACTACTACTTCAGGCACTCTCTTGGACAATCCTACGTAGTACGTGTCTTTAGTTGGGGCTCTGCAATATCTTACCTGGACAAGGCCAGACATAGCATTTGCAGTCAATTTGGTTTGCCAAGATATGCAACATCAAGAACTGAGCACTTTGCAGCTGCCAAGAGAATTCTAAGATATCTTAAAGGTACTCTGGACTATGGACTTTCTTTCACTAAAGGAAGCTCTTTTTTGTTAGGCTTCTCCGATGTCTTGATTGGGCGAGCAATGTTGAAGATAGAAGATCTACAGGGGGCTACTGTGTCTTCTTAGGTTCAAACATTATTTCTCGGTCATCCAAAAAATTGTGGTGGCTAGGTCAAGCACAGAAGCTGAGTACAGGACTCTTGCTCATAGTGGTGCAGAAATGGTCTGGATTTGTTATATTTTACAGGGACCTTCACTTTACTATTCCACAAATTCCAGGTTATTTGTGATAATATCAGCTCCTTATCTCTTGCAGCCTAATCCTGTCATGCATTCAAGGATGAAACATGTTCACTTGGATTATCACTTCATCAGAGAACTAGTTCAGTCCAAATCACTTGATGTATTCTATGTTCATACTTTGGATCAGCTTGCGGATATCTTTACTAAAGGTTTACACAGTCCCAGATTTACTCATTTGAGGGCCAAACTCAGGGTCTCAGCACCCATGAGTTTGAGGGGGGATACTGAGTTATGTAGTAGTGCAGGTTAAGACATACTGCAGGTGTAGGATAAGGTGCTCTTATATGTCACACATGTTATTCATACGTGTGTATTAGTCATCACTGATTCATTTACTATGTCCCGTATAAAAGCCCGTCTTAACAGGTTTTGTGCAGCGTTAGATTACTCGAGAATCAATCAATCTGTGATTGTTTTTATCACCATTTCTATCATGTTATCAAGAGAAGAAATTGATTCGAAGAGGAGGAAAAAGGTGGTGTTGTTGTTGAAATCGAGAACAGAGATTGAAAGCTGAGAGTTTGATCGGTCTACTGTTGTAAAGATCGAGATGAAGTCTTGAAGTTTTTGCTCAGTGTGAAAGAGATGAAACTGGATCTGTTGGTTTTGAATCGAGAACATGGAGAAGATTATGTCGCTGTTAAAATTGAATGAAGGAGATTTTGAAGATTTAGAATAGGATTTTAATTCGTCTATGCAATTGAAGAAAAAAATACAGTATGTGAGTCTGTTGATGCTGTTAAGGTTAAATCCTTGTTCTAAGACGGAAATGAATTGTGAATCATACGTCTGACTATAAAATTGTTGAAGAATTAATGGAAGCCGGATAATTGGCGAGTGGGTTTGATTTGGTTTTAACATTGGAGTGATGTTCTTGATGATTTCAGAAGCCAAGGATGGGTACAGTTCAATTAAGGTTTAGTTTCTGTTGTTGGGTCCGAGAGACAAAGAATGAGCACTGGTGGTGAGCTGCTGCTGTAAATGGGAGAAGAGATCAAATGGGTTGTGTATGCTTGATAAATGAAATTGCATAGATGTATGTGTTAGGAATGATACAGGATGTGAAGAAAGAAGGGCCTGAAATTGGCCGGAAACAACCAAAATACAGCCAGAATTCGGCCAGTTTTCTGCTCTCGCGAGTCGACTCATTACGATCCAGATTACATAACCCTAACTCATCCGACTCGAATAACTTTCGGCTGAGTAAGACAGTGATTGAGTGACATGAATCGCTTCATACCTTAACTTGATTTACTAACGAAGACCTTTAGTCTGACAGTTAAGAGTAACGGCGCGTGGACAGAATATTCTGTTGACGGAGAAGAATCTCAGTGATCGGCAGGGGAGCTTTCTGACCGGATTCTGGTGATCCCAGTTATTTCCGACAACCCAAAGTTACAAATTTCTTGTGTGAGTATGTCTCATGGGTATGATTTGAGCTTGGAATTAGATGAAGAATTAGGCTTGAATTTGGAAAGAGAAGATGAAAGGATTTGATAAAGACTTGGACTTAGAAAATGAATTACTATGGGAAAGAGAGTCTATTCCTAAGAGGATTGCAAGCAAATTGAAGCCTATAAATAAAGAAGTTCTCTACTTTTCTCTCTACACTTTTACACCTCTACACGCGCTACACTTTGGTTTTGTTTTGTTTTAATTTGTTTTATGAACTTGATGCGTGTCGTAAGTGCAATCAAATTAAACCACTTATTTCCACACAATTAACTGGTAATATAATGGAAGCAAGTATCGTTTCCACGAAGAGCAGAGAGTTTAGTTGTCAAAAAGATCACAATTTGAGGGGGGGGGGGTTTTGATTGTAAACAAAGTAAATAAAGCAATTGAAAATCGAGTTGCAAGCAATATGGAGAAATATGATGGGAATCCTTCTTCGTTACTAAATAGTCATCAAAGTAGCATATTCATCTATTCTTTATCATTCACCGATTATTATCAACCAGAGGAGGAAAGCCTATGTGATGCTATCCTCAAAATTTCTTAAGTCTTTGGACACCGAAACGCTCGAATGCCGATTATATTCTATAACCCACCAGAAGTAGCGCACTCTAAGTGTAATTTGGTCGAATGCTTTATATTTTGGAATTTGGGTCAACCCTAGTAGTTGAACTCTTAGCGCAAGGTTCACTTTCTAGTGTTGTTTTCTACTTGCGATTGCTCCTGGGCTTAATCCCTCCGCAAGGTTTCACAATTTCTACCGTGTAGAGGATATTCAATAATTAGGATATCCTAATTCTCTACTAGCATTAGGTTAACTAATAAACTAGTTCCAGTTGCCACCTAAACAATTTATCAATCAAACATAAAATTAATTATTGTAAAACAAACAATAATCATGTCAAAGAGTTGAAATAGATTTATATGCTAAATTGAATCATATATTAGAACTTAGAATTCATCCCCAATCACTAAGAAAAGTTTAGCTACTCATGGGATTAGTGAAACCCATGAGATATGATAAAAGTAAGAGAAATAATTAAGGTGATGAAAATAGCTCCAAAACCCTAAGTTTCTCCTCTTGTGTTCTTCTCCCCAAAAAGCTTGATAAAAGATTAAAAGATAACTTAAAAATATTAGAAGAGTCTCTTATATAGTACCCAAGTTGTAGGTGCGCCGTGCGTTCGAATTTCGGTCGAAATAAGATGCGAAACTTGCCAAAAACTCCACCAAAATCATGCCAAATTCGTGTGAAATAAACACACAGCCAATGGGCTGCATCAAGTGTTGAGCAAACCTTGAATAAAGCCTGACCCACTTAATTTTTTGGCTTGTCGTTCCTTGGAACCGACAGCCTATTTGGCCTTCTCTTCTTACGGATGGGATTTTCCGGAAAAATTTTGAACTGCAGCGCGAGTTCAAAACGACCCGCAGCATCATAGGCGTTGGATGTTGTAGATATGACATCACATCGTTGGATGTTGCAGCATACTTACATAAGTTCATAACTGCTGGTTTAAGTCATGATGTCATATCTCGCAACATCCAACGGCCCTTGATGCTGCGATTGCTATTGAACTTCGCACCGCGGAGTTCAAAACATTTTCCGGATTTTCCGGCCGCGTATTCTCCTGGAACTTTTCATATTTTTTTCTTTCTCTATCACGGCTAGATTATTCCTGCCGTAAGTTTTCCTGGAACTTTTCTTAGAATTCTGGTTTTCCCATACGCAAACTCTCCTGGATGTTTTGCTCTTTTCTTTTCATTCTCGACGGCTAAGACTTTCTAGCCGTAATAACTCTTGTGGCATTTATCTATTTCTTTCCTTTCTTGATCTTCATCCTAAGACAACACAATTTTCTGTTTTCAAACTCGAGCTGAACTGAACCTATCATCATCTCTTCGATCAATGGTAGAACCCAACAGCTAGCAACAGCTCTGTTCATTCTTGTCTTTCCATTGCTGCCATCTGCAGCTCCTCTAAACTCGAACTATCACTGCCAAACTCAACACAACGACCACAGTTCCCATGCGTTATAACATCATCAGCCATCAGCCATCATCCAAAGCTCTGTTCTCATCTCATACTATCGGTAACAACATCCCAGTCTTACTCTCACGAACTTTTCTACCGGCAACGATGATAATCATCAACATCTTCCTATTTTGCTCGGTGTTTCTCATCCTTCATGTTCAGCCAGTCTTCATCACACTGTATTTTCTTCCATCTCCGTAATTTCTGACAAACAGTGGCACCTTGTATCACTTCTGTTTCAAATTCATCACCAGCAGCTTCTTGATAGTTTCTCCAACTTCATTCACAGCATCGAGCTGGAGCTCATTCCCATCTCGTCTTCACTGCCTTCGACCATCATCCATTACGAGCAGCAGCACCACTCGTTATCCCTGCCAATCGTCTATTGCCAAACCTTCTCCATTACTTCCATCATTCACGGAAACTTCCCTCTCGAGCTTCATCAACTCCGTAAGCTCTCAGCCAGTCCCCATCGGTCCATCAACGAACCATCACCAGCAGCATCAATAGAACTTCATTCCATCGAAGCAGCATCACTGCCATACTCGTAATCACAGCTCCATCGTAATGGTAGCAGCAAACATCCTCCTTATATCTCATCGTTGAGAAGCAATTGCAGCAGCAACTCTCATTCTCGGCTCTGTCATTCACTTCCATCACCCTTCATCATCTCTGTCTTGAGCATCACCGGAATTATGGCTTCCCCCAGTAACTGAATCAACTGCCTTTAGCAGCTACCTTGAACTTGACTGCTCCTTAGTAAAAGACTGACTGCCCTTTAGCAGTTCCTTTGAAACAGTCTTCCCCTTAACGTGCAATGTGGTGCCGATAGCACCTGCCTTGAAAATGACCATTTTGCCTTTTAATCTCCTAAGTTCTTGTCTTGCTCATAACTTCTTCATACGAACTCAGAATGACTTCGTTCTTTGCCGTTGGCTTCGTCTTTTCGTCCTCTTCGAGATTATATCAAGGACTCATAGATATGAACGAGCTCTACTTGGTCTTTGGCCCTTCTCCAGTTGTAGCTAACTTCTTTCTTTGCACAATTAAGTGCATATTCACTTCTTTTGGACGATTCACCTAGCAAAACATAAATAAAAGAAAACAAGAGTAATATACAATAATTCGCAAGAATATATAGCAATTACTAGCATGGATTCGACACTAAATATATGCAAAATATGCACTTAACAGAACTTCAAACCACGAGTAGCTAATTTTATTATTGATTGGGGATGAATCCCTAGTTCTTTACATGTTTTGAGTTTTGTTTTGAATCTATGTTGAAGTTTTTCACATGATTATAGTTTGCTTTTGCTAATAAGAATGTTTATGCTTGATTGATAGATCGTTTAGATGCGCAACTAAATTGGTTTGTTAATTGATCTAAAGCTAGTAAAAGTTCGGGGATAAGTAATCGTGTTTTGACTCTTTACACAAGCAGAAAACACGAGACCTTTTGGAGGGATTCCGTGGAGCAATTGGGCGTGAAAACAACGTTAGCAAGTAGACCTTGATCTAAGAGTCTAACTACTAATATCAACCTAATAAATTAATGAATCTTAATGCATTTAACTAAATTACATCTTGAGTGATCTACTACTAGGTGGTTTGGTAAATAGAATCATGTAGTCGAGAACTCCGTATTCGGTGATACAAGGGATTTAGGGGTTAGCACTGATCTAGCTGATAAATCTCGGTTGGTGATAATTTGTGACTAACAAAAATGGATGAAAAACATTGTTTTGCAACAAAGAAGGATTCCTTGATCTAATCTCTTATCGATTTGAACTTAAACTTTTGATTACTTTGTTTACTTTCTTTTTGCAAACTTAAAACAAGAAAACCCCCTTTTTGTGACAATTAAACAACTAAAAACTCTTGCTCCTCGTGGGAACGAACTTAACTACCACCATATTACTTGCTAACTGAGTGGAAAAATATTCACTAATTTTTGTGGTTACGACACACATCAATTTTGGTCAGCCGAGAACAATGGAGCAACTTTAGTTGTTTTTGTTCTATTTTTTTTGATTTTATCTTTGTTTCTAACTTGTTTTCTAGAATTTGTAGTTCTGTACTAGTTTTTCATGTACGGTGGACAAGAGCAAGCATATAGCAACAATCAATATGGTTTTCAACCTCAACATTATGGCAACTTCCAACCATCCTTAGGATACAATCAAAACCAATATTTTGGCTATGATCAATTTCCTACAGAACCTTATGGATATTCTCATACATATGAACAACCTTATGACGTGTATGTAAGTGGACAATCACAAGGATGGGAGGATAATTATGCTCTTGATCAAAAAATTTCTAGTTTTGCGGAAAATTGTCTTAACTTGGTACAACAAGAGCTTCAAAAAGTTGAAGAGACTAGAGAAGAGCAACCCCAACAACTTCAGGACGGCATTGCTAATATACGAAGAGACATCAATCAAATTAAGGTGGTCATGAAAGAAGATGATGAGCCTTTGCAAATTCCTTGCAACAATGAGGAATTTATTCCAACTCCGGATCATAATAACGAGCCTTCGCCTAATCAAAAGGAGGAGATTGGGTATGACTTACCTATTGTTATAAACGGTGCAACACCCTCACAAGAAGATCTTACAATTTATACCGAAGAGAATTTTCTTAGTGAATGGCCCAATTCCGATGATGAAGATGCCAAGAGGTGATGCTCGATAATGAGACCGAATTGAATGATATTGTGGAAGACCCAACCGAACTAGCCAATGATTATAATGATGCCGAAACTTTGGCAAAGGTAGAAAATGACGAAGAATGGTTGCAAGGTTTGATATAGACCGTGATATGCAAGAGGTAAGTAATTCACTTGAGTTTTCTAACGATGAAGAGGATTCTCAGAATACAAGAGTTTTTGCAAGGTTTGTCTAACCATTTGCATATTGATTCTTCTCCTTTACCTCTTATTGGTTTGAATCTATGTGCTTCATAAGTATTTTTGAATGACTTTGTTTCTCGATATCCGCCATTGGAAACACTTGATGCTAACACCATGCAGGTTTGCCAAGAGGAATCCATAAAAATTCCCAAATTCTATGTTCTCTATACACTTCCGAGTGTATACAAGACTAAGTGTGGGGGAAATCAGAGAGTTTATAACAACACTATTATTTTCTCGTGCTAACATTTGTATGAAGCTATTGTTTGCAAAACAGGTACTATGGGTGAATCCCCAAATTTTCCGATTGTTAGTATATGGGGAATGAAACTTACAAGAAGAAAGTCGGGCCGACGACTTTAAACCAAGCGCTAATGGGAGGCAACCCATGGGTTTTATATTTCTTATCCTTTTTCTTTTATTTTATTTTATTTTATTTTTTTTATTTTTCTTGTTTCATATCATATTGGGATTTCCACCTTGACTTTACTAGAGGATTCAATTACATTGAGGACAATGTAAGGTTTAAGTGTGGGGAGGTTAAGCATATATTTAAAAAAAAAAATTACATAAAACCTCCAACTTGTAGAGATTTTAGAGTCACTAGTATACTTCTAGCTATGTTTACATACTAATTTCTACTAGAAATAATGGAACTTATAAGTGCTAGAGAATACTAAAAATTATGTGTTATTAATATTTCGAGAAGTCATTTATCGTTTGTGGCTCAACTTAACCATGCCCGTGGCAAATGAGGTGCAGAAAGATATTTAGTATTAGAGTTGATGATCAATCATTAGTGGAGACTACCCGTATTTATATCATGTGAGGCACCGATCTTAAATTCTTTGTAGTTGACTAAAAAGCTTCAGCAGAGTGTGTGTCACCGTACGCTAACCCGGTAGAATGGTGAGCTACCCAACTTCGCACCAGTTTCAACACTATTTTTGATCTCTTGAGTGCTAATTTTGTCAATCATGAGGGTGATGTCTATAGAGGAAAGCCTCCTTCTTGTAGTTCGATTTACAGTTAGCACCATTCTCTCGACAACAACGGGTCCACAGAAGCACCATCATCATCAATAAGTGGAGTGGAGCATCACAAGTTCAAGGAAAGTCAAGACGTTCAAGGTTTACAAGCAAATCTTAACAAGAAAAGAGAAAATTTTATCAAGTAAAGCAACTAGACAAGGAGCGAAATTATATATACGTGTAGAAGACTTATTTACAAGAGCAAAGAAAAGCAAAAGGTGAGAATTATTAAAGTTTATGGTTTCGAGACGATACAACTTGTGAAGAATCAAGTGGTAAAGTACTTTCTCTTGTTTTCAAAAAAAAAAAAAAAAAAGAGACAAGAGAAAAATTTATCATTGTTTTTTTTTAATAAGCCGTGAGAAACGAAAATCTATAAGGAAGTTTCAAGCGACAAGGATTTAAGGTAAAGAGTTACAAATTTTCAAGGATCTACGAAATTCAATAGTTTATCATCAAAAGGTGAAGTCGAAGATGAAGACGAGGAGCCAAACACGTTTCTATTGGATTTGCCGACGGATGTGAAGGTAAGTAAGTAATCTTATCCCCGATAATAGTGGTTGATTTTCTTTATTAGAGATCACATAAAAATGGTTTTTTCAAAACATTAAAAGATGTGGGTTTTTAAAATATTATTTCGAAGTTTTCCTTCCCACCATTCAACGTGTCACGTGATTTCCTCTCTTCATTCCTACCGCACATGTGAGAACCATAAAAGTGTGTCTTTTGGAGTGCAATTTCATAAAACCCTTTGGTGAGGCAGTAAGTCAAGGAAAATGCTTATTGGTCGCGCCTCAAGCCTAAAATCTTTCATTATGGCATAGGTTGACCTATTCATACTTTTTCGATTAATCGCACATTATATTTGAATTTTCTCTTATATTTCTGACTTTTTGACACTAGATTGAGAACCTTTATGTCTTCCTAGCTCTTTAGATGCTTGCGATGCTGGAACACTTTGAAGTTGGAGTATGTTTTGTGGGGGGAACATTATTTAAATGCCCCTAGTACAGGGCTCCTTCCAAAATACCCTTATCATCTTTACAAATACCCCTGGATATGAAAAAGCCCAAACCCGGATTACAAGATTACCAAAATAGCTTCAAATAAATATAAACATTTAGAGAGAAAAAACTGGCCGCCATTATTTATTTCTTCTTCTTATCTTCTTTCTCACTCTCTTCCTCTCTCGATTCTGATCTAGAAAATCGAAAAATTAAAAAAAAAAACCGCAACGAGATTAGTTCTTAGATTTTGCAAAAATATAACCACAAAAACGGCTAACAGATCATTTGATTTCGCCAAGAACAAACGGCAACAAATCATTTGATTTGCCAAAGAAAAGCTTCAAAATCTAACAAAGAACATCATTTTCGTAAGAACAAACGGTTGCAATCAAAGATTCTATGTTTGAACTAAGCTGAATTTCACTTGATTTCAATTTTTAGGGTTTAATACATGATTTATCTTCAAAAAAAGAGTTCGATTCATTTGATTTAAGTTCAAAATGTTCAAGCATCGATGTCCAAGTTAGATACGACTAATTTTCTTTGATTCGTTGGTGTTATTGATATTAATTTCATTCAATTTGATGTTGCATGTGATGAAAAGAAAAATCGAATCGCTTCCTCCGTTGGTGTTTAAGAATGGAATGCTTCTACGGTGAAAAGTAATCAAAGAAAGGTAAGAAAACCGCTCGGGTGAATTACAATCCAGCTTTTTATTTTGAATCCTGCAATCATTCTATTGGGAAAAAGGTATTTTACTACGTGATTTGGAAGCAACTGTAGTAGTTGTTCATATATTTTGAAGTAACCGGTAGTAGTTGCCTTCAAATTCTTAGTCACAGTATCTATGCCTTATAAGTTGAAAACTAGTACTTGTTATATACCTTTGGAATGCGATGGAACATGTTAAATGGTTCTTCAAGACATCCCTACTCACTGAAATTATGCTAGTTGTTCCCATTATGTTCTCAAATGAATCGTGTTTGGAAGCAACGTACTAGTTGCCTTTATGATTTGGAGGCAACTTATGCTAGTTGTTCCAAGTTTTTGTGATTGTACTTTTATATACTTTTGTATTTTGCTAGTTAGCCGAATTCATTTCTAGAGGCAAGTTAAGGTAGCTTATCTCAATAAGACAACTTAAGATAGTGGAGTCAGATTTTGGTAGTTCCTCCTATATATGGAGACAACTTGAGTTAGTTATCTCTATTGATATGTCATGCTAACTATTTCTATTCTCTGAACAACACTAGTATGAAGAGAACATCACCAAGATGAAGGCAATGACAACCAACTCTCGCAGATAATGCCCCATCAAGAAAGCAACAAAAACTTGACAAAGTTCCACTAGAAAAGGTACGAAAGAAAACATATAAATCTTCAATGTGCTATAGAGATATGCTCTTATACATCGAGACAAGTAAGTAACTGCGTGTAATAGATGCTATTAGATAGCTCTGCATGTTTGCAGGTAAAAAGAAGGATAAATGAATTTATAAAAACAAAGAACTTTTACCGGTTTTTGTTTCATCGTTCAATCATCAAATAATCGATGAATTGTAATGGTTCTAACGGGAGTGTATGCTGATTTAGTGTGTTGAGTTAGTAGTTATTTATTCAGTTATTGAAGCATAAATGAATGTTCCGCCTCTGTGTGGCTGTTTGAGGGTTTTATGTGGTCTTAGAGAGTCAGATGCGCATCTATCCCGTTATGATTTTATTCTAAGTTTTAAACTAGTACTTATTATATGCTTTTATGAATGCGAGGGAACATGTTGAATGGTTCTGAAAAAATAACTCAAAAAAATTGTAGGCTTTGGGTGGTTTAATGTTCATTGTTCATTGAATTAGAATCGAATTAAGAAGTAGCTATTTAGAGACAACCATAGAAGTAGTTATTCTGGAGTGTATCTCAGTAAACATTCTATAGGAAATGTTATTTGACTACAAATTTGGAAAACAACCTTTACTAGTTGTTTATATTTTAAGGCAACTTATGCTAGTTGTTCCTAATTTTGGAAACAACTGGGTACTAGTTTCCTTCATATTTAAAGACAAAACATGTGCTAGTTGTTCCTTGCTTTTGGAGACAAGTTCTCAAGTACTTGCCTCTATATCTAAAGATACCCGCTACTCTACTACTATTGTTACTGATTGATTCTCCAATTTTAGTACACTCGATTCTTGTGTAACTAACGATTTGATGGGATGAAAATTGATGGTAGCATGAATATAGAACTGCCATACCTAAAGATAAGTTTTTTTCCAAATCTTGGAATCGACTAGCATAAGTTGTTTCCATTACTTGCTTGAATTTTTTTGTTAGGTTTCTAATGAATTTTTTTCCATCCGTAATTTTGTTAAAAATGCGAGAACTCGTTTATTCCTGACCGGGATCTATTGCATATTGAGAAAAGAAGATCACCTAAAATCTCTTAATGCAACCGATGAATTTGGAAATCTTCAGAAAGAAAGATATGATTGGGTGAAATCTAGATTCTAATATTAGTGACAAAGTAAAAACTGATGTAAATCAGTGGGAAAAGATCTACTTAAAAGGCAATACTCTTTGTTAGTATTTGTTAGATTGCTATTTAATCAATATTAAGATGTAGCATCTATTTCAATATATTTAATATCCTGAAATATGACTATAGATCAATAAGATTGTTGTAACCTCGATTCAAGTTGATTCCAAGAGGCAACTCTGATTCAAGTTGTCTTAATAGATGGAAGAAACTAGAAAAAGTTATCTCCAAAAGATCGAAGCAACTTGGTGAAGTTGTTCCCAAAATCAAAACACAAGAGTCATGATATCTCTTTCTTTGAAGCCAACTAGCAAGTCAGTATCCGGTGAGGGAAGCAACTAGCAAAAGTTGTATCCCGTAGTGGAAGCAACTAGTAAAAGTTGTCTCCTGTGGTGGAAACAACTTTGGATAAGTTGTTCCAAAATTTGGAACCTGTGAACCCGTAATATCTTATTTCGTAAGAAACTTTTACAAGTTGGCTCCAAATTAGGATCAACTAGCATTAGTTGTTTCCAAAATATGGGAGAAATCAAGGATTCAGTTTTAACTAGAACAAGTTCTTAAAACCCGCAAAAAGCATAAGTAGAGCATGGAACAAAATATAAAGTCAATTTTACTTTACAAAAAGAACAAATTGTTTTGGATGATACAATATAATAAGTTGAATAAAAAGAAGTTCACAAAATAAAACTTGTAGAAAAAGTTCATAAAACATATAACAGTTCTCAAAACCGAGAAAATTGAAAACTTCATAGCAACATAAGAATTTGGAAGTTTGAAATCCTTGGTTGCCTTTGGAACATTGGTGCATGATGGGCCAATGAGGCTTTCCAATTAAATTGAAATGTAACCTACCACACCTACACTTCTTTGCGAACCCTCGTTACATCCTTTTATTTTGAAAAGCACTAAGAATATAGGGTTTCCGATCACTTTTCAAAGGTGCTTGTAAAGGCAAAACGAATCTCCGCAACAACCAAATTAACTAAAAAAACCAAATATTACAAACAAAAAATGTAAACTCACTATCAACGAAAAAGCATTCAAACCAAAAGCTACAAAACTGAGAGACATAACTCGAGATCAAAACATAATGAATCAATCGAAAAACTTTTATTCGAGATCGAGATCAAAACATAATGAATCAATCGAAAACTTTTATTCAAGTTGATTCTAGTTAAACTTTGGTAGTGAAAAATTCAAGTTGATGCAAATATCCACAGCTTGTCTCTTTAATCGGAGAGAACTAGACAAAGTTGAGAAGTGTAATCAAAGCAAACTAGCGTAACTTGCTCAAACTAGAGGCAACTAGCCAAAGTTGTCTCTAAACTGGAGGCAACCAGACAAGTTATCCCTGATCCAAGGCAACTTGTTCAAGTTGTCCCCAAATATGAAGGCAACTAGCACAAGTTGTCTCCAAAAAGAATAAAAACATACACATGAGTGAACCCGCGTGATTCACAGTAACTACTCTTAAATGTATGTTGAAAGAAAATTTCACATTCATAAATAGACCCAAAAACATAACTAAAGGCTAGGGATCACAATTAATTTACCTTCTTGGCAAAGCGATTGTTCTCACAACCAAGTAACCACCATCACCCAATAACATATTTCACATGCATGAAACACCACTAGCAAGCTTCTCCAAATCAGTTTTCTTCACAAAACATTTCCGTTTGTTGATTTCTTATGTACTCTTAAGGTCAAATTCCTATCAAATTCAGCACAACAATCAAAGACACTTTCTAGATGATGTCCAGTTGAATCATTTCTTCATCAACAATATATACATGTTATTTGTGATATAAAGATTAAAAAAAAAAACTTAAAACGAGCATAATGTAATCAAAGTTGAACTACTACATTGCTTGTATTCACTAACATAATGTAATCAAAGAACTACTACATTGTAATCTACAACATGTCCCGTAGCAATTGTAAACAAGTTCAATTGATCACAAAAACCAAGAATAACATGACCTAACAGTTCAATTGTAAACAAGTTCAATTGAGAAGTATATCATGCGACAAAGTTGATTTATAAGCATCAAAAGCTTCAATTGATCACAAAACCAAAGAATAACATGACCTAACAGGTTCAACTACTAAATTGTTGTATCACCATTACAATCCGCTTATACCCCCTGTCATCATAAAATAATGGTTACTTGAAAAAACCATATTCAATTTCACCGTATATCAAAATCATAATCATAAATCAAAAAAAAATGTACAAACATGCCAAATTCATGGTTAATCAAATACAATATGAACAGAATTTGTAAATTACATGATTCGGGAAAAAAGTAAATTAAGAAAGTATATCTTACCCGTTTTCGAGATTGAACTTGAACAAATAAAATAATTAGAAGAAATCAAATCAAATAGTGAAACGAGCTTCGTAAGATCTCTGGAATGAAATCAAACTCTAAAGAAAATTGGAGGTAGATCTTCATATTCAATGATTCATCCACAACTTCTGATTTGAGTTGAAAATGGATTTTTCCTCACCAAAATAGATTGCTAGTTTAGACGCCGAACAACTACCAACTTAGGTTCTTGTCAAGAACAATTATTCTCAACAAACGTCGATTCGATGAAGAACAATTTCGCTTCAAATCATGAATTTATAATAAGATTCAAATTATAAATCGATGCAAAAAGTAATAAATTAAAAAAATGATTTCGTTGAAAGAAGAACAAACAATCTTAAACAATTTCAAATTGCATGTTCAATTGAGATTCAAATCACCGCCTCGCTCGCCACACACCCCGCTTTTTCAATTCTTCCATCGAAAAAACAAGAAACTAAACCTATTCAACTCCGACATAATAAAATATTGTGGAGGTTAAAACCGACTTTAACACGCTCATGAATATTCCGCCCATTGGAAATATGCCCTCAAGGGTGTTCGTGCAAAGCCCATGGATACTAGG
>JAJJWW010018328.1:0-222487 GCA_023531295.1 Papaver armeniacum
AGCTGCTACAAATTTTCCTTACAAAAGGCGTTACAACCTAGACGTAACAGGGCGAGAGCGCGTGCGAAATTTTTTCCATGTTAAGTAACATGTTGAAGTCATCACGAATCGTAAATAGTTAATTTTTACGTGTGCTAATCACACGCTTGGTTACACTAGAGGCGTGAATGAGATATTATTTTGCGTGTGCCATTTGGTCAGTGTGCAATTTTTTCCACCCAAGTTTACTAAGCTAGAGGATTATTCCTCCTCGAAGAGATAAGCTCGTGCAAAGATAAGGGTTTCATGGAGTGAAACTCATTTCTTATTTTCACTTTCTCTTTCTCTCTTCGTTTCTCATCTCGCTTCCTCCACGGAAGATATCAAAATTTATCAAAGAGATCTCTCGATCTGTTATTTCAATCGTAAGTTTCAATCAGTTAGGGTTACAACTTTCTCGATCTGTTATTTCAATCGTAAGTTTTTCATTTTTTTTTTGTGATAAACAAGTTTTTCACTCCGATTTCGTTGGGGTTTTCATCTAGGGTTTTGATTTTTGGGTCTTTTCCATCTCGCTAAATCTATTATGATTTCTATTTCGATTTCGTTTAGGTTTTTTTATCTGATATAAATCTAAACGATTTCTTTCTCTTATTTCAGAGTTTTATCTGTGGAAGAGCTGAAGAACTTTGAAGGTATTTATTTTAGCATCTGTTAAATCAAGTTTTAGGATTTGAAGGATATATACTAACTGATATAATCTAATCTTCTGATTTCATGTTAGGGTTTGAAAGACATAACTTTGAAAAACTCCAAAGAGCTGAAGTAGAAGGTATATGATTTGATTTGTTTACTTTTAATTTTTAGGGATTCAATTATTATGAATTGATTTTCTTAATTTCAGTTAGTATATAACATCATTCAAAAATTGTGCTGTGAATTTTCTATGATGATGGATGTTTATTTACTTCAGCAATTATTCCTTGATTTGTTTGTGAGCTTTGACTGATTTGATCATCTATAAGATGAGCATTTAAATTCCCTGAAATCATATGCTATCCATATTTGGGATTAGAATCGTCTCACTCTTGGATTTGAGTTTCTTCCTGTGATAAATGCTTATGATTGTATCTTTGCAGAATCGTACTAATACTGTCCTTATAGTTGTATAATTAACATTTTCGCTAACTGCTGGCATTGCGGAACCCTTTCGGCCTATGATTGGTGTTTCAAGAAATGATCTTGATAATCTACTCACTCATTGCCATGCCCTATTACTTTTTTTTTTTGAAAGAGAAGTTATTTTTATTTATATTAACCACAAACTTCCTCGGGGTACATTTTCCCCAGTGAATCATTCATTACAATTGTGTTTAGGATGGTTGGACATGAGTTGTCCCAAATAAACGAATTTGTGTTCCCTCCTGCTTGTAATTGTTTGTCGACAGCATAGTTTGCCAACCCATCTCGTCGCTTAGTTCGCTTCCCTGTATATATGTGTGATTGTGTAATCGGGGATGTTTGATAGATGTTAGTTGATTTCTTTTATCATTTGTCGAATGATCCATGGGTTTTGATTGTCGCTTGTCTTGATTAGTCCTTCCAGTGTGATTGAGTCCGTCTCAAAGTGAATGCGGTTCCAGCCTTTGTTGACTGTTGTTTGTACTGCCAATAGCATTGCCCATGTGTATGCCACCAATGCAATGAGTTCACGCCAATTGGTGCCGCCATTGCCGTGATTGTTGCACCTTACGAGTTTCTACATATCCATTCTCGCGCCACCATGTCCGGTACATCGGTTGTTTGTTCTCGCTTGCTCCATCCGTGTTGATCGTCATCCATTGTGGTTGAGATTTATTCCATTTACTTGTTAGATATATATATATGTTGAACTCCGCTAACTATGCATGCCTTCCATTAACTATGCATGCTCTTAGGTCTTTTTTTATGTCATCCATCTCTTAATTAAGACTCTTCAATTAAAAGTTGCTATGAATCTGTCATCTATGTGTATGTAATTATGACGTGCTACTGATTTTCTCTTGCTGTTAAGAAACCTAACTTTTGGAATACATGAATCTTAAGTTTTTGTGTCTAATTAAGCATGGGTTGGAAGATTGAATTGATACATTTTGAAAGTCAACACCAGTCTTATCTCGATAGTAGAGTTCACAAGTTTTTGTAATATGCATCTCAAGTTGTCGGCTCAAAGATTTTGTAGGTACTTGTAAATATGTGTTTAGATTATTTTTTTTCTCGTTTTCAGTCATAGCTAGTATAACTTAGTTGTAATCCATCCGCTATATAATCGCATTTAGTTTTGCATTATTAGTTTTGCATTATTAGTTGGGTGCAAAAGTATTTTGAGAAATGTGAATACGATATTCGATTTCATGTTAGGGTTTGAAAGACTGAAGAACTTTGAAAAACTCCAAAGAGCTGAAGTTGAAGGTATAATAATTGATTTGCTTGATTTCAGTTAGTATGAATTGATTTTTTACTTATATTTTTAGGGTTTCAATTAGTATGAATTGATTGAATTGATTTTTTCTTTAGCATGTTAAGATCAGGGTGTTTTATGTAAACCAGCATGTGAAGTTATTCGGCCAGGGCTTCGAAAACCCTATCACTAGGACTACGTACATTGTTTGAACATAATCGTCTGTTTTTGTCTATCTGTAGAAACATATTCGCTTTATATTCAAATATAACATCATTAAAAAATGTGTTGTGAGTCAGTTAATTGAGACAATGTTACAAAACTTGCATACCATATGTATGAAGTCTGTTGTATTTGTAATATGTTTTCTATGTACTAGAATGTGCTTGTTTGATGTTTATTTATTTTCCGTGAGCATGAGTCCTAGTGGTGTTTAGAAGAAGCTACTTGTAGCTCATCCTCTACTCGTTGAGAGGATGTTTCTGTCATTTTCATGAGGGCTTCGGAAAACCCACCACTAGGACTAAGTACTTGGTTTGATCCTATAAAGTCTATTTTGAAGGGTAATATGTCATCTGATGAGAACAAGAAATGGATGAAGTGTGACCGTAAGTCTGGTGAATACATAGAAGGTGTGAGGTCATTTATACGAGTTTGCCAAGAATAATGGTGGTGGGAGGGTTTTATTTTCATGTCCTTGTCGAAATTGTATGAATGGTAAAGGTTTAGTTTCACTTAGTGAGATATCATTACATTTGCTCAAATATGGTATTTGTTTGGCGTATACAACATGGCGTCATCATGGTGAAAGTTCAGTAGAAGCACGGTCAAGACATAGGGATTACACTACAGTAGGTGTGGATGTGGATGGGAATGTTTCAGTTGGTGTGGATGTGGATGAGAATGTTACAGCAGCTATGGATGTGGATGTGAATGTTACAGCAGGAGTTGATGTGGATGAGAATGTTACAGCAGGTGTGGATGTGAGTGAGAATGTTACAGCAAATGTGGATGTGGATGAGAATGTTGGGACCAAGAGGTGTTGTAAGAAAAAGTTATCAGCGGCTGAGCAAGCAAGAGTACCATTGTATCCTTCGTGTCCTAAAGGAAAGACAGCATTGTATGTAGCGATAATGGTGAACAACATAAAGACTCAGTATGCAATTTCAGATAATGGCACGACTGCAATGTTAGAATTGATGAAAGAGTTGCTTCCCGAAGAAAACACCCTGCCAAGTAAGTTTCCAGATGTCAAGAAGATAATTCAAGAGTTGGGGATGAATTATGTAACCTACGATGCTTGCGTGAATGATTGTATACTCTATTGGAAGGATAAGAGTTCATTGCTGAAGTGCCCTGTATGTCAAGAACCACGGTATGTAAGAGTTTTCAATGATGAGAGAAAACTTACCCAAGTTGCGCAAAAGACGTTGAGACACTTTCCAATAATTGCAAGGTCGAAAGATTTTATAGTATACCATGGATAGCGGAGGCGATGCTTTGGCATTTTAGAGCACAGAAAGATATCAATGTAATGCGTCATCCCGTTGATTCTTCAGCTTGGCGTTGTGCGGATAGTTTCTGTCCAGAGTTTGCTAAGGAAGCACGCAATGTTACTCTTGGTATAGCAACTGACGGCTTCAACCCCAATGGATGCTTTGGTCTCAATTACAGCTGTTGGCCGGTAATTCTCTGTCCGTATAATCTTCCTCCTTCGATGTGTATGAAGAGAGAGTTTTCTATGTTATGTTTGTTGATATCAGGCCCGAGAGCACCAGGTAAAGATATCGATGTTTACTTGCAACCATTGATTGAAGAGTTGAAAGAGTTATGGAATGATGGTGTTATGACTTTCGACGACTTCACCGGTTCAATTTCTGATGAGAGCTAGGTTGTTATGGGCAATTCATGATTTTCCCAGCATTAGGGACTCTTTCTGGATGTGTAACTCATGGGTATTTTGCTTGTCCAAACTGTGGAGAAGAAACAGATGTTGAGTGGCTGCCGTATAGTAAAAAGTTGTGTTATATGGGACATCGAAGATGGCTGCCAACGAAACACAAGTTTAGAGATGATAAAACAAACTTCAGTGGAGGAGTTGAGCATGGTAAAGCTCCATGGCCACTAACAGGATTGCAAGTTCAAGAGATGGTAGCTAATTTGAAAAGCAAACAGGGTAAAGGAAAACCACCATCAAAGAAACGTAAAAGAGGAACTGAAGGGTATGCTGATGAAGAAATTTCCGATCACTCTTTATTTTCACGAAGGTCTATTCTTTATGATTTGCCGTATTGGGGAGCGAACACAGTCCGTCACTGTACAGATGTGATGCATACCGAGAAGAATATAACTGACCACATTGTTAATACTCTATTGGGAAATAGCAAGTCAAAAGATGGTCATAATGCACGTAAAGATATGGAAGCTGTGGGGATTAAAAAGCGGTTATGGTTGAAAGAGGATGACAAGACGGGCAAAACAACAATGGAAGATGGGTCTTTTGCCTTAACAAAGAATGAAAAAGTTGCTTTCTGTACAGTTCTGAAGAATTTAAGGGTGCCTTCAAATTTCTGTTCCAATCTTCGCAACAGCGTTGGTATAAGTCCACCGGAGTTGAAGAATTTAAAGTCTCATGATTACCATGTTATGATGCAGTCTTTGTTTCCACTGCTTGTTCATACTGCAACTTCATTTCCTAAAGATCTGCGAGTTGCTCTTCTCCGGATTAGTTTATTTTTCAATATCTTATGTGCGAAGGTTATTAACAGAGAGCATCTTTTACAAGCGAAAGCTAGTTTGGTGGAGGCGATGTGTGTTCTAGAAAAATACTTTCCTCCATCCTTCTTTGTCATTAGTATCCACCTGATGATTCATCTGGCAGATGAAGCTTTAATCTGCGGTCCGGTCAGATTTAGGTGGATGTACCCCTTTGAGAGGTAAATTCCCCACTTGACTTTTCTGGTAGTACATTACTTGTGAATCTTACTTTATTTCATGAATATACTCTTTGATAACGCCTTGACAGTTTCTACACATAATTTTTCTTTATAGGTTAATGAAAGGTTTTAAAGGGTTGGTGCGCAATAAAAGGTACATTGAGGGATGCATTGCAAGAGGGTATTCGTTGCGAGAAGCTAGCTTATTTCTTATGGATGGCATGTCAGATGATGGTGATGGTACTCATAAACATACTCGGCGAGTTTTTTTAGATGATGACTATGAGTTTGCAGATGAGATGCCTCTAAGTACTGGAAAGAGTATGACTTTAACTCAAGTACAATTTGAACAATGCCGCAGTTGGATCCTATCTAAGTATTTTGAGATAGATGACTGGCGAAGGTAAACATTGCTGCTTCAATGTGAATTTTAAATTGTTGTGTAGTATGCTAGAGTTATGTTGTTTGTTTGTTCTTTCAAGTATCAATGTTTATGTATTTGGTTTTATTTGAGATAGCAGTTTCAGTGATACATTAAGATGTTTGCATTATTTGATACTATTTTTATTTGGTGGCAGGAAGTATGATTCCTATGTTAACGGCGACACGTCTAATGGTCAGCAGACCTCAAAGAGTTTTCATGTATGGTTGCGCGACGAGGTAACATGTTATCTTAAATCTGCCATTTCTTGACCATGTATAAAAGTATTCGTTGGTGCACAAGTAAGTTGTAATCATTGTACTGGATCTATCTGATGTTCTACCTTAATGCCATTTGGTCTTAGTTTCAGTCACTTGGAAGCTTATAGGAAATAAAGTTTATGATGTGGATGTACAATTATTCTTTTTGTTTCTAGACCCATTTTGAGAGTAATGCTTGGAAGCTTGTTCCTTTTTATTGTATGAGATGACACTTGTTCCTTTTTATTTGGAAAGGCCCTACTTGTATATGAACATATCTCTAAAATTTGATAATTTTGGTATTACTTTGTTTCCATATATGTAAATGCCATGTGTTAATGCTAATGCATCTGCTTTTAGTATACTTAAGATCATTCATCCCAACTTGTTATGGTTTTGGTTGTGATACTAACTCCAACATGCACTTTTACAGTTGATAAAAGCCAAAAAGACCGATTCAACACTTTGGAGACTCGTGCAAGGACCCCTCTTCAAGGCACGATCCTACAGGAAATACCAAGTTAATGGCTTTAATTTTAGCACACTAGGTTGTGAGGCGAAGAATGGATCGCAAAAAAGCGGCGTATCAATGAAAGCTTTTACAAGACTGAAAGCGAAGTCGGCCGAGGAAGCAGAAATAACTTATTACTGGAGTTATTAAAGAGATTATCGTCTTGAATTACATGGAGTTTGAAGAAACTGTTTTTTATTGTGATTGGGTTAGTGTCGGAGATAAGAATGCGTGTAAGGTTGATGCAGTTTCAAAGGTTATAAAGGTCAACTTGTCGAAGATGAAAAGCAAAGTTAGAGTGTCCGATGAGCCGTTTATCCTTGCATCTGAAGCGACTCAAGTATTCTACTCGAAGGATCTTACAGATGAGGGATGGTCCGTGGTGTTGCACTCACATCAGGGGTTAACTTGTTCAGTAGATAAATTTGAAGTTCCTACAGCTTATCAATTAGTTCTTACTGATAATGAGAATTTCGAAAAGTTGCTAACTGTTGGTTCTATTTGAAATGAAACTGATGCCACCTTTGCAATGTGTTACGCTTACGAATATCTATAAATAGAATGACTGCCCTTTTTCTGTAATTTGTTTTGCTCTTGTTTTGTTTATTTGATCGCTTGTTATTTGTTTTATTTGATCGCTTGTTCTGTGATCTGTTTTTTCTTGTGCAATATTTTTCGTCATTATGTTTGTTTTTTTCCAGGTTATGGCAGCAGTAGTCGTCAATGAGTACGGACAACCAATTTCCAGAACCGCACAACAGCTTGGTCACCTGAAGGGCTCATTGGTTCGCACACATGTGCCTCGTTTCATACAAAACCGGAAGATTGTGCCTCGAAGCATAAGGATGATGTTTGGAATACCCTCAAGGTAAAAAACTTACCTTAATGAGGGTTGTATCCTCAGTTTTTGTTCACTCCTTTAACTTATTTTATAGTGGTTGTATCCTCAGTAAGCCATTAATGAGATCTGACTTTACAGGACGAATTTAATCTACCTGAAACATCGAAGGAAATTGTTCAGAAGTCCATGACTGGTCCATGGAGGAGATTCAAAACTGAGTTACGTCTCGATCATTATGATTTGTACCCTACTCATGAAGAAAGAATTCAACATGTTCCACCAACTGTCAGAGAAGAGGATTGGATAAAATTTTGTGAGAATGAAAGAGAAGAAAAGGCAGCGCAAAGTAGAATTGACCATAAGCGGAAGAGACAACAATATGACTACACACATTGTTCCGGTCGCAAACCTCATTGTTTGGTCAGAGCTGAATTGGTACGTAACTTTTCCCGATCTCTGTTGTATTTCAACAATGCCTCAAACTCTGTTATATTCACAACTTGTCTCGATCTCTGTAAATGTAGGAGGCCGAGAATCCTGATGTAGAGGTCAGTCCCGAGGATGTGTGGCTTAAAGCTCATACACAAGAGAGTGGCTCAATCTTACCTAGCGCACAGCCATATGCTGTGAGTCAGTTTACTTTTCAATTTTTTCAAGTCTTCTCATTATTTTTAGTTAAACGTATTATAATTTCCTCGATTGTTATGCTTGGCACAACAGGATAGGCTGAAGAATGCGCGAGAAGAGATTAAAGAAAAACTGGATGCAGGTCTTCCGGTAGAAGAACTTTGCGCACTGGCTGCGGCTTTTGGAAAGGATACTAGAGGACGGGCTCGTTCTCTTGGTCTTGTATCTCGTACACAAGTCCAACTTTCTGCTCCTGCGCGTCACAAGGTCAATGAGTTGAAACAGAAGGAGGGTGGTGTTACTCGGATGGTGGAAGAACTAGGTGGCAAGGTGGGGGTTCTAATCGAAGGACTTGGCAAATTATGCCACATAGTAAAAGATATCCAATCTGCAATGCCAGCATCAGTTGGCTCAAACTTGGCCAGCACCTCAAAGGTTCCATCTCCACAAGGTGTTTCTGCATCACCTCTATCATCTCCACTAGCCGCGACGAGTTCACATGTTGGGAATGTGGTGTCACCAGCTGTATCAGGAGTACATGGCATGCCGCGCTGTTCATTACTGAACTTCGAGGGTCAAGTGGTTGCAACTGGTAACATCTGTACTGGTGCTTTAGGAGAAATAATTCACGGAGATCCTGTACCCTTACATCTTGCCAAGGTGTGTATCGATGCTATTCTCCAGCCGGATGCAATAACTGTGAGTGCCAACAAGTATGCAGCGTCCTTCAGAGACGTTGGAATTGGAGGATATGTGGTTCATCCAAAGATGTGCCTCTCAAATTACGACACACCATCTCTTTCTTTTTGATATCTCAACTTTTTGAGCATCGCGTAGTATCTGCCTCAACTCATATGGTTCTTTTTGGTCTTTTTATGCAGTTCAAACTTTTGTGTTATGCTGACTGATACGCATGCTCTTATGCAGTGGTGCATAACAAATATTTAGGCTTATTTTCCCTTTTTTTTTTGCAGTTCAAACTTTTGTACATATGTTGACTGCTACGCATGCTCTTATGCAGTGGTGCATAACAAGTATTTAGGCTTATTTTCCCCCTTTTTTTTTGCAGTTCACACTTTTGTATGTATGCTGACTGATACGCATACTCTTATGCAGTTGTGCATAAGAATAGCTTTACTTGAAGCAACTTTTTTTGTCCGATGTAACTTTTTCCCGAATTATGTGAACACAAACCGGCTTATGAATGGATACGCACTTTCAGTTCATCATTTATTTGCATATGTGGATGGTTTTTGTTGTGTTATTTGTGAATGCACAGGGGACTTCACACAAGGTAGTCAAGCAGAAGTAGTCACTGGGAAATAACAATCCTCGGTAAGTACTTCAGCTTGGTTATATTTGTACTATATAGTTTAAATTTGTGAATTTTGACCTTCAATTTGTACTTGCGAGGTATTATGCTGGTGGGAAGTGAACTTCAGCTGGATTGGCATCAACTTGTGTACCGCTTAGATTACCGGTAAGTACTTAACTTGTATATTTTCTAGATTCCATGTTTCTTATAGGACTTTGGTTTGTTGCGTGTAAGAGAGAGCTTATGGACTTTGGTTTGTTTCGTAGACCAATTGCAATGATGTCCTGGATCGATGGATGCAGTTTCATTGAAGCTCTTGATGACTTAATCATGGGCTTGTTCTTTATAAGAAAACCATTGTAAGTATTTATCATTGTTCTTTTCCCAATCTATATTTTTTTTTGTAATTTTATCCGTTTCTGCTTTTAACATAGGTTGGTATATATGCTTATGAAGTTTGAACTTAGCATATACTTTTCATCTATAACTTTATGCATGGATTTCTGACGAGATGTCCACTCTTAAACTTTGCGACTTCAAGTTGGTCGAGTTGTTGCTGTGCTTGAAGGCTTGCTCCAAATTTTCTTATTTATGTCCTTAGTTGGCGTAACACCCTCTGTATGTATAGTAATTCGAAAACCATAAATGAGATAATTATCATAGCTTATCGGTTCAATTGATTGAAGTCGCAAGTTTTGAGTAAGTTTCTACAGTATCTACTTATAGTGATTTTCAGTGAGAATGAAATGAACTTAGGAACTGAAGTTGGTTTCTATGTATTCCCAATGTAGTAGGTTTTTACGAAATGAACAAGAACTTAATGTAGTATGATCCTCCACTTCTCTTACTTGTAGCAAGAACTCTCATAACTTAGGGTCGATTTTTCTCGCGATACTTCCATCTAAGTATATATTTTTTGTGTTTGCGAGTTAATTGGATGATGCTCGCTGCGGCAAGTTTGGAGCAAAAAGGTTGGAGAACAAGGCAGACATTAGGTTACAGTAAGTTTCTATGTACATTCTAAGTTAGATGAATTTGTGAACATAGGAATTTCTATGAACTGATACTTAGTATATATCACTTAGTATTTGATACTTAACAAATAGAGTTTATACTTAGAAGAATTTAAGTTCTTTTTGTATGAATCCAGTTGATACTTAACAAATAAGTTTGTACTTAGAAGAATTTAAGTTCTTTTTGTATGAATCCTATGTATGAATCCATTTGAATGTGATAAGAATTGATTGAGAGTGATTGAAGAAAATATTGTTGATTGTGGAGGATAAAATGAAAGGTGTATGCAGGTGGTTATTTGGAATTCCGGTATATTCCGGCCGACAATGAGTCGCCGGTCAACCTTGACCTGGTCAAAATTAGCTGCTGCTGACTGATTTTGACTAGGTCAATATTGACCTGTGGTAATTTTTTTACAGTTGCAAAAAAATTCGTAACGGCTTCAACGTGTTACAACATCCTCGTTACAAAATAAATTCAGAATCGCTTCTAGCATGTTACGAACATGCCACGAGTAATGCCACTACCAAATTGCAGAGACCGTTAGAAAAGTGAATTCGGCCATCGGGCTGCTATGAAAAATTGTAGCACTTTTAGTAACGTTCAGAACTGCGTACAACCTCGATTCGTAACACTTCAAATTCAACTTCTTCTGATTCTTTTGCCATCGTTGTACGTCGAACAAATTCACGACGAACAAGTGCATAACATGATTCCAATTCAGGAATAGGATCCTTTCTCAGGATTTCACCACGGATCTGCTCAAAACTTTCATTTAATCCAGAGGAAGATATGCACCCTTAGAGCGAATTGATTTTCGATAGGCTTCAATATCAGTTGGATTCTCCATAACCACCTTGTCACGATGATCCAGCTCTCCAAAAAGATTTCAGTTAGTTCTCCATAATAAATCGAGAGTGCTCTGCCATTTTGTTTGGGCAGCTCGTCGATTTAGAGTAAATACCTGCATCTCATCATCTCCATCATAAAAGGCTCTAGATAATGCATCCCAAATCTCTCGAGCAGTAGATAACCTAATATATCTCTTCATGATTTCGGGTGACATAGACATCAACAACCATCTCTTGACCTTTTGATTATCTGTGTACCACTTCTCATATCCTGGATCTTCCTCGGTATTTTTTTTTGTCTTTCCCATAATAAAGGAGCTTTTTTCTTTTTCAGCGATATGCATCTCCATGATTTGTGACCACAAATCATAGTTTGTTTCATCAAGAACAATCCCTGCCTTGAATGCTGCACCTTTAGATTGAACGATAATAGGAGCAGATTTGTTTTCCATCTTTTTTTTTTTTTGGTTTATTTAGGTCATCTTCAACAACAAACACCAGCAGAGAATCATATTTGACGAGTTCATCTTCAACAACACACAAGTTCATCGTCGTTTTCATCAGCAGATTTGAGTTTGTTATCTTCAAACGTCGTCTTCATCTTCAATAGCAAACAAACACGAGTTCAGATCTAAAAAATCTTCAAACAAACGTTGTCTTCATCGTCTTCATCTTCAACAACGATGAGTTCATCTTCAACATCTTTAAAACATGCAACAACAGATCAAATCTTCAAAAAAATTGTTTACATCTTCAAACAGTAGCAGGAAGAAAATAAAAAGTAAAAAAGAGAGAGAAATTCTAGATCTGAAAATATAGGAGAGAGAAAGTAAATCTGAGAATGAATTTTCTCTCTTACTTTTTGACTATATATATGGTCAATACGAAGGGTATTTCTAGGCTCTGAAGATGACAATTACATCATCCATGAAATCACCCTAGGACCAAACCATAATTTCTAGGACCAAACTATAATAGTATATTTTCCCCAAAAGGACCAAACAGACACATGACCGGGTCAACAGGACTAGACTCTTTCTAATATATTATTCCTAGGACCATATGGTATTTCCTACTGTTTTTGAGGTCTTAAAATGGTTTCATTTCTGTTGCTGAGATAAGGCTGTCTTTGTGACACGTTATTACGAGTCTGGAGAAATAGCCTGATGAGATGATTTTGTTAGGATGATGTTGGCCAAGTAAACATGGTGCAAGTTTGTTTTGTTTTCGAAAATAAATGGAATTGTCATGTTCGTGAGTAACACTGTTTGGAAACACTATGCAACTTCAGTAGGCAATATACGTTTTAAAAAAAAAAAAAAAACTGGATAATGGTTTCCTAGCTAGTGCAACGAGTGCATAATACTGAACCATTTTAAGTGAAAGTACAATCTCCCGCAATGGTGAAGCATACCTATCAACAAGATAGTAAAAATGAAAGCAGATGCAAATCTCTACATAACTGTCTACCCCTTAACTTCTAACAACTTGTAATAAATCATGTCTAGCTACATCATATATCCTCTTTATTGATGAAAGCATCTTAAGTTGTAGTTAATATGGGCTGGGCGATTTCTTTTTCCTTGTTGTTGTCCACAGCTACATCTGTCGATATTTTTCAGCAGAAACAACAGCACCATCCGTTGATGCTGCTGTTGCAGAAGAAGCAGTAACAGGAACAGCACTAGCAGCAGCTTTTGCCATCAGATTATCAAAATTCTCAGTCTTCCCCAGCAATATCTCAATCTACACACAGGAACAAAAATGAATTCAAAGTTCATTTAAATGATGTTCACAAAACATTGTGAAAAAAAAAACACGTCTTAAATCCACACAAATCCATGGCTAAAGCTCATCCCAATTCCGGAACATAGTTAGAAAGCCTCACCTTCGCTTTCTGAACCAATCTACCCTTATTTTCATCTTTCATATCAACAGTGGATGTCACCAATTCTGTTCCATTAACCAAAAATTAGATACTTATACCTACTATGCGATTTTCCATAGTTACCACACAAAAAGGAAAGAAGAGTGCGACACGTTCTTACTTTTCTCAATAGCGAGACCATGGTTCTTCAGAATTTCAGAAATCGTGACTACAGTAGCAATGGCTGATCAGTAACACAAATGAAAGTTTCAGTACAGATTAAGCAGAAAACCATTGGAAAGAGTACCTAATATTCTTGATAGAATTCAGCAAACTACGTCGACAGGCACAAACCAGAAAGTTGAAGAGATTCGAGGAATTAGAAGACGTACCCATACCCAAAGCAGAAAGTTCAACCTCGCTGTGTTGTCGCATGTACCTCTGTATACCAACAACACTATTACTTACAGATCAAACAATGCAACTCTAAATTTTCACGCATGATGCGTGAAACCAAAATTTAGATCACAAAAACAATTTTGGTACTATTCCAAGCAACCAATTTTGATTTCACTGAATAATTCTCACTCATTCAACACCAAATTTAACCACAAATTACTACCTAATCCTACACAACGTTTCACTAGAAATTACTTGATCAATAAACTCAGAAAATTATACTAAAAACATTTACTAGATGAATACGATAATCAAGAAACATATATGGATTCAATAGTCATTTTAAGAAAAGGATCTAAAGATCCTGTTATGAAAATGAATCAGAACAAAAAATTCTGCATTTCTCATCCAAATTACACGAACACCAAATCTAAATTAACTTATCATTTCACAAAATGAAATATCCAAACATTTATCTATGGAAGACCCTCAAATGAAGAAGAATAAGATTGAGATACTCACCTTAGCAAGATTAACATAAAAAAGAGTGGTTTCTTAGTATTAGAAACTTGAATTCGATTCTTCTTATAATGAGATCCTCCTCCGTTACTGGTAATTACACCTTCATTTTTAGTGCCTGCCGGTGCCGATGAAACCACAACTGCCTCCGCCATTGAGTTAATCTTCTCACTTCCTCTGATCTTAAAATCCCGGATGAATAATTCACTCACTTTCTCTTTCCCTGAAAATGCGGAAGAAGAAGAAAGTTTGCAAGGAAAAATTCTTCACTGTGTAACTGAGTTTCCGTTAATGGAAGGTAGTTTCTTATAGCCGAAACTCTTGGTCTTGGAGCCAGTCATATATTAACACGTGGATGACAATAATTGGTTGATTTTTTGGCGGTTATAGATCGTTAACCGATTGAAAGGTTTGTTTGGCAAAAGATCCACTTCTACTGGTTGAGATAATGCAACATTTGCCCGGCCACCGGAGAGCTGTGGATGAGGATAATGGGTCGTTTCATCTTTCAATGGAAATGTTTTCTGGTGGCCAGCGATTGCTTGATCAGACAGCGAGAGAAAGACAGGAAAGATGAAGCTCATAAATGATGTACCGAAAGAGTTTATGGGTCTGGTTCATTGAGGATTTTGGTAATGACTCAAATTCTGCAGTGCAGAACACTTTATCATATTATTACAGTCACTGTAACCAGAAAACTAATGCGAAGGCATTGAACATTGCTGCATTTGGGCTGAATGACCAATACCATTTAACATGTTAAATTTTTTATGACAGGCATGGACTTAAAAACCCTACTAAATGGTGAAACCAAAAAAAATTATAGGAGGAAAAACCCTGAAATTTGGTGTACTCAATTTGATAAGACCTTGCAGGTTTGATCGAGAGGGTGGCGGAGCTTCATGGCTAAACAGGTTGAAGCAAAGGAATTCCTTTAGATCAGTACCTCTGATGATTGTACTCTTCCGTTCAAGGACTTGACCTGCAAAATATTTTAAACAGAGAATACCAATGAGATTCAAATATCTGATATGTAAAGATCCAACAAATATCTGCGCACATAGAGAATGAAATTAATGATCTAGGGTTTAATTACCTGATTTTCTTGAGAAGGATGGAGTTAAGTTTGCGAGCTAAATCTTGTGATCTCAGTCTACGATCAAGATTCTTTCTAGCTAATACTTTCTTCTCTGAATTCTTAATATGAGTAGTTTGTTGACCTTGGCGCTTTATCAATCTCTCCATTCCGGTTGATATCATTTTCTTTGCATAATCTGCAGAGCTTGTTCTACATTTCCACCTCTTACTCTAACTTTGATTCCTCTCCACTGTTGTAGCGAACTCAACAATGGACTTGAATTGTTTCCACCAAAACTACAATTCCTGAAGATATTACATACATTCTTTGCTACTGAATTCATTTCAAAGGTTAATCTTCTTTTCCTTCGCCAGGAACTTGATTTGCCCTGTTTTAGAGGAGAAAATTATAAGTAAACTATGCAAGTCACGAGCAAGAAGATAACAAAATTAAAATGCTTAAGCAAACAGAGGTACCAAGAAAAAACTGAATCAGGATAAAAAGACTCAAATCTTCCAATTGAAATGCTTTATCGTTTTCTTACTCTACCCCAGAACAACAAAGAAGAAATTGTGAGATGATGGTTTGACTGAAAACTAAAACTCATGAGACATTGCACTTCTTGGATAATATCCTCCTACACAGCCAGTACCATAGATTCAAACAAAGAAAATAAAAATCAATGCTGCATTGTTCCTCAAAAGTTTGTACTTGGCGCTACAAAAAGGTCATAATTTAGCAATTTAATATCAGCACACACAACCTAAAGGTATCAAAATCAAAGAGGTAAAGGTATCAGCACACACAAATTTGTCAAAACACAACTACTTTAAGTAAACTATAAACTGAGATGACGAAAATGTAAACTATAAAACAGTATATTATAAGATATCATCACTAATTCAAAAAATCCCCCCCAACCCCACAACATATACGACAATCCCTAAATTTAGAGTCTGAAATAACCACATTAGACCATCCACGATGGTGGAGAATTATAGCTTTTTTGCTACAAATTCACTCACAATTTACCATACATGGTATTTCCATATGCTATATATACATATGACAATATATTGCTTATAATGACACGGGCTGGCTCTGAGACATTGTCTCTTCAAATGCTATTTGTTTCTGTCAGACTGTATCTGAGATATAGCCTAACATGGGGCTCATTCTCAGGCTGAGCCCAGTCTCAGACTCAATCTCAAAAGAGTCTCATAATTTAAATCAAGAACCAGGCTCAGTTTGAGATAGAGCCTGACATCAAACTCACTCTCAAAGAGTCCGGCTTTTACCCATGAATTTAGCTTTTCTTGCTAACATTCCCATTACAAGCAACCCATTGTTAAAGTCAAAACCAAAGCTAAATTTAGCTTTCACCATATACACATTGTGGATGGTCTTACACCCGTTCTAAATTCGCAGTAGCATTGACATACAACAACCAAAACCGCCTTTTACGATTTACTTTAACTTCAATGTACAAAAGAAGTCCCTAGACCCTACACAACTCAATAAGTGACTTCACATCCCCTTAGCTAAATATCATCAATAAGTTATCTCATTCAAGGATTAAGGAAAGCTCAAAGTCTACATATCTCTTCAACCATAACAGTAGTAACAAGATCTAATGAGTTAATCTTTAAACATTAAAAAGCAGCTATCTTTTCACAAACCTAATCTTAAACAACAAAATAGAAACACCTGATTAAGCAAACAGATAAACATCACTACATTACATCCACACACAAAGAAAGGTTCTCGTGTGCACACACTTAACTGTGAAACTTAGTGAAAGTTGCTTATGACGTCAGAGAAAAATCAAGTTTTACACAATACACAGTGAGTGCTGAGACAACAGCAGCTGTACAGATGTGAAGACATTGTATCCTGGACATGCTCTTTTGAGCAACCATTTGCATTGTGCACTACTTGCCTCTACGTTTAAATTCAATCCGATCTGAAAATGTTTTTAACTTAATTTTATTCTTTTTCAATGTGGTTGTATAAAAAAGTGGCCAGTTTGTTTGTTTGCTCCAGTGCAAAAGAGTCTCTCTAGGTTTAGATACAACATTATTACAGACCAGATTAAGAGCACCCAACAACAAATTTGAGAAATATAGCCCTTACTGTGTGCTTAAAAATTAACCATGGCTACAGGGTACCCAGTTTCTACAATTCTACTGAAATCATGAATGCTGACAAGTGGTGTATGAATTATACATTTCATCAAGTGATCAAGATATTAGTGAAGAGGTTCTCTAGAGAGCAGCATGTGTACTAGAAGTAATAATCAAGTTGCACTGTCTAATGAAAAAATAATGCCTAGAGATCAGCAATACAAGGTACTGGGCCAAAGTACATACAGCCCCGGTCTTCTCTAAAGGGTGTTCTAAGCCAAATTTTCCCAAGATATCTCAACAACCTGAAAAGGCATTATCGCTGGTGCCCTTGTCAAATAAACAGAACAGGTAAGTTGTTCAAAGTTTCGTTTGATTTTCTCTGGTAGTTATACATCTTCTACTTGAACATGCACAGTCTTAAACTAATTGATATGTGAAGGCAATTTCCAGTTCTGCATAACCTTGAATAATTAGAGGATTCCATACACAAACGTTAGGTTGCAATATTGTCTCAAAATCAACACTTTTAGTCAACAGATTTTGCAGCTTAATGCACACATTTCCACTGTTATATAGCCCTAAATGTTCCATACGAAATCGATTTGAGAACAGGTTAAATGAACAAATTACATAAAAAATAAATAACTGATTAAAATCGACAACTCAGTCACCTAAAACCAACATATAAGCATGGTTTCACAACAGATCAACAAGATTCAGATACCGAGAAGAAAAAAAAAATCAAAATAAACATCGATAAGTATAATGCAAGACATAGTCTCTTCAAATGTTTGTTCTTTTTCTCTTTTCCGGACCGTATCTGAGAAATAGCCTAACATGGGGCTCATTCTCAGACTGAGTCCGGTCACAGACTCAATGTCAAAAGGAGTCTCATAATTTAAATCAAGGACTCACTCCCAAAAAAAGTCCGGCTTTTTACCCATGAATTTTAGTTTTTTTGTTTGACATTCCCATTACGAGCAACCCCATAGTTAAAGTCAAAACCAAAGCCAAATTTAGCTTTCACAATACACACATAGTTGATGGTCTTACACCCCATAATAAATTCGCAGTAGCATTGAGACACAACAACCAAAACCGCCATTCACAATTTACTTTAACTTCCAATGTACAAAGAAAGTCCCTAGACCCTACACAACCCAATAAGTGACTTCACACCCCTTAGCTAAATATCATCAATAAGTGATTTTATTCAAGGATTAAGGATATCTGCAAAGTCTACATATCTCTTCAATCATAACAGTCATAACAAGATCTTAAGGGTCAATCTTTAAACATTAAAAAGCCATCATCTTTTCACAAACCCTAATCTTAAACAGCAAAAATACACCTCTGCATTACATCCACACACAATCAAAGGTTCGTGTGCACACACTTGATCTAGATTTATAGTGAGAGTTGCTTATTGACATAAGAGAAAAATCAAGTTTTACACAATGAGTGTGCTGGGACAACAGCAGCTGTACAAATGTTGAAGACATTGCGTTTCTGTATAGACTAGTTCCTGGACATGCCCTTTTGAGCTACGGGTTTGCACTGTGCACTACTTGCCAATACATTTAAATTCAATCCGATCTGAAAATGCTTTAACTTAATTTTCTTTTTTAAACAGAAATGTTATGCTTGTATAAAAGAGAGGCCAGTTTGTTTGTTTGCTCCAGCGCAAAAGAGTCTCTCTAGGTTTAGATACAAGATTATTACAGACCAGATGATGAGCACCCAACAACAAATTTGAGAAAGATAGCCCTTAACTAGTGTGTTTAAAAATTAACCATGGCTACAGGGTACCCAGTTTCTACGGACAAGTGATGTATGAATCATATTTTTCATCAATGTATTCCTAAAGAGCTTCTCTAGACAGCAGCATGTGTACTAGAATCCGTCGGAAGTAATAATCAAGTTGCGCCATTGTCTAATGAAAAATAATGGCTAGAGATCAGCAATACAAGGTACTATGCTAAAGTTAAACAACCCTATTGAAAACTGAAATCCTCAGTCAGTCAGTCAGTCCTCTCTAACGAAGTTTGAGCAAATTTTTCGTTTGCAGTAGATAAGTTGTAAGCATTTGATGTTCTAAAGGGTGATCCAAACCAATTTTTCCGAAGATATCCTGAAAAGACATTATAGCTGGTGTGCCCTTCTCAACTAAACAGAACAGGTAAGTTGTTTATGTCTGTACTTGATCATGTACAAACTAATTGATATGTGAAAGCAATTGCACCTTTATCAATACTATTAAAGGTTGCAGTCTATACAAGCTTTATCTTCTCAAATCAATACTTTTAGTCTACACATTTGCAGTTTAATGCACACATTTCTACTGTGTTATAGCCCTAAATGTTTGAGAACAGGTTAACTGAACAAATTACATAAATCGATCAATAAATAACTGATTCAATTACCTAAAACCAATATATAAGCATGATTTCACAACAAATCAACAAGATTCAGATAGTGAGAAGGAAAAAAAATCTATGAAACCCAAAAAGAAAAATTAGGGAAAAATCAGAAAGAAAAATATACATTCCGTGAGTGAGTAGAAAATAGTAATGGAGGGAATCTGAGGAAGAAGAAGAATACCTCGAAGAGTGAGTAGAGATGGATCCAAGGAAGAGCAGTGTTTTTTGAGGTTAGGGTTTCACGAATTGGCGTTTCAGAGAAATGCGAACGAAGGTCTGTACTTTACCAAGGGTCCATTATTACGCACACGTGTGGCAATATTTCTCAAGTTGGAGATAATTTTGTTGGGCTTTTGCAAATGGACAGTAAATAAACAAATGATTCGTTATTTCACTAGCAGCCTGGGTGAGCGTGGGTCGGCATGGGACAGTTTTTACCTCGTCTGCATCCAATCCAATTCATTACGGATTTCAAAATTGGCATCGCATCAATCTAACATCCAATGGATGCACGGATGAACGAATTGGGTACGGATAATCCAATGGATTTGTTTTACTTAAAATGTACTGTAGTAAAAATTCGTAATGAAGAAATAAAACCAACATACATACTAGTACGACCGTTGCCACGGTGGGAGGGCCGACCGAAGAAGATATGAAGATGGAATTTGTCCACGACTATTTTCGTCCCGTTTCAGAAAAGGTAATACTTTCACCTCGTTTCAGAAAAAGTGACATTTTCGCCTCGTTTCAGAAAAAATGATATTTTCTCCCCATTTCGGAAAAACAGATACTTTCACCCCGTTTCGGAAAAAGTGATACTTTCTCCCCGTTTCGGAAAAAGTGATTTTTTCGTCCCGTTTCGGAAAAAGTGATACTTTCTCCCCGTTTTGAAAAAATGATGCTTTCGCCCCATTTCAGAAAAAGTATCACGGAAAAAAGTATCACTTTTCCCGAAACAGAACGAAAGTATCACTTTTCCCGAAACGGAGCGAAAGTATCACTTTTCCCAAAACGGGATGTGATAGTATCATTTTTCCTGAAACGGGATGTGAAAGTATTATTTTTTCTAAAAACGGAAAATTAGCGATCCATAAACCAAAATATGGTTGCATGATGTGTTATGCATCCTTTGTGGTGGTTTGCATAATGGCTATGCATTCAATTTTCGAGAATTATGCCTAAAATGGTAGTATCATTTTTCTTGAAATGGATGGAGTACATCGTTTTATTAGTTGCAATGGAAAATTAGTTGATGCATAAACCAATTTTTTGCTACATAAAGTATTATGTATCTTTTGTGATGGTTTGCATAAAGGATATACATTTAATTTTCTAAATTTGTGCATAAAATGATATATACCTCCGATTTTTTCGCAAAAACTCGAAATTTGATATTGTTGTTTGTACTTTTTGCGTAGAGTTTTTTATAACCTTTCTAACGAGATAAAATTTGTAAAATTCCAAGGCACGGATTATTAGATATGTCATATTAAAGTTTGCTTTCCAATTATACCCCTGAAAAGATAGGATACACAAGGAGTTATAGTAATTGGACTAAAGGAGGAGGGACATTTTTGGTTTTTCGGCCCTAACCATTTCCAATCTTTTTATGGTAATTGATCACTTAGATTTTACAAAAAAGTGGCCATATAAAGGATCTCCCTCGCTTCGCTCGGTCGGCCCAATAAAAGTGTCAGGAACAATACTCCAAGCAAACACCTTAAGAATTCTTAAACTATCTACATATTTTCTAAAAACTATATAAATGTCATTAATCAAAAGGGTATGGGTGTCCAACGGATTTTCAAAGTTGCATCCGGGTCTAATACGTAATCCGTTGGATTTCAAAAGTCTCATTCGCATCCAATCCATTAGCAAAAGGTCCGGACATCCATCCACAAAAATATGGTTGGTCCCGGTTAAATCCACGAATTACGGGCCAAATGCTCACCCCTACTGGCATAAAACACACTTTGAATCATGTAAACAGACAATGAATCATGTAAACAACCAATTCAAGCTAAATGTGTATTTAACGGTAAAATATTGTGCAGACATCTATCCAAAAACTTTAATTTTTGGAGGAATCTCTGAATGTCACATGCATAGCCAAGCATTTTGTTGTTGAACCCAACAATCGATTTGTTGCGGAGAAGTCAGAAGCAGATTTGTATTCAAATGCGTTATAATTGTGATTTTCCTAGATGACATCAGTGACCATATTAACTTATCTGCTCCTTGTATTCATATGCATTTTTTGAATATCTTGCTGAACTTGATCAGAAAACAATTCATTTAAAGCTAAAGTATCCCATGAGTTGGCATCTATATATATAAGTTGATTCACTGTATTATATTCTTGTAAGTGATAGAGAGTAGGTCTTGATAAACAATCAAGATAATTAGGTATCCAGTTATCACCCCAAATACTTATGAGCTCACCAATATCCACTTCCCATAAGTATATTGTTTAATAATTTCTAATCCTTCCAAATTCAAGATCCCTGAGTTGTGGATTTGTAATGAAGAGGATTAGTTTGATTGAAGTATTTATAGTTAAACACTTGTGAAATATGCCACGGCTTTGAGATTAAAAGCTAGGGTTTTAAGATGATTCTTGTGAAGCCATAATGCAGCAGCATAAAAACCTTCTTTGTATGATTTACCAGTACCTCTCACACCTCTCAAATTACATATCAACTTCAAAGCTGTTAACGGATCATGTTTCCATGCTGATTCTAATCTACTATTTCGTGTGGCATACCGGGGACAACATGGAAGAAGAAAAAGTGACGGATTATCACTTGAAATATATATCGTGATCCATTTCTTGTGAATTCTTTGAGATATAGAGGGGGTCTTGAGAATTTGTGCTTAGATTATTGAATTTTGAAACCATAAGATCTATGAAAGTTGAAGCAGAAGATGAATTTTGTTTTTGTGATGGAGGAGGTAAAGTTTGGCGGTGGATTGATGGAGGACCAATAAGTTGAAATTCAAAAACATAGGATGATGAAGACGAATCGGTGGAGGCAGCCATTGATGCAGAATTTGCGATGTAGATGGAAAATTTGCGAACGCAAGATGTAGAACGAAAGATCTGAAAAATTACCTACTAGAGTTTTGTAACTCTAGTTTGTTCTTGCGTGATGTACAACGTCGAGTACGATGTTCTTTTATATAGGAGAGGGGTTAGACATTACTTGGGATCCATGGAAAGGTATAGTGGCTTTTAGAATTCGGAAAAGGTTACACATTACTTGGGATCCAAGGGAAGGTTAGTGGTTTAGTGGTTTTTAGAAGTCGGTTTCGGATTTTTTTTTTTTTTGGAGGCGGTTATGAGACCCAAAAACTCCAGCCTATTGAATCCATTAGAGCATCTCCAATGGTAACTTGATGTGCATATTTTGTGGAAGTTGCATTTTCTTATGTAAAGACCAAATTTTCCTTAATTTGAGGAGATAGAAAGAAAAACATCTCCAACCACAAGTTGTATTTCTTTAGTTTTGAACTGCTAGAACCATTATTGATCTTATTTATATATCTAATCATAACTATTAATAATGATGAGTAGAATGTTCACATCCTCAAAGAGAACCTCTAAAACTAGAGGATAGCTTTGAGGATGTCTTCATTGTTGGGGGAGACTTACCAAATCCGAGCCGCTATGTGCATAACGAAACCTTAAATCAGTATCGATGACATAAATATCGATGACATAAATGAAAACCCATACCTGTAATCCTATCAGCTAAGTAGGTTTAAGAGTTGGGGCGTCACAGGTTGGTATCAGAGCTCACTACTAGATCTTACATGGGGTACATTAGATAATATTTAGTGCCAGATAGATAACTAGATTAGTTTAGAACTGGATTGGGCTGTGAGATAAAACTTAATCACTAAAAGCTAACAATAACTAAAAGATTTATATGATTGATGATAGATTTGTTTGTTTGGTTATGTATGCGTTTTATGAAATAAAAATTGTAGGTCAAACCAATTGTATTATGGCTTATAAGCTCATTGAAGTTAGAAAACAATTAGTTTGGAATTATGCATAAGTAGTGGAATCCAACACTAGAGAAATAGTGAGGTTATTAATTTTGATAGATGTCGAATTCTTCTAGAAAACTTATTGAGTAGCTTTACATACATTTAGAACTAAGGGTGCACACGGTACGGTTCGGCTCGGTTCTTGACGAGACCGAGTACCTGTACCTCACACACCTCGGTTCCAAAATGTTGGACCGGTACCTGTACCTTGTACCTCGGTTCCGGTACCATTCGGTACACGGTCGGTACCAGGTACGGTTCCGGTACCAGTCGGTACTTTTCCAGGCAGAATTTTTTTTTTTTCTCTGACAATCTAAGTACCTGTTTTTTCATTTTACGGTGACCGTGGGAGTTTTTCATTTTACGGTGACGAAATTAAGCCTCAACAATGGTGTGGAGAACTAAGATCTCCAGAGGAAATTCGCTTTGAGGAAATGGAAGAGAAATTTCAATCTCATAAATGGAAGTGTCGAGAGAAGAGCTAAGAGTATTTGTGGGTGCAATTGTGCTATCGCAAATTTGAATGTTCATTATATCATCCATGTTATTTCGTCACCAAAGTGATGTTTTACATGATTGGGGAAGTCCAAGCTGCTGGGAGCCCAAAATTATTATTGGCGTGTCCAAAGGGAAAAACAAGAACAGTTTCTCACTTTCGAGAAACTAAGAGTAAAAAGAGACTGTAACAGACATCCAACTCATGAAAGGAGCCACAGTCCCTCAAATACAACATGAGGAAGCTAGAGAGAAACTCGCACCCGTTCGTCAAAGAAAACTATGCTTCGTCTCGTGAATCATGCACAGGGAAACGAGTCCATGGAAGAACAAAAGGTACGTCCACCGTATTTGAAGGCCATGGTACTGTCACCACCTCGAAGCAGAAAGATATACCAATTATAAGGTCAGTCTCATTTCGGTCACAGCAGCGTGATAACACTTCAAAGAGCAGTTCTTCCTCTTTTTGCAGCCATATCCATCCAAAGCTACCCGAGTACGATGATTTTTTTTTTCTCTGACAATCTAATAATTCGGGACTTTCGGTCCGGTACGGCACGGTACTTGTACTGGACCGTGTACCTGTACCCCCAGACCTCGGTTCCTAGTTTTTGGTACCGGTACCTGTACCTTGTACCTCGGTTCGGTCCAAAACCAGGTACGGTTCCACCGGTTCCGGTTCGGTCCGTCGGTCCGGCTCGGTTCCTGTGCACCCTTATTTAGAACCATTAATTCATTGAACTAGAAAGTTAATGTGAGGAACTTATACTTCCCTATTAGTTAGAATCTAAATCAGCATATTTGAACCTAGAAATACAATTTTTAATCTTAGTTGTAGAAAGATATATAGGTTTGTATTTCATTTCATTTTGTTTCGAACTCATTTAAAATGAGTTAGTTTTCGCGTGTTTGTAAGTATGAGATGTACTTGCATTGAGAGGTAGATCCATTTAAAATTTTTGTGGACGAAAATTCTTGTAAGGTGGGTAGAATGTAAGGATACGCAAGCTCTTCAACGCTGTTTGACCGGTCAGGAGACGATTTAACCGCTAATGACTCGATTCGTTAATATATATTTTAATTATAGAAATTAATATGATAATAATCTAGATACGAAATTAGCACCATTGAATAGACCTCGAAGATTTATGCGAAATGGGATACTCGAACGTGTCATTTGAATACCGGACGAAGAAAATTTCATCATATACGTATGAAGGGAAGAATTGTCATTCCTCTTATAGATCTCATGTATGCCCTTATCAATTGAATGGGTGCCTTTATCATTTTATCTTTGGCCTTATCACCCAAAACGCGTCGAGAGAAACTCATTCTCTCTTCTTCTTTCTCTTTCTTCCTCTTCATTTTTCTTCTTCTCTCTGTTCTTTCTCTTTCTCTCTTTCTTTGTCGATTCCAGTTCAGAAGATTTGGTTAGAATCTCGTGTGAGTAAGATTAGTAGTACGGTAGACTATCAGTGATGAAGCTAGTTTAGCTTTGGATGAAGAAGAATTTGATGATGCTAAAGAGAATTAAGAAGTTAGAGTTTCTGAATTAGGGCTTGTGTAGAACCAGTGAGGATATAGTGTTGTTAGTGGATGAAGAGAAGATGGGTTGATGTTGAATTGATATGATGAAGTTTTTCTGGTGAAGAATCACAAAATCAGGTAATTTAGGGTTTCAAATTAATCAATTATCTTCTTGAATTGGTTGTTATTTGATTGAATTAGTATATGAGTTTGTGTTTGATTAAAGTCTAATTGGGTGTATGAAGTTTAATTTGATTTCATAGAGAAACTAGAGTTCAAAGCTGTTAACGGATCATGTTTCCATGCTGATTCTAATCTACTATTTCGTGTGGCATACCGGGGACAACATGGAAGAAGAAAAAGTGACGGATTATCACTTGAAATATATGTCGCTGATCCATTCTCTGTGAATTCACTGAGATATAAAGGGGGTGCAGAATTTGTGCTTAGATTATTGAATTTTGAAACCATAAGATCTATGAAAGTTGAAGCAGAAGATGAATTTTGTTTTTGTGATGGAGGAGGTAAAGTTTGGCGGTGGATTGATGGAGGACCAATAAGTTGAAATTCAGAAACATAGGATGATGAAGACGAATCGGTGGAGGCAGCCATTGATGCGAGAATTTGCGATGTAGATGGAAAATTTGCGAACGCAAGATGTAGAAACGAAAGATGCGAAAAATTACCTACTAGAGTTTTGTAACTCTAGTTTGTTCTTGCGTGATGTACAACGTCGAGTACGATGTTCTTTTATATAGGAGAGGGGTTAGACATTACTTGGGATCCATGGAAAGGTATAGTGGCTTTTAGAATTCGGAAAAGGTTACACATTACTTGGGATCCAAGGGAAGGTTAGTGGTTTAGTGGTTTTTAGAAGTCGGTTTCGGATTTTTTTTTTTTTTTGGAGGCGGTTATGAGACCCAAAAACTCCAGCCTATTGAATCCATTAGAGCATCTCCAATGGTAACTTGATGTGCATATTTTGTGGAAGTTGCATTTTCTTATGTAAAGACCAAATTTTCCTTAATTTGAGGAGATAGAAAGAAAAACATCTCCAACCACAAGTTGTATTTCTTTAGTTTTGAACTGCTAGAACCATTATTGATCTTATTTATATATCTAATCATAACTATTAATAATGATGAGTAGAATGTTCACATCCTCAAAGAGAACCTCTAAAACTAGAGGATAGCTTTGAGGATGTCTTCATTGTTGGGGGAGACTTACCAAATTCGAGCCGCTATGTGCATAACGAAACCTTCACAAGCAATGAAACACAAAATGCGGAAATAACACAACTATGCAATATAGAAGCAAACACACGACACCGGCAATTACGTGGAAAAACCCCTCCAAGGTGAAGGGTAAAAAACCACGGGCAAATCTTCCACTTTGATAATAATGGGTTACACACAATCCTCCCAATTTGGGGATAACAACAACTTCAACCTATTTTCCTAATTACACTCACCCCTAAGGATGGATCAACAATTCATTTATCAATTGATAAGATTCACAAACAATAGCAAGTGATTGAGATACTTACTACTAGGATTTGAACAAACCCTAGATTTTTCCCCTTTGAAGAGATGTGGAAATTGATAGCTCAATCTTCACCACAACAACCAAACAGACCCTTAGCAAAGAACCCTTCTTCTTCCTCTTCAAGATTAAATTCAAAAGCTCACTAAAACTCTCTAATGGTGGTTGCTCCTTTTTCTCACTCTCACTGCCTCTCTTTATTTTCTTTTCACGACTTAAGAAGTGAAGAAGAAAAACATCTCCTGGATGTTTTGTAAACAAAAGATAAGTCTAACTAGACTGCTGCTAGTTAGCTCCTCCCATTGGTTAAGGGGATACCTGGACTGTTGGGTCCATAAGGAGTAAACCCAACAATCTCCCCCTTACGACTTATGGCAAGGTACCTATCACCACCAAACCTGCCCTGCTGCAGAAATACACATGTTTGTACTTTGGTAGCGACTTTGTCATCATATTAGAACCTTGCTCATCTGTATGGATCTTCTCAATATACAAGACCTTCTCATCGAGAACTTCTTGTATCCACTGATACCTAATATTGATGTGCTTGGACCTCGAGTGAAAACTCGAATTCTTGCTGAGATGGATGGCACTCTGGCTGTCACAGTAAACGGTGAACCTTTGTTGCTTCACACCGAGTTCTCTAACAAACCTCTTCATCCATATCATCTCCTTGCAACTCTCCGTAGCTGCAATGTACTCTGCCTCTGTATTATACAATGCCACACATTTTTATAACTTGGATTTCCAAGACACAATTCCCCCTGCATAGGTAAATAAGTAACCCGATGTCGACTTGAGACTGTCTTGAGCACCTGCCAAATCTGAATCTGTGTAACCAACTAACTCTGGCTTGTCACCTCCATAACATAAACACATACTAGAAGTACCCCTTAGATACCGTAGTATCCATTTCACTACTTCCCAATGCTTCATACCAGGATTTGATAGAAATCTGCTTACCACTCCAACTGCATAAGCTATATCCGGCCTTGTACACACCATTGCATACATCAAGCTACCAACTGCGGATGCATAAGGAATATTCTCCATCTTCCGTTTCTCAACATCATTCACATTACATTGATCACGAGTTAACTTAAAATGGTTTGCAAGTGGACAACTTACCGGCTCAGCCTTGTCCATGTTGAATCTTTGCAACACCTTCTCAATGTAGCTTTCTTGTGATAACCACAGCTTCCTTGATTTCCTATCACGAGTGATTTCCATGCCAAGAATACGCTTTGCTGCACCCAAGTCTTTCATAGCAAAAGACTTGCTCAAATCTGACTTCAACCTGTCAATTTTCTTCTTATCTTTGCCAACAATAAGCATGTCATCAACATATAGCAAAAGAATAAGAAAATCACCATCGGCAAATTTTTGAATGAATACACAATGATTCGAAGCTTTTCTATTGTACCCATGTTCCTTCATGAACGATTCAAACTTCTTGTACTATCTTCTAGGAGCTTGCTTCAAACCATATAGACTCTTCTTTAGCTTGCACCATGTGCTCTTTGCCTTTGACTTCAAAACCCTCGGGTTGTGCCATATACACATCTTCCTCCAACTCACCATGAAGAAATCTTTGTCTTGACATCTAGTTGTTCTATCTCAAGATCCAAACTAGCGGCTATTGCCAAGACAACCCGAATAGAAGGATATCTCACCACTGGTGAGAAAATCTCGTCAAAGTCAACACCATTTCTCTGCTCATAACCCTTCACAACTAAGCGTGCTTTGTACCTTGGTTGTGAGTTACCATCTTCGGTCTTGATTCTATACACCCACTTGCTCTTCAGAATTTTCTAGTTTTCTGGCTTGTCAACAAACTCAAAAGTGTCATTCTCATCTAAAGAACCAACCTCTTCTTTCATGGATTTCAACCACTTCGACTTTCGGGAACACTAAGAGCTTCTTCATAAGACTCGGTTCACTTTGCATCTGTGAGCATCACATACTCATGTGGTGTATACTTTGTTGAAGGTAATATGGTCCTGCTGGATCTTCTCAACTCAACTTATGGTTGTTGTTAAACTTCTTGCTCAACATCACCCACTGGAACATCTTCATGATTGTGTTCTTCTTCTTCATTACCATTACCATCAACATCATCATAATGTTGTTCAAGGGTAGGAACAACTGGATTTGGATCCAAGGTCATATCATCTTAAAGCTTTGGCATCTCAATCTTCTTAAAGTCTTCAATAGTCTGGTCTTCAAGGAATATTGCATCCCTACTTCTGATAACCTTCTTGTCAACTGGATCCCAAAATCTGTAACCAAACTTCTCTGTCCCATAGCCTAGGAACACACACTGCTTTGCTTTGTCATCAAGCTTTAATCTCTGATTTTTTGGGATATGAACAAAAGCCACCGCAACTAAACACTCTCAAGTGATCATAAGTAGGCTCTTTGTCTCTCCATACCTTTTCTACTAGTTCTCCATCTAGCGGTCTTGAAGGAGATCGATTGATCAAATACACAGTAGTATTCATTGCTTCACCCCAGAAATGCTTCTGCAACTTGGAATGAGATAACATGCACCTGATTCTCTCAAGAATAGTGCGGTTCATCCTATCTGCAACACCATTATGTTTTGGAGTCTTCGGTACCGATTTTTCATGACGTATACCCATGCTCTTGCAATACACTTCAAGTGGTCCAATATTCTCCCCCATTGTCAGAACGAAGGCACTTCAAGGTTCTACCTGTTTCTCTTTCCACCATGCTGTGAAACATCTTGAACACAGGAACAACATCATCTTTGGTCTTGATTGCATATGACCAAAGCTTCCTTGAAGCATCATCTATGAAAGTAACAAAGTAAAAAAGCACCACCAAGTGTTTTGACCCTTAAACGTCCACATACGTCGGAATGAACAAGATCAATAATACCAGAATTACGCTTGGGTAAAGTTTTATGAAAGGAAACTCTAGTTTGTTTACTAACCAAAAAATGAGTACACTTACCCAATTGCATACCTTCGGCCTTTGGCAAGACTTGTCTTTTGGTGAGGATTTGAATTCCCTTCTCACTAAGATGACCAAGTCTTCTATGTCACAGTTCGGAGGTTGAATCTTTGTCAACAGCATTCAACTCACCTTTAAATACCTTCACCTGTGTTTTGTACAATGTGCCACACTTCTTGCCTCGTGCAATAACCATGGAGCCCTTGCTTAGCTTCCATTTTCCATCACCCAAGTGATTGTTGTACGGTAAGGATACGCAAGCTCGTCAACGCTGTTTGACCGGTTAGGAGACGATTTAACCGCTAATGACTCGATTCGTTAATATAGATTTTAATTAATAGAAATTAATCTAATAATAATCTAGATACGAAATTAGCACCATTGAATAGACCTCGAATATTTATGCGAAATGGGATACTCGAACGTGTCATTTGAATACCGGACGAAGAAAATTTCATCAGATACGTATGAAGGGAAGAATTGTCATTCCTCTTATAGATCTCCTGGCTGCCCTTATCAATTGAATGGGTGCCTTTATCATTTTATCTTTGGCCTTATCACCCAAAACGCGTCGTGAGAAACTCATTCTCTCTTCTTCTTTCTCTTTCTTCTTCTTCATTTTTCTTCTTCTCTCTGTTCTTTCTGTTTCTCTCTTTCTTTGTCGATTCCAGTTCAGAAGATTTGGTTTGAATCTCGTGTGAGTAAGATTAGTAGTACGATAGACTATCATTGATGAAGCTAGTTTAGCTTTGGATGAAGAATAATTTGATGATGCTAAAGAGAATTAAGAAGTTAGAGTTTCTGAATTAGGGTTTGTGTAGAACCAGTGAGGATATGGTGCTGTTAATGGATGAAGAGAAGATGGGTTGATGTTGAATTGATATGATGAAGTTGTTCTGGTGAAGAATCACAAAATCAGGTAATTTAGGGTTTCAAATTAATCAATTATCTTCTTGAATTGGTTGTTATTTGATTGAATTAGTATATGAGTTTGTGTTTGATTAAAGTCTAATTGGGTGTATGAAGTTTAATATGATTTCATAGAGAAACTAGAGTTCCAGTTCTTCCCTAAATCAAATTAGAAATTAGGGTTTGAGTTTTAATTGAGAATCATCTAATCGGTATAGAAAGAAAGATTAATTGGTGATTGGAGTTAGGGTTTTGAATGATGTTCGGGAATTGGAAGAAGAACCAGGTAATTAATAAGTCTATTACTGGTGAACGGTAGCAGGTGATGGGATTATGTTGGAACTAGAATTGTTGAAGTGATAAAGAATATGATGCAGTTGGATGAATGAGTTAGTAGTTGTGGTGATGCTGCTCAGTTGGTTGTGGTGTTGTTTAACTGTTACGAATTAAGGATGATGACAAGATATCTGAAGTTGTAAGTGGTGGAGATTTAAGTTAAATATTGAACTGATGCTGCTGATTGTGTTAGAAACTGCAGATGGCTGGGTTGTATTGGTTGAGTAAACTGTGTTGCAGTTACAGTTAGAACTGAATTTGCAGCTGGTGAAGTATTGAGTGGATTTAAGAGTTAGATGAATGTTAAGTCATAATAAATATGTTTAAATGGAAAGTGGAACAATGTTACTGAAGCTTGATGTTGTTGGTACTGAGACATGGAGATCCAGGTGGTGACCTTGTGCAACGAATAGAGTTGTAAGTGGTGGAGTTATTGAACTGACAGGGAAACATGAAGAACTGATATTGATAATGAGGTTGCAGAGAGCCAAGTTGTTTTGGAATGAATTAAGGTCGCAGGGGACCGTGGTTGTTGAAATGAAGTGGTGAAATATTTCATAGTTAGTCGCAGTTGTTAGAACTTAGATGATTGTATAAAGATAGTTGAGCTGATGAGTTTATGCCATTAGCCTTGTAATGGAAAGTGATATAGATGATGTTATAGTTGAAGATTACATTTAGAAGGATTGTAGAAGTTATGTGTTTGCATTTGTGCCTTAGTGTTCTGTGCAAAGGTTTAGACCTGTTAGTCAGCCAGTCAGCTCTGCTGACTCAGTTTTCCTGACTGAGTTGAATCGGTTCAACTCATATTGCAGACTCAGTGGACCGAGTTAACCCAGTTGACTTGACCTGTTCCAGTTGACTTGACCCTGACATGTTGACCGTTGACTGTACTTTGACCTAGACTTAGACGTTGAATGTTACTTGACCCCTTTGGCTGTTAGAAACCGTCAGTTGATCTGTTGGACCAGGCCTTTGGTTAATGGGCCTGTTTAGTGGACTTGGACTTAGGTATAATTTTCTTTCTTTGGTGACTTGGACCACTTGTGGTCTGCATTAGCCTTTGGTTCCTTGTACAAAGTTGTAGATACTCATAAGACATATCTAATGGACTACAAAACTAATCTAATTGGATTAGTAAACTCTCAGATAAACTCTCAGATATAGGATAATAAGATATAGAACCATAAATGAACTTAGAATCATTAGATAGCTCACTTAGCCTATAACTAGAGAATTGTATGAGATTATGTTATGAGCCTTTTGGCTAATTCTTAGAGTACTTGTGTGATTAACAGTTAGTATATATTAACAACGAACGATTCCAAGGATGAACTAGTGGATTGTGGATCACAAGGTAGGCGTGGCTTGACATCAAATCAGGTGGGAACTCTGTAACCTTCTTGTAATCATTGAGCGTTCTTTCTATATGCGAGCATGATGAGTCTTTGTTACTTTTGGTATATTGTTTGTGTGTTTTACTATCTGTGTAAATGTATGTATGTGTTTTGATGTGCGTGTAATATGCGTTGTATGTTTTCCCCGCAAGGAGTGCCTGTGATTCCCCACGGCTCCTTGCTAAGTTAAGTATGGCATCTTCTTCCCCGTTTTAACATTATCTAGTAAGGCGGCTTCTTCCCCGTTTCGATAGTATATAACTAATTTAAATAGTAGGGCAGCTTCTTCCCCGTTTTAATATTACGTAGTAGGGCGGATTCTTCCCGGTTTCGATAGTATATGCTTAAGAATAGTAGGGCGGATTCTTCTCCGTTTTAATATTACGTAGTAGGGCGGCTTCTTCCCCGTTTCGCCATTATATATACTATTTTATTTTGTGGAAATCACTCATGTGCATATTATACTTGTTTGTCTAACTTTCTGATCTTGATGGTAATATTCTGAATCATGGTTTGTATGGGCACACTGTGTGGATGATATTATTATTATTATTGATTAGGGTTGCTCTGGCGTCGTCTTCTCCGATGAGTTTGGCGAGGTTAGAGTGACACTTGCTTCATGATGTATAAATAGTTGAATGATTAGTTTCTTCTAGTTTCTTTCAATTTATATTCTTTTAGAACTGTGAAGCATGTTAGTGATTGCTTGAGAGTTACATATTTTTATTGAGCACCCTTTTGGGATGATGTGCTCACTCGTCCCCACTTCAGTTTCAGTTACCAGAAGAAATAGTGCACGTGAAGATATTCGATTTCGTAGTTTAAAGTGTTACCGAACTGTGTTATATTTATGTATCTTTTGTATATGTGTATTCTTTATTAATTGTAAACAACATACTAATTTATTAATATCATTTGAGAGTTATTCACTTATAAATATCAGAGTGTTGGGTTCAAGTTGGCTTTAGTTCACATAATGTAATTATGATTCTTAAAATCCTCAATCTGGAATTGATTCTTCAATTAGGTTGTAATCCTATCAGCTAAGTAGGTTTAAGAGTTGGGGCATCACAGTACCCTTCATCATCTAACACTCCAGGTGACATTAGATTCAAACGAAGATCTGGTACATGTCGCACATTTCTGAGAACCAATGTGCAACCAACACTGGTCTCAACTTTCACATCACCCATTCCTACAATCTTCACAACACCATTGTTTCCCATTATTACTGACCCAAAGTCACCAGCCTTGTAGGAGGTAAATACATCTTCATAAGGAGTAGCATGATAAGATGCACCTGAATCAACTATCCACTCTGAATCAGAACCTGCAGAACTCACACAACATCATTGTCTTGTTTATCATTTCCTTTCCCCTTCTTATGTTCTTGCTTCGGCTTCCTGCATTCATTTGAATAATGACCTCTCATACGACAGTTCCAACATTCAATGTCCTTTCTGGACTTTGATTTACCCCTTGACTTGCTACGACCAACTGATATGATTTTAAAAGTTATTGTAAAAAGTTCGTTGAGACTTGTGAAAGCAATAGATTTTAGACATATAAAACTTAAAAATAAAGAAAACTTAACTCAAAATTTGATTTCAAGATATTAGGAATAACCAAGACACCTATTCCACTATTACACATGAATAAATTATGGTAAATAATCCAAAACTCTAATTATCTTTTAAGTCCCTCATTTCTTAATACACATATAATCAGGCAAATTCTCAAAAATTAATTGTATCCCCTAAGCATAGATTATCTTAATACAAAGTATAACCTATCTAATTGAATCACAACTAATGAAGGAAATTATGTAAACAATTAAAAACTCTGCAAAAGCAGTGATTGAGTGAATTATTAATTATAAATTAGAGAAAATAAATAATTACCAATTATTCATGCGTAAATAGCTTCCTCATTGCCTTGGTTGTGAGAGAATTAGCACATCATCATGTTCGAAACACGCTCAAAAATGGATTTTTATTGCTCAAAGTGTTGACAAATGATGAAAATGGGAGAAAAACAATAAAACAGGTTTGTAACAATTATTTTTGTTACAAACCGAACTGTTACAGAGAATGATAAATAGTAACTGTCGTTGACACTGTAGGAAAAATGACTGCCGCATGTACGTCTTATGTTCTTCATAACAGCAATGAACGACTGCCTCTGGTGGTCTTTTGTTCTTCGTGTTCTTCAGCAGCAGAAATGGAAGTTCTCTGCAACTTGATTTTCGCGCTCTGTAATGTTCTTAACTCTCCCTAATCACTCCGTCACCCCTCAATGATTCCATTACATCCTTTATATAGTCACAGAACCAAGAATATCTTTGTAATAACTCTTAAATATTCTCGCTATCAAACCATAAACTCAGGAATATTTTTTTTCCCTGATTTATCTTCCCATGCTCCTGATTGATGCTAACACACTCCAAACACGCAGAAAACTCTTATAAGACTGATTCCAACTCGTCTAAGGCATATATATCCACGCAACTTGGAGAAACACAACTAAGAGAATCCCGTGACTTCTCACAACTCTGTTTTCCTTACTTGCACGTATACATCCCATTTTATCGAAACTAAGCCCATTACCAAGCCTGTCTTGGTCAAACATGTAGGTACCAACTGATTCCCGTGAAGCTCTCTAACTGAATCTCGTGAAAAATCTTTGCAGGCGAAAGATATACTTTCCCGCTAAAAACCCTGTTTTTCTCCCATTGGATTATCCAGCCCAACTGGATCGAAAACAGTCACCATATCATGCCTGTTAAGCCCAAACAGTCTATCCAATAAGTTTTGATTAAGTCTCATTAAAACACCTTGAATTCTCGAACCCTAATATGCCGGGAAGAACCAAACTTTCCCGCCAATTCTTGAATTCAAATGATGAAGAAGGGTGGCCCCCTAACCTGAGTGGGGGTGCCGATAGCAGCTGCCATCCTGGGGTGCCCCTTATCCAAAATGTGGGTGCCTTTAGTACTTTTCTCCTGGGGTCCAATTAACACTTTTTGAGAAACTTTTTCCACACAAGTGTATTTCTCCAATAACACCTACAAACACACAAAACACCATAATAAATACAAAAACGAGTACCAACATAGAGAAAATTGAGGACAACTTAGACACAAAAATATGTCTATCAAATACCCCCAAACTTATTATTTGCTAGTCCTCGAGCAAGTCTAATCTATAAAATAAAATGACTACATTTAGCACGTGCAGCAAGTCGTTAAACCGCTAGGTGGCCCTAGTGGCGGAGTGTCGTCTTCGGAGGGTTTACCAGAGGTGTACCCACAAAACCTTTACTCCAGACCCTAGGTATCTACGCAAAACCTTGGAAGGCACTAAAGAATATCCTTGGTTGGCATACAATATAGACTATAGGAGGAAGTACCCTGATGCGAAATTCCAATTGTTGTACATGAGTTTGCACTCAAGCATACTAAAATTCATATAAAGTGACAGAGCTCTACTCAGATAGTTTCCGGAGTCAACCAATCACATGGATAGATTAAGAAGATGGATGTAGAGAAAAACGTGGATGATGTTGACGAAGGTGAACCTATCCTAATGGTGAGATCTCGGTTCGGACTAATATCAACACACCGGTAAATACAAGGGAACCGGTGGTCGATAATCCTAACTCTAGGTCAACTCAACTGGAATATACAAGGGTACCTGTGGTCGACTTTATTGTATTTATTCCGGTTGGTCTAGTGGTCTGGTCTATTTTTTTTTTTTTTTTTTTTTTTTTTTTTTTTTGGTGTATCTCAGTCACTCTATTTCACCCTAGCAATGGTAAAAAGAAAAATAAAAAGAAGTGATCAGGATTCTTTCGATGTTTCCATCACGAGGATATGGAGAAACTACCATGTTTTCTTTTCTAACACCCGAGCTCTCATGTGCTTTTATGAATAGACTCTTCTAGATGTTTCCATCTAATCAGATTGGTTCCCCAACTCCTACAACCAACATGTTTCCATCCACTTAGATTGGTTAGTGCCGACCTTAATAAACATAAATTTCTAGGCTCTGGAGTGTATTTATTGCAACTAAAAGCTAACAAAAAGTTTCTTCCCCACCCCCAAACTTAAATCTAACATTGTCCTCAATGTTTCTAATGAAAGAGCAATACCAAAAAAGTAAAGTAACATGATGAATCGGAAGAGAGAAGTCGGAAATATAGTACCTGGGTGAAGAGAGAAATCAAAAACTAATATACAACATACAATCGCCTCGATGGTCAATCAAGGGTAAACAGGGTCCTCCAGAGGGACCTCCTCAACATCACCTGTAGGGAAGGGCTCTAAAAAGGGTTTCAATCTTTGACCGTTAACCTTCGAAGAACTACTACCGTACGGTGTCTCGATCTCAACATGACTCCATGAGGAAATACGGTGCGAACAATAAAAGGACCCGTCCACCGAGAACGTAACTTCCCAGGGAAAAGATGCAAGCGGGTATCATACAGAAGAACTTTTTGACCTGGAGAAAATGACTTCCTTAAAATATTTCTATCATGCACAAGTTTCATTTTGTTCTTATACTCCTTAGCACTATCGTAAGCATCTATACGAATCTCTTCCAACTCATTGAGCTGGAGTTTCCTCTGGGATCCTGCCTGTCAAGTGAAAATTTTAGCTGCTTAACAGCCCAATAAGCTCTATGTTCTAACTCAATAGGTAAATGACATGCCTTGCCATAAACAAGCCCATAAGGCGACATTCTAATAGGGGTTTTAAACGCAGATCTTGTAAGCCCATAAGGCATCGATAAGCCTAGACGACCAGTCTTTCCGATTAGGATTAACTATTTTCTCTAATATACGTTTTATCTCCCTATTAGAAACCTCTACCTGACCACTAGTCTGCAGATGATACGGGGTAGATACCTTATGTGTAATACCATATTTCTTCATTAAAAAGCATAAAAGGTCCATTACAAAAGTGCGACCCTCCATCACTAATTATAGCTCGCGGTGTACCAAAACGTGTAAGTATATTATTTTTCAAGAACTCAATCATAATCCTATGGTCATTGGTTTTACATGCAACCGCCTCAATCCACTTAGAGACATAGTCTACGGCGACAAGGATGTATAGGTTACCAAAAGAATTAGGAAATGGACCCATAAAGTCAATACCCCACACATCAAAGACCTCAACAATTAAAATCGGGTTCAAGGGCATCATATTCCTACGTGAAATGGTTCCTAATTTCTAGTAACGTTCACAAGTAACACAAGTAACTATGGGAGTATTTAAAAAATGAAGGCCAATAGAATCCACACTGCAATATCTTAAAGCAGTCTTCTTAGCACTAAAGTGACCCCCACAAGCATGATCATGACAAATGGAAATAATACTGGACTGGTCACTCTCAGGTATACATCTCCTAATAATTTGGTCTGGACAATACTTAAATAAATAAAGATCATCCCAAAAGAAGTGCTTAACCCGGCTAAAAACCTAAAACGATCTGGTTTACCCCAATGTTGGGGCATTCGACCAGTAACAAGATGATTCACTATATTTTCATACCAAGGTGATTGGGAAATAGAGAACAATTGTTCATCAGGAAAGCTATCCCTTATATGAAGGGAATCATTAGGGGAACTAACAACTTGAGCCTAGACAAACTGGTCTGCTACTATATTTTCTGCACCCTTTTGTCTCTAATGTCTGGAAAAAATTCTTGTAATAAAAGGATCCATCTAATCAATCTAGGTTTGGTATCCTTCTTAGATAAAAGGTATTTCAAAGAAGCATGATCAGTATAGATTACGATCTTAGAACCTAAGAGATATGGTCTAAACTTGTCTAAGGCAAACACAATGGCCAATAGTTCCTTCTCTGTAGTGGTATAGTTCAACTGGGCATCATTCAGAGTTTTGCTAGCGTAGTAAATCAAATGAAGTAATTTGTTTTCTCGCTGACCTAGCACAACACCAATAGCATAATCTGAAGCATCGCACATGATTTCAAAGGGTAGGTTCCAGTTAGGTGCCTGGACTATGGGGGCGGTAGTGAGTAAAGTCTTAAGCTTCTCAAAAGCCTCTAAACAAGCATCATCAAAGACAAACTTATCATCTTTTGCAAGAAAATTGCAAAGAGGTCTATAAATCAAGCAAAAATCCTTAATGAATCGACGATAAAAACCTGCATGCCCTAAGAATGACCTAATATATTTTATGGTTTTTGGGACCTGCAAAGTCTTAATAAGGTCAACTTTTGCTTTATCTAACTCTATACCCTTAGAAGATACGATATTCCTTAGAACAATTCCTGAACGAACCATGAAGTGACATTTTTCCCAATTAAGCACTAAATTCTTTTCCTTAGACCTAGTCAAAACTAATGACAAATGATGCAAGCACTCATCGAAAGATGAACCAAACACTGAAAAATCATCCATAAAGACCTCTAAGAACCGTTCTACGATATCTCGAAAATATGCTCATCATGCAACGCTGAAAAAGTCGCAGGGGCATTACATAGCCCCGAAAGGAATGCGTCTATACGCAAAGGTACCAAAGGGACAGGTAAAAGTGGTTTTCTCCGGTCTTACGGGAAATAACAATCTGATTATTGCCGCAGTAGCCATCTAAAAAGCAGTAATGACTATGTCCAGCTAATCTCTCTAGCATCTGGTCGATGAAGGGAAGGGGAAAGTGGTCCTTCATAGTGACCTTGTTCAATTTCCTATAGTCAATACAAACACGCCAACCCGTGGTTACTCGGGTTGGGATTAACTCATTATTATCATTCTGGACTACAGTAATACCGGATTTCTTGGGAACAACCTGAACGGGTCTGACCCACTTACTGTCTGAAATGGGGTAGATAATACCTGCATCTAATAGCTTAGAACCTCGGTTCGAACTACTTCTTTCATATTAGGGTTAAGTCTTCGTTGCATCTCCCTAGAAGGTTTGATATCTTCCTCTAAATAGATCTGATGCATACAAACAGTAGGACTTATACCCTTAATGTCTTCTATGGTCCACCCTAAAGCTTCCTTGTTGTTTTGAAGGACGGTCACTAGCCTACTTTCCTGATCACTATCCAAGTCGGAAGCAACAATCACAGGTAAAGTCTCGAGACAGCCTAAAAACACATACTTCAGGGTATCGGTAATGGTTTTAGGTCCAACTTAGGAGGATTTTCTAACGAAGGAACTAGGGTAGACTTAGAAACGGGTAGAGGTTCGAACTTAGGCTTCCAACCATTACTAGTGTCTATCAAAGGGGTTGAATCTAACAAAGCATTCACCTCATTAATGACATCATCATCATCAAAATCAATCCCAAAGTGAGATAGGCATTTCTCTAATGGATCTTCTAACAAAGTGTTTGGTAATGACTCCTCGACTAATTTTCCTATCATGTTCACTTATTCTATGCTCGAGTCATGTAGTTCAGAGGGTAGCTTACTAATATGAAAGACATTGACTCAATAGTCATATTACCAAAAGACAAATTCATAATTCCAGTTCGACAATTAATGATCATTGGATGTAGCTAAAAACAGGCGACCTAAAATTACCGGTATACGGTTCTTCGGGGTCGGGACAGGTTAGGTATCTAGGATAACAAAATCCACGGGATAAATAAACCTCGTCGACCTCTATGAGAACATCCTCGATCACACCCCGAGGAATTTTAATGGACCTATCGCCTAATCAAGAGTCATCTCGGGGTAGGTTTCATCTCACCAAGTCCTAGCTTAAGGTACACATGGTATGGGAGTAAGTTCACACTGGCTCCTAAGTCAAGCAACGCTTTGTCAACACGGTATTTACCTATTGTGCAAGAAATAGTAGGGGACCCTGGGTCTTTATACTTAGGAGTAGTGGTATTATGAATAATAGAACTCACGTGACTAGCTAGGAAAGCTTTCTTTTGAACACTAAGCTTACACTTTCGTGTACACAAGTCCTTAAGAAACTTGGCATAAGCGGGAATCTGCTTAATCGCATCCACCAATGGGAGGTTGATAGTAACCTGCTTAAAAACCTCCAATATATCATTAAAGTTGGACTCCCTCTTAGTTGGAAATAGCAGCTGGGGGAACAGGGCTCTGGGAACAAAGCCGGGATCAACATGACCCTCATTGGTCTCATTAGAGACTCTATCAGTCTCCTCATCATTTTCTGGCTCAGCAGGGTGAACTACAACATGTTCACTTTCAGGCATGGCGACCTTATTGTCAACTTTCTTTCCACTCCTAAGGGTTGTAATAAAATTCACATGATTGTACGATTTCTGTTCTTTAGGGTTAGGATCAGTAAGATTAGGGAACCTTCCATCTTCTCTCTCACTAAGGAACTTAGCTATTTGGCCGACTTGAAGTTCTAATTTAGCAAGAGACTGGGAATTATTCTTAAAATTCTGCTTGGGTTCCTCTTGAAAATTAACCTGTCTCTTTACTAACATTTCCTGGCTCTGTGTTAACATATCCTGTCTCTTTTTTAGTATACTAAGAGATTCCTCTAAGCTAGTCATTCTATTCTCAGAAGGGTTCTGGAACTGGGCTTGACCTGAAAAATTCTTATTATAACCAAAACCTGGGGGAGACTGAGAATTACTATACTGACCTTGATTCTGGCCCTTAGACCAAGAGAAATTAGGATGGTTTCTCCAACCAGGGTTGTAGGTCTCTGAGTATGGGTCAAACTTCTGACGGTTCTCAAACCTAGCATTGTTATAGACAGCATGAGCTTGCTCTTCACTAACCTGACCTTCCCAAAATGAGTTATTGGGTTCTACTCCACAACTAGAGACTTGAGAGGCTCTAATCCTATCATCAGGTTCAACAAGAGACCTATGTTTAGGCTGATTCAATTCCAAAGCTTCTAACCTTCTAGACAAAGCAACAAACTTAGCATCTGACCCGAAGCTTGTATCAACCACATTGGTGTTACTTCTATTGACCAAGAGTCTTTTAGGGGGTTTAACACAAGACTCCCACTGTTGGGATTTTTCAGCGATAACTCCTAAGAAGGTAAAAGCATCATCAGCATTTTTATTAGTGAACTCACCAGCGCACATAGACTCGACCATGGATTTGGTCGAATAGTCTAAACCATTATAAATAATCTCTACAAGTTTCATCTTATCAAATCCATGGCGAGGACACTGGGATAGGAGATCATTGAATCTCTCTAAAAACCTATAAAGAGACTCTCCCTCTTGTTGCATACTAACACTAATTTTCTGCCTAACAACTGCAGTTTTATGCTTAGGGTAGAATTTCATATAGAAAGCAACAATAAGTTCCTGCCATGTTTCAATGGATTCAGATGGTAGGTTGTTTAGCTAGGTCTTGGCTTTATCTCTCAAGGAAAAGGGAAACATCTTAAGTTTCAAGACTTCATCAGTAAGGTCTTTTATTCTAACTATCCCACAAATTTCCTCAAAGTCCCTAATATGAAAATAATGGTTCTCATCATCTTTTCCTAAGAATATAGGGATCATCTGAAGAATACTAGGTTTTATCTAGAAATTAGCCGTATTGGCTGGCAATTTAATGCACGAAGCTCGGTTGGTCCTAGTTGGGAACATGTAATCTTTCAAAGTTTCCATCGCTGGCATAGCTGAAGTACTAGGGGTAATTTCGTCACGAAGAGACAGATTCTCAAAACTAAAGTTTACAAAAACAGGGCTCTCAAAAGAAGAGCCTTCGATTTTCCCGCCTTCACAAGAAGAACTACTAGGTTTGTCACTAATCAAACGACCTAGAGTGTTTCTTTTCCAATCCCGTTCTCTAATGACCTCGGGCATACATTAGAAAAAACAAATAAAAGAAAAAAAATCCTAATGGAAGGGAGGTTCTATACAAACATAAACAAGGCTGACTCCACTACATCAAACCTACTGATTTCTAGCAAGCAAAAAGCATGATGGCTCCACTTAGATTGTTTCTAGACCAGCTTCTAATCTTTCGAAAAGGAACTCGTTACAATCTAAGAAAACCTCTCTGGAATCAATCCGAGTTGAAGTAAGTTGAATAGAGGCGATGGAAGCTGCGTGGAACTTTGATACCCAAGGCCTCACCGCATTACAAGGCGGCGCAATCACGCATTCAACTCACAGAAACCATCATGAACTTAGAAGTATGCTTAAAAGAGTAACCAATATTTTTCGAACGACTTTCCTATTAAGCTCGTTACCCTATCTGTCTCGTTCATTTCCAAATTTTAAAGCTTAGGTTCGTATTAAGTATCGTTTTCCTAAGGCGGGCAAGAAGAGAACGGTGATGAAATCCGAATCCTTATCTTGTATGGCCAGTCCTTGCCCCTTACTAGGAAATTAAAGCAGCCGTTTTCAATTCCTCAGCATATATGCAAATGAAGGAGTACAATAACTCGCTGACAGGGGATTCGCGAGTGTTTCGACAAACTTACCTCCCATTCCATACGGGGGATGAACCGTTGTAGTCGACTCGGGACACGACTCCAATGTCATGTACGAACCCAAGGGGCAGAGGCGATATCATAATCGCCGTCCTTCTCTGCACACAGTTTATATTTAAACTACACTTCCGTAGGGTTTAAAAATAATGTCCCAAAGTTTAAAGTCCAAAGTCCAAAAATAAAGTGCAAAAGAAAAGGAAAGTCTAAAAAAATAATATCTAAAAATAAAGTAAAAATGTCTCTTTTTTTTTTTTTCAAATAAAAAAAATCTTCTTCTTTTGCTCCTTTCGCTTTGCCTTTTACTCCCAGTCTTTAAGTATTCACCAAAAGCTTTGGCAAAATTTTCTTTCGCTCCAAATTCCAAATTTTGTTAGGAAAAGACAAAAACCAAAAACGTAAAGAAGAACAAATAAAATAAAAACAAATAAAAACCTAAAAAAAAGAAAAAAATCCAAAAACTCTAGCCTAAAAACAAGTCCGCGTCGGCGCGCCAAAAATTGATATGATTTTAAAAGTTGTAGTAAAAAGTTCGTTGATACTTGTGTAAGCAATAGATTTTAGACTTATAAAATTTAAAAAATAAAGAAAACTTAACTCAAAATTTGATTTCAAGATATTAGGAATAACCAAGACACCGATTCCACTATTACACATGAATAAATTATGGTAAATAATCCAAAACTCTAATTATCTTTTAAGTCCCTTATTTCTTAAGTCACATATAATCAGGCAAATTCTCAAAAATTAATTGTATCCCCTTGTTTATGGGTAAAAATCGTTTCACGCCGATTTCGGTAAATTCGGTAGGTGAGTGAGAAACTGGTTTAAACCCTAAATAAATGTGCTGCACGTGAGCACTTTATAGATTCGAGAGATCAATCTGTACAATTCCGGCCTAAACCAAGAAATTGCCGTTCCAGGACTTGCTTCGGTAACAAAGTGGAGGAGAAGGGTTGATTTGGGGAGGAAGCAAAGAAAGGTGTTGAGACCGGAATAGTTCGGGAGAGTAGTGTCTCGACTTGTATCGGAAAGTGAAAGCTTAGGAAGCTTGCAAGAGATGAAAGTTTTTTGGAGAGCTTGCAAAGTTGCCTTTTCTGAGGGTGTTGTATTTTTCTCCTCACCGAGACTTGTTGTCTGGTGGAAATAGGTAAGACCTATTTATACAAGTCGAGATTTAAACGTACCCTGGCCTCATGAAGGAAGAGAGTAAAGGGTGAAATAATGGGAGGAGGTGGTAACCACATGGTGTTTATGGGTGAAAACGTTTTCACCATTATTTTCTCATTTATTTGACCGCTTTATTCCTATTCACGCTTTCTTAATGTGAGCGTAGTGTACGCTGCTTATTTGTGACCGCCAAATCAAGACCCGGAAAGCATCCCCCGGTTGTGTTGATGTCTCGAGTGTTGGTTGCACCTTGAGTGCAAGTGGCGCTGCTAGTGGCGCGTGTGGCATGTGCCACTGGCATGTGCGGAATGGCTTTGTTGCGGGTTGCACGTTGAGTGCGAGTGGCAATGCCGGAGGCTGCTAGTGGCGTGTGTGGCATGTGCGGAATGCCTTGGTGGTAGGTTGTACGTTGAGTGTAAGTGGTAATGCCAGAGCTGCTAGTGGCGTGTGTGGCAAGTCCCAATGGCGTGTGCGGAATGCCTTGGTGGTAGGTTGCACGGTTTGCAAGTTAGGCTACCAGCGATGCATGTTGGCATGTGCCAATGGCATGCGTGGCCAACTAGGGTCATGACCTGGTAGGAAAAGCTACCAGCGAGCGTGTTGGCATGTGCCAATGGCATGCGTGGCCAATTTGGGTCACGGCCTGGTAGGAAAAGCTACCAGCGAGCGTGTTGGCATGCGTGGCCAATTTGGTTCACGACCTGGCAGGAAAAGCTACCAGCGAGCGTGTTGGCATGTGCCAATGGCATGCGTGGCCAATTTTGGTCACGTCCTGGTAGGAAAAGCTACCAGCGAGCGTGTTGGCATGTGCCAATGGCATGCGTGGCCAATTTGGGTCGCGATCTGGTAGGAAAAGCTACCAGCGAGCGTGTTGGCATTTGCCAATGGCATGCGTGGCCAATTTGGGTCGCGTCTGGTAGGAAAAGCTACCCGGCGAGCGTGTTGGCATGTGCCAATGGCATGCGTGGCCAATTTGGGTCGCGTCCTGGTAGGAAAAGCTACCAGCGTAGCGTGTTGGCATGTGCCGATGGCATGCGTGGCCAATTTGGGTCGCGTCCTGGTAGGAAAAGTTACCAGCGAGCGTGTTGGCATGTGCCCATGGCATGCGTGGCCAATTTGGGTCGCGTCCTGGTAGGAAAAGCTACCAGCGAGCATGTTGGCATGTGCCAATGGCATGCGTGGCCAATTTGGGTCGCGTCCTGGTAGGAAAAGCTACCAGCGAGCGTGTTGGCATGTGCCGATGGCATGCGTGGCCAATTTGGGTCGCTTCCTGGTAGGAAAAGCTACCAGCGATGCGTGTTGGCATGTGCCAATGACATGCATGGCCAATTTGGGTCGTGACCTGGTAGGGAAAAGCTACCGGTGAGCGTGTTGGCATGTGCCAATGGCATGCGTGGCCAATTTGGGCGCGTCTGGTAGGGAAAAGCTACCAGTGAGCGTGTTGGCATGTCCGATGGCATGCGTGGCCAATTTGGGTCGCGTCCTGGTAGGAAAAGCTACCAGCGAGCGTGTTGTCATGTGCCGATGGCATGCGTGGCCAATTTTGCCTAGGTTGCATGGTTTGCAAGCCTAGGCGCGGGTGCCATTTTGGCATGGCGTGGCTAGGGCCAAGGTAAGGGTGCTTGGCTTGGCGTGGCGTGACTAGCGTAGCTAGGGCCAAGGAGAGTGCTTGGCTTGGCGTGGCGTGACTAGCGTAGCTAGGGCCAAGAAGCAGAGTGCGTTTGGCATGGCGCGGCTAGCTCGGGCTAAGTGTGGCTGGCATGATTTGCCAATGGCACGGAGGTGCGGTGATAGATACATTTTTGTGTCTGAGTTGTCCTCAATTTTCCGTCGTTCTTTAACAGTGTTAACGACTCGCAGCTGTGGGTCATAGTTTGGAGACAGACTTAAAGAAACAGTAACAGCGACAGTTAATATTTACCATTCTCTATAACAGTTCGGTTTGTAACAAAAATAATTGTTACAAACCCGATTTTTCATTATTTCTCCCTTATTCATCATTTGTAACCATTTTTGAGCAATGAAATCAACTTTTGAGCGTGTTTCCAACATGATGAGCTAAACCTCATTACTGGGACGACGGAGGAAGACGAATTTCATACATGGGTAAAATTATTTAATTTTTTTTAAGACTTTTGCATTAATTTTAATTGAAATATGATTTGAATTAATTGGTTGTCATTTAATTTGATGAGGTATGCTTAGCTTAAATATTTTGATACATCATGCTTATGATTTACTACCAATCTTTTGAGAATCTATCTTGGCAAAAATAAGAGTCCATGTTTTTATTTTTTGAGCGATAATTGTTAAAAGAATTAATATTCGAACCTTTTTGTTATGAGTTTGGCCGAATCCAGAGTCCCAGCACATCTCTTCATCCTGTGACAATATTTGTATATATTTTTCTTTTATTCTCTTTTATTAATTCTAAAAATCAATCTCATCAAGTCCGAGTGAACGACAACCCTATTTATTACTACAACATCATTGAAAATCATCATCAATTTTTGGCGCCGTTGCCGGGGACTTGTGTATAGATTTGTTTTTAGGTTTTATTTTTATTTTTATTATTTTTGTTCTTTTTTACGCCTTTTGGTATTTCCTTTTTGTTTTCAGATTTGGAACTGAGCTAAAGAAAAAAAAAGGAGAAAGCGCTGAAAACAAAAGCGAAGCCAAAGAAGGAAAGAAAAGAGGAATCCAAAAGGAGTGAAGAAGAAGATTTTGTATATTATTATTATTATCATTATTTTTTTAGAAACTGTAATTAGGTAATTATTTTTGTAATCTTTTATTTTTGGACATTTTTATTTTTTATTTTTGGACATTGAACATTGGACATTTTTTTTTTTAAAAAACCCTAAGGAAGGGTCATTTAAATACAAACTGCACAGGGAAGGACGACGATTACGATATCGTCTCGGCCCCTCGGGTTCGTACATGACATAGGAGTCGTGGCCCGAGTCGACTTCAACGGTTCATCCCCCGTCTGGAACGGGTGGTAAGAATTCTAAACACCCGCGAATCCCCTGTCAGCGGGTTTACTGGATGATCTTGAATACGGCTATTTTAATTTCCTAGTAAAGGGCAAGGACTGGCCATACAAGATAAGGGTTCGGATTTCATCACCGTTCTCTTCTTGCCCGCCTTAGGAAAACAAAACCAAACGCGAACCTAAGCCTAAAATTTTGAATAGAACGAGACCGATAGGGTAACGAGCTTAATAGGAAAGTCGTTCGAAAAAATATTGGTTACTCTTTTAAGAATACTTCTAAGTTCATGATAGTTTCTGTGAGTTGAATGCGTGACTGCGCCGCCTTGTAATGCGGTGAGGCCTTGGGTATCAAAGCTCCACGTAGCTTCCCTCGCCTCTATTTAACTTACTTAAACTCAGATTGATTCCAGAGGGTTTGCTCAGATTGTAACGAATTCCCTTTCGAAAGATTAGAAGCTGGTCTAGAAAACAATCTAAGTGGAGCCATCATGATTTTTGTTTGCTAGAAATCAGTAGGTTTGTTGTGTTCGAGTCAGCCTTGTTTGTGTTTGTAAAATTCCCTTGCAGTTAGGATGTCAAACTGGTGTTATAACAGCCAATACAATGATTATCCGACTGAGTTTCAAAATGGACGTTACTACTTTGACCATAGTGTGAATAGTGGTTGGGAACATCAACCTTTCCAAGGTTATTGCTCATACCATGATGTGCCCAATTACTATCCACACACGCACGGGTCATACGAGCAAAATTCTTATGTCTCTCAGGAAATTAGAGGAGACGACACGTAAGTTAGCTAAGATGAATAACTTAGTTTATGATGAAAGAAAACTTTATTTGGAAGAAACCCTTGAGAGGATAGCTGAGTCGACACGTAGACTTGAGTTAGAGACGAACGAAAATATTGCTCGAAATAACTGGAATTGCTAATATAGTGTATCCAATAATACCCTTGAGAATGAAGAAAGTTATTCGCATAATAAAGATGAAGAGGTTATAATTAGTAACATTACTTGTTTAGATGAGGTTCTATCATTTTCATGTTATTATAGTGATGATCATGATGTGGAAAGTGTTGATGAAGAATCTGAAGTTTTTAGGCATAGTGATCAGGAATTTTTTTCTCCAATTGATCTTTATAATGATAGTAATATTTCTGGTTTAAAGCCAAATAATTTTAATAATTATTCACCTATTCAAAAGGATGAGGATTTGACTAGAAGTATCTCCTTTTTAGATGATGTAGAATTTCCTAGTTACAAACCCGATAATGGTTTAGGGGAACGAGTTTATCCTGAGAATACTGTTTTAGAGTCCAAGGATTTAGAAACAATAGTCTTAGACGAAGAAGATGAACTCGTAGAGCTTTTAAATATGAGTGAGGATGCATCACCTGAGTATAACTTAGAAGAAGCAATTGACCATTTTCAGGATTTCGATGATCTAGAAATTAGGGAAATTGTAGCTAGTCTATCTAGAGACACCCAAAACTCTAAGTTTGGGGGTGATTATCATTCTCCTTGTGCCTTACCTTTAGCTCTTACAGAGATCCCTCACTTGGGACTTGACATATGTGCCTCAACTATTTTACAAGATTATCTTCATACACGTTTTCCTGAACCCAATAATGTCCAGAAAGAAGTTCAGTTGTTAGAAACCCATCCTCTGGTTGATGTGGTTAACCCAGGCTACGATACCTCGATTGACTTTGTTTTCCCACCAAAAATTTTTTCTCCGATTGTGGGAACTTATGAAATTCAAATGTGTCAAATATTAAGTTTCGAGACTAAACCTAATTACTTTAGGAGATTAGGGTCGACATATTTGGAAGACCACCACTCTTTTTGTGGTCAGCTGTGTGAGTCAAATCTGATTGACTTAGAGGATCCCCAATTATTCAGGTTATTGTTATGTGCTTCTAAGTTCCTACTTGAGTATTTCCAGACTCTACAACCTGATCTTAAGAATCCTTCATTTGAGGAAGTCCAGCCCACGAAAACATTTTATTTAGACCCGTTTATAGAGCCTGAACCTGAGCCACAACTAGATATAGTTGTCCAAAACAAAAAGTTAAATAAGGGTATGTTCGATATCTTCATGGTTTGTTGTAATTTTCTCTTCTTTTGGGTAATAGTGTTTGATCCGGATGACCCACTGATTATTCGGTTACTGCTGTATGATTTTACGAGGTGACTAGTTCTTTCTTAGTCTGGCTGAAGACTTTAAACTTAGCACTTCTTGGGAGGTAACCCATGCTCATGCAACACGGTAATATCTTTCCTTACTCTTTTCTTCAAGTGGTAACAGTTTCTCATTGTTCATGATTTTAATTTCATCTTTAGAACATTCCGAACAATGTTAGATTTAAGTTTGGGGGTATGGGAGAAACTTTTTAGTTGCAATAAATAAACTCCAGAGCCTAGAAATTTATGCCTATTAAGGATAGCACTAACCAATCTAAGTGGATGGAAACATCTTGGTTGTAGGAGTTGAGGAACCAATCTGATTAGATGGAAACATCTAAAGAGTCTATTCATAAAAGCACAGAGGTCAGGTGTTAGAAAAGGAAACATGGTAGTTTCGCCATATCCTCGTGATGGAAACATCGAAAGAATCCTGATCACTTCTTTTTCTTTTTCTTTTTACCATTGCTAGGGTGAAATAGAGTGACAGAGATACCAAAAAAAAAAAAAAAAAAAATTTTGAGACCAGACCATCAGACCAACTGGAATAAATTCAATAAAGTCGACCACTGGTCCCCTTGTATAAGCCAGTTGTGTTGACCTAGAGTTAGGATTATCGACCACTGGTCCCCTTGTATATGCCAGTTGGGTTGATATTAGTCAGACCAGTATCTCAGTCCATTAGGATAGGTTCACCTTAGTCAACATCATCCATGTTTTTCTCTACATCCATCTTCTTAATCTTTCCATGTGATTGGTTGACTCCAGGTTTATGATGTCCGAAACTATCCGAGTAGAGCTCGGTCACTTTATATGAATTTTAGTATGCTTGAGTGCAAACTCGTGTACAACAATTGGAATTTCGCATCGGGGTACTTCCTCTTGTAGTCGATAAGTATGACAACCAAGGAGATTCTTTAGTGCTTTCCAAGGTTTTGCGTAGATAACTAGGGTCTGGAGTAATGGTTTTGTGGGTACACCTCTGGTAAACCCTCCGGACACAGCACTCCGCCACTAGGGCCACCTAAGGGTTCAAATGATTTTTATTTTCTAGAATAAATTTGCTCGAGGACTAGCAATTAATAAGTTTGGGGGTATTTGATAGATACATTTTGGTGTCTATTTGTTCTCAATGTTCTGTATTGTTAGTGCTCGATGTTGTACTAATTATGGTTTTTTGTGAGTTTGTAGGTATTTTTGGGCAATAAACATTTTTGGAAAATTCGGCTCGAAAAGTTGTCTAAAGCACCCCGGAGGACATTTGCTACGCGGACTCTCATTTTGGTTAAGGGGCACTTCAATTACTAAGGGGCACCTCAATCAATATTTGCACCCCAGGGCACCAAGTGATATCCGCACCCCAGCTGTTGTTAAGGGGCAACCATCTTCTTCACCATTTGAATCGTTTTTTTTGGCGGGAAGGTATGTGTAAAAACCTGAGAAGTGTTGTGAAGATTTTGGGCGTGTTTGAAGGAGATTAAATTGCTGTGAACGACTCAGAGTACCCTGTTTCAGCTAAACAGGACTGGTAAGTCCATCAGAATCAAATGAAATGAGCCGCAACATGAACTCGTAGAAATCAGGGGAGTTCGTGTAAGAAGAGGATAATCACGGGATTACAGCGAGATAAACGAGTGCTGCTCGTGTTTGGATAAATATGTCTCTGAAGAAGCGTGGAGGGATTAAACAAGGAAGACTCGACAGCTGCAGACGCGTGAAGAATCAACAAAAGGAAATTATCCCGTGAAAAAATATTTGTTATTATTACGGAGATATTTTGGAATTATGAGGAAAGATTCTTGTCACTGTTGAGTATAAAAAGGGTCTTAGGGTAGCAGAGAAGGTATGAGAGCTTGGGGAGAGTTTAGAGCGTCAACAGAGTGAGAATCGAGAGTTGCAGAGAATATTTTTCTGCTCCTGTGGAAGACGAAGAACACGAAGAACAGACTGCCAAAGACCGTCGTTCTTCAACAGTGTTAACGACTCGCAGCTGTGGGTCGTAGTTTGGAGACAGACTTAAAGAAACAGTAACAGCGACAGTTAATATCTATCATTCTCTGTAACAGTTCGGTTTGTAACAAAAATAATTGTTACAAACCCGATTTTTCATTATTTCTCCCTTATTCATCATTTGTAAACCATTTTTGAGCAATGAAATCAACTTTTGAGCGTGTTTCCAACATGATGAGCTAAACCCCATTACTGGGACGACAGAGGAAGACGAATTTCATACATGGGTAAAATTATTTAATTTTTTATTAAGACTTTTGAATTAATTTTAATTGAAATATGATTTGAATTAATTGGTTGTCATTTAATTTGATGAGGTATGCTTAACTTAAATGTTTTGATACATCATGTAGGATTTACAACCAATCTTTTGAGAATCTATCTTGGCAAAAATAAGAGTCCATGTTTTTATTTTTGAGCGATAATTGTTAAAAAGAATTAATATTTGAACCTTTTTGTTATGAGTTTGGCCGAATCCAGAGTCCCAGCACATCTCTTCATCCTGTGACAATATTTGTGTATATTTTTCTTTTATTCTCTTTTATTAATTCTAAAAATCAATCTCATCAAGTCCGAGTGAACGACAACCCTATTTATTACTACAACATCATTGAAAATAATCATCATGCGGCTTGCATGGTTGGCATGATTTGGCGCGTTTGGTGTGACTAGCATAGCTAGGGCCAAGGCTGAGTGCGTTTGGCATGGCGCGGCTAGCTTAGGCTAGGTGTGGCTGGCATGATTTGCCATTGGCACGGAGGTGCGGCTAGCATGGTTGGCATGCTTTGGCGCGTTTGGTGTGACTAGCATAGCTAGGGCCAAGGCAGAGTGTGTTTGGCATGGCGCGGTTAGCTTGGGCTAGGTGTGGCTGGCATGATTTGCAATTGGCACGGAGGGGAATTAGGGTTTTGTTCGTTGTAACCCTAATTTGAAAAAAATACCCCCTATTAATTACTGACTACATGCATTAAATGTTCTAATAAATGTGTCATCGGTGACATTAGGTTATTTGGGGTTTTACGATTTTACCCTTTGTTCAAAATCCACCATCAAAACCCCTAAGCATAGATTATCTTAATACAAAGTATAACCTATCTAATTGAATCACAACTAATGAAGGAAATTATGTAAACAATTAAAAACTCTGCAAAAGCAAATTGATTGAGTGAATTATTAATTATAAATTAGAGAAAATAAATAATTACCAATTATTCATGCGTAAATAGCTTCCTCATTGCCTTGGTTGTGAGAGAATTAGCACATCATCATGTTGGAAACACGCTCAAAAATGGATTTTTATTGCTCAAAGTGTTGACAAATGATGAAAATGGGAGAAAAACAATAAAACCGGGTTTGTAACAATTATTTTTGTTACAAACCGAACTGTTACAGAGAACGATAAATAGTAACTGTCGTTGACACTGTAGGAAAAACGACTGCCGCATGTACGTCTTATGTTCTTCACAACAACAATGAACGACTTCCTCTGGTGGTCTTTTGTTCTTCGTGTTCTTCAACATCAGAAATGAAAGTTCTCTGCAACTTTATTTTCTCGTTCTGTAATGTTCTTAAGTCTCCCTAATCACTCCGTCACCCCTCAATGATTCCATTACATCCTTTATATAATCACGGAACCAAGAATATCTTTGTAATAACCCTTAAATATTCTCGCTATCAAACCATAAACTCGGGAATATTTTCTTCCCTGATTTATCTTCCCATGCTCCTGATTGTTGCTAACACACTCCAAACACGCAGAAAACTCTTATAAGACTGATTCCAACTCGTCTAAGGCATATATATCCACGCAACTTGCGGAAACACAACTCAGAGAATCCCGTGACTTCTCACAACTCTGTTTTCCTTACTTGCACGTATCCATCCCATTTTGTCGAAACTAAGCCCATTACCAAGCCTGTCTTGGTCAAACATGTAGGTACCAACTGATTCCCGTGAAGCTCTCTAACTGAATCTCGTGAAAAATCTTTGCAGGAGAAAGATATACTTTCCCGCTAAAACCCTATTTTTCTCCCATTGGATTATCCAACCCAATCGGGATCGAAAAGACACCATATCATGCCCGTGCTTCCAAATCGGTCCATCCAATAAGTTTCAGCGATTCAGTCTCATTAAAACACCTTGAATTCTCGAACCCTAATATGCCAGGGAAGAACCAAACTTTCCCGCCAATTCTTGAATTCAAATGATGAAGAAGGGTGCCCCCCTAACCAGAGTGGGGGTGCCGATAGCAGCTGCCATCATGGGGGTGCCCCTTATCCAAAATGTGGGTGCATTTAGTACTTTTCTCCTGGGGTCCAATTAACACTTTTTGAGCAACTTTTTCTACACAAGTGTATTTCTCCAATAACACCTACAAACACACAAAACACCATAATACATACAAAAACGAGTACCAACATAGAGAAAATTGAGGACAACTTAGACACAAAAATGTGTCTATCACCAACTTGTCTTCTGTCTTTTATTCTACCCCGATTTTATGTAACAAGAGCTTCTGAATGAGATGAGTCTAATGACCTTCTTCTAACTTCTTCATTCAAAGAAACCGTTTGTAGTGTGATCATGTTCAACTTCCTGTCTGGGAGCGTAATAACCGAGACAATTCCTCAATGGCTCCCAAATCCATGCAGTAAAGTATTTAGCAACAAGTAAGCTTGAATCTCTTCAGAATTATCAGCTCCATAGATGTATGCTGATTCATAATACCCTTCATTTCATTTAAATGTTGCGCCATTGAACTCCCTTCCTTGTAGCACAACTTTCCAAGCCTTTTAAATAGAAGAGCTTTTGCACAAGGAGACTGATGATCATATATCTGCTCTAACTTGGTCCACAAAGAATATGCTAGTGTCTCACTAGCAACATGGTGAAAAATACCATCATCAATCCACAGACGAATAAAATCACTACAGGAAAAATCATCATTGACGACACTGTATTAGCATTGTAGTACACCTACGACAACACAATTTTATGCGTTGTGTAGGTGGGGTATTGTAGAAAGTCCAAGCTTTTCTACAATGCTTGACTAAGAGTTGTAAAGTGTGATTTGATTCATGGTTCGACAATATTTTGCCAAAGTTGTGATTCTCTTTCGATTTTTTTTGAAAGCCTAACACAACTCTTGCTTGTGTTGTAGGACTATCTTGAACAACAAAGGATGCGTATCGTGGATACGTATGTAACAACACTTATTAGTATTATGAACAAGATTTGTACGACACTTGTATGAGATGTCGAACTATCTTGGACAACACATAGTTATGTTGTAAAGACATTATTTCACAATATCTGATTTGTGTAATTAAAATATGAAAGACAACATTTATTAGTATTGTGAATACTATTGTCACTACACTTTATTAGTATTGTGAATACTACTGTCACTACACTTGTTAGAGTTGTAGAACTTTCTGTCACAACCTTTGTCTTGTGTAGTCATAATCTCTAACACAACATCCTTAAAGGTTGTAATATTTGAAGTAATGTGTAACTACAACAATTGTTTGAAGTTGTGTTCCTAAAACTATTTTGAAAAAAAAAAAAAAATTATAGCTAAACCGAATTTTAAAGTAATCGACTTTCACATTAACTGCCGTGTAACACATTTACATTCATTCAAGTTAACTGCCAGTGTTAAACATACACATTAAAAAAATGGTAGTGATATAGACGTTTGTTACCAAAAGTTAGGTTTTAAACCTCGAAAACCTCTCTTCAAATACATGTCCAATGAAGTTTCAACCCTATCCTCTCTCTGTTCATGTTTAATTGAACCAAAATACCTAATCAAATTTTTACATTAAAACATTAAGATCCTTGGAATCTCTCTCATCAGAGCTATCATCTCTAGACTCTTATTTCTTTTCGGCTGCAGCTGCAGGCTTTCTTTACATGATTTGCCTCGCGCAGAGGTTCCTATAATAGAAAAAGAAACACAAGTGAATCAAACTAGTGGTGCGAATTAGAAATTTAAGCACCATAAAAGAGTATAGTTGAGGTGCAAGGCAGTAAAATTCTGTTAAGAGACAGCACTGAGATCAAAAATTTTAAAGATGAGCTAGAGGGGGAAAGCTCATCAGCAAGTAAACCTAATCGGCTAAAAATCGTATGACCTACTAATGTCACTTGAGTTTGCTATAATTTTGAATATGTCATAACGAGAATCTTTCACGAAACAATTATGCAAAGAATCTCTAGAGCATACCCTAGGAAAACTCCAGGTTGTTTGGAAACATTCATACATAGAGACACACCACCTCTTCTTAGCATGAGGAGCGAAGTATAAATTTAAAAAATTGAAATTACTTAGGAAGCGATTCCGTGCTTATTTTGAATTCTTAGTTGTTGTGAACAAGGGAGCACAAACCTTGGGCCATTTTCTGTGATTTAGTCCAACGTTCTGCTTCAATATCATATTTTAGAATTCGGAAGCACTCCAGGTCATTCTTCTAGAAAGAGGGCATACATTCGAACCCATGCAGAGCAATCCCAAGCTGCATCACCAAAAATATAGTCCATTTAAGTAGAGAAACATGGATAAACATTAAGCTATTTTGGTATACCTAGGGTTGGATTGTCAAGGGATACTATCCCATTTACCACAACAACAACAAAAATTAGAAAGAAATACTTACCAAGAAGATGGAATCATCCTTGAAATTGGATGTTTGATGAACATTTCCTCTATGTGAGTAGTTCAACAACTCTTCTCTTAACGTTGGATCGCCCTCTCTCCATGTTCTGTGAATAACTATCAATGTCTTCAATGCAACCTGTGAAAAAAAAACATCAGAAATTGGTTTAGATTGCAGATTGGCGACGACATAAGTTATATTACAGAACACCAACCAAATTCCTAACAATGAATTTGCTTCCATAGACAATTATAGAATAAGAGAAAAGAAAATTACTATCCAATTGCGAGTATTATTCAATCTTCTTGACAATGCATGAATGCAATAAGCTACATCTGCCTGTCGACGAACAACAGAAGTTGTGGAAAAGATTTCTGCAACAACATAGAAAAATCAACATATGTAGCTTCAACCAATAACTCTACAGAAATGAAATGCACCAAAAAATGAGCCAAATGACAAAATACGATACATGAACCAGATACATAAATCTGAAATGGAAATTCGAGAAAAAAAAAGAAAAATGAACTCACTTCTAACATGTCTTTCCTTAGGAGGACTCTCGACATGATTTGTTGCTTTAACAATGGCAATATCCAAATCCTCCGTTAGTTTCTCCTTGATGGCATTTCCTAGTTTAGAATCAGCTACTCCTAATTTTTCACCATCGCAGTAAGCCTTCAAGAACTTACGAAGACCCTTGCTTGGTTTGCTATCAATAAATAACGTAGTTGTGGACAAAGCCTCGGAGGTGTTCTCAAACTTTGTAAAAGCTTTCAACTTTACAATCTGAAATACATGTCACGTCAGCAAAAACATGAGAATGGTCATTAAAAAGGCAAAACATTTGTATGCAGAACAATCAGTAACAAAAAATATGTAGCAGCAACAATAACAACATAAAAATAAAAACAATACCTTTCTAGCTGCATCTGATGTAGCGAACTCCTTCCACAAATCCTATAGACCAGAAAATATATTGGCAATGATGGTTAGAATATAGGTGCATGCCCGAGCATAAACTTGAAAGACTGTCTCGTTCGTGTCTTAAGCAAAGTACCTATTTGGTGGTGCACCAAAGCATAATCATGGCTTTGCATCTTCCTCTCAGCCAATTCCTTGGCTCTATTCCACTCCATTGGTAACTTCAAGAACCTAAGAATAATATGCTTCAATCACAGAACACAACACAGCAGATTATGTACAGATTTCAATCCTCACGTAGTCCTACTAATGAACCAAGAAAATAAGAATTATCATTAAAGGTTGACATATTACGAAATCAGAGGAACATAATTTAATATTAAGCAAAAGATGCATATTATCAGGTAAGTCTTGAGACAACCTTAACAAAGTTGGGAGAGCAAAATTCAGTCAATCTCGTCCTCCAGACTAGCTTTCACATGAAAAAGTATGCCTCTACCACCTCACACTGCCATACCCCACAGAGATATCAATCACCAGAGGCTTAAAATACCATACAAAAAAATATAATAACAAGCAGATGCCAGAAAAAGTTACGCCTACAAACACATGACCAATCCAATGAGAAAAACCCACAATTTACCTCAAAAATGAAGCAACCTTAGACCCAATTTTCCAGATTGTGATCCTCTTCCACCACCATTACTAACATCACGATTATCCCATTCTCATCCTCGTTATCTTCATCTTCCTTCTGTATAGTATCCTCCTACTTCTATCACAAGGTCTCTCATCTCATTCTAGCACATCAACAATTGCTCTTCTCTGTCCAACTCGTCTTCAATTAGTATTCAAAGCAAACCAACTAATCCAACATTAACAATTACATTCTTGCTGTAAAATCACCATTCGATACGAAGCTTCAACCAACTCCATTCAGTTCTAGCAATAACATCACTTTCTTCATCTTCTTATTGTTCAATGTAAGCACCAGCTGCAACCATATGAACCTTCCAAATACATTGTCCTCGCCACACTGTTGAGTAGATAGAACTCATACCAAATCAAAGCTAAGTGCTAGAATACATCACAGCAATTTCCATACAACTTCAGCTGTTCTGCGAGACTACAGCAATCACCCAAAACACCACTGCTTTCCTTCAATCGACCAACAAAAATTGAGTCCAAAACCCAACAGAAAAACCCCAAATTCATTCGCTGCTCTCATCAGCTTGGTCTGTGCAGTCATAAGAAGATGATATCTCAACTGACTCGGCTGAAATTTAATCTATAGCAGCCCCAATTCGATCCCTGAATAGCCACTGACTTTCACCATCTCTTCCATCTTCGTCTTGATATCTGAATTCCATCAACCGAGCTCATAGAATGAACCCAGTTTCCATTCACATCGAACCAACATCGGTACCAAGAATAGCTCTAATTTCGACATAAATCATCCCATTGAAACAACCAGAAAACCCCAAACTCCACAAACTTGTTGATGCTTCTGTTGCCCTATATCTACCATTAACAAACCTTAGATTTTCTGTTCTTGGCTACAACAACAATCAAATCGAGAAAAACCCCCAATTTTACTCTCAAACCCTCACTCATGAGAATCTCAAATTTTTCTCCTCTGATTCTTCACCATCTTTAATCTCGAGTTCACCTTGTTACTGATTTCAGAACTAACTTGAACCCAATCTTCAATTTCCTTATAAACTTCGAAATCTAGTCAATATCAGACCCTTAAGCAATCTCTATCAAATCCACAGTTTCATCTTAAAAAAACCCTAACTTCCCATGAATATCAACAACAGAAAATACGCAAATTCATCCAAATTCGATCCCTAAATCGTATATTACGAATTGAAAGGGGTTCAGAGATTGAATCGGTGAAAGAAGAAATCGATAGCAGATTACGAATTGAAGTTGGGTTTCGTTTGATTTAGGGTTTGTAGAAGGTGGATCTGAGGTATTCGATTGATGAGTTTTTGTGACTGAGGTTGTGATGATTTTCATCGGAAATTGCAGATGAGATCTAATATGGGTCGATTCAATCAAGAAATGGAGATGAAGAAGAGGATTAGAGAAGAGCAGCGGTGGTGATGGAGCGCCGAAGAGAGGTGTTCTTCGGGGGAGAGGAAGAAATACAGAAACAGATAGAGCTCGAGTGGTTGAGGGAGGGTTTGGTGGGTGAATGAAAATGCTGGACGGACCAGATTTTGTTTAATCCACTCATACGGATTGAGAAAATAATTTAACGGTTGAGATTGTATTTTGGGACGCTCATACGGATTAAGAACATGTGTGTTTCTCTTTGTGTTAATACGAACTCATGTTTTCGGTTTAATTATCAACCTTCGACATGATAAAAAATCCAAAAAAAATATTAATAAATTTAGCACATTGTTATCGACATTCTGATATATAAAAATCCAAAAAATGTATAAGAATGAATCGGGAAAATAAAAAATGAATTCGATAATTGGTGTGTTTCTTTGTGCTTTCTCTTTGTGCTTCCGGTTTGAATTTCGACTAGTCGCATGGGTCATGAAGTAATTTTGACAAGTCATACAGGTCATAAAGTATCTTTAGTTCACACTGGTAAACTCTGAGAGGGTTCTGACTTCAGAAATTGGATGATACATCATCAAAATCGATAATTATGTGGTATAACGACATATAAACTATGAACCAAGAAGCTCTAAGAGGGTTCTGACTTCAAACTTCGTATGATAAATCATCAAAATCGATAAATATGAAGCTCAATGTCGATTCGAACTTCAAACTTGGTATAATGGCATATAATCTATGAACCACGAAGCTCTTGGAGAGTTCTGACTTCAAAATTAGCATGATACATCATCGAAATTGATGAATATGAAGCTCAGTGTCGATTCAAACTTCAAGTTCGGTATAATGACTTACAAACTATGAACCAAGAAGTCTGAAAGTTCACAAAAACGATGAATCCAACCATTTAGTGGTAAGATTCCATGGAAATATTCTACGAAACCTTAAAAAACATAAAACTTGGTAAGAACGATGAATCCATCCATTTACAGGTAAGATTTCTTCTAGATATTCTACGAAACCTTAAACAAACCTTATTTCTTCATATTCTATGTATACAATGCTCCGAGATAGAAACCTGGCCGCGAGTTGACTACTCTAAGTCAGAAACTTGGTAAGAACGACGAATACATCCATTTACAGGTAAGATTCCTTCGAGATATTCTACGAAACCTTAAACAAACACTATTTATTCATATTGTATGCATACCAGGCTTTGAGATCGAAACCTGGCCGCGACTGGACTACTATAAGTTAGAAAGTTGTTAAGAACAATGAATCCATCAATTTACAGGTAAGATTCCTTCTGAATATTCTACGAAACCTTAAACAAACCCTATTTCTGCATATTGTATGCAAACCAGGCTCCGAGATCGAAATCTGGCCGTGAGTTGACTACTCTAAGTCAGAAACTTGGTAAGAACGACGAATCCATCCATTTACAGGTAAGATTCCTTCGAGATATTCTACGAAACCTTAAAAAACCCTATTTATGCATATTGTATGCGTGCAGGATCCGAGATCGAAACTCGGCCGTGAGTTGACTACTCTAAGTCGAAACTTGGTAAGAACGATTTAATCCATCCATTTAAGGTAAGATTCCTTCGAGATATTCTACGAAACCTTAAACAAACCCTATTTATGCATATTGTATGCGTACTGTGATCCGAGATCGAAACCGGCCGTGAGTTGACTACTCTAAGTCGAAACTTGGTAAGAACAGCGAATCCATCCATTTGAGGTAAGATTCCTTCGAGATATTCTACAAAACCTTAAACAAACCCTATTTATGCATATATATGTGCATACAGAGCTCGATATCGAAACCGGCCGCGAGTTGACTACTCTAAGTCGAAACTTGGTAAAAACGAAGAAACCATCCATTTACAGGTAAGATTCCTTCGAGATATTCTATGAAACCTTAAACAAACCTTATTTCTGCATATTGTATGCGTACTAGGATCCGAGATCGAAACCTGGCCGCGAGTTGACTACTCTAAGTCAGAAACTTGGTAAGAACGACAAATCCATCCATTTACAGGTAAGATTTCTTCTAGATATTCTACGAAACCTTAAACAAACCCTATTTCTGCATAAATGTATGCATACCACGCTCTTAAATTGAAGCTTGGACGCGAGTTGACTACTCTAAGTCAAAAACTTGGTAAGAACGAGGAATCCATTCATTTACAGGTAAGATTCCTTCGGTATATTCTACCAAACCTTAAACAGACCATATTTCGCATATTATATGCAAACCAGGCTCCGAGATCGAAACATGGCCGTGAGTGGATTAATCTATGTCATAAACATGGTAAGAACGACGAATCCATCCATTTACAGGTAAGATGCCTCCGGAATATTATACGAAACCTCAAACAAACCCTATTTCTACATATTATACGCATACCAGGCTCCGAGAACGAAACCTGGCCGTGAGTGGACCTCTAAGTCAGAATTTGGTAAGAACGACGAATCCATCTATTTATAGGTAAGATTCCTTCGAGATATTCTACGAAACCTTAAAAAAAACCCTATTTCTGCATATTGTATGCGTACCAGGATCCGAGATCGAAACCTGGCCGTGAGTTGACTACTCTAAGTCAGAAACTTGGTAAGAACGACTTAATCCATCCATTTACAGTAAGATTTCCTCGAGATATTCTACGAAACCTTAAACAAACCCTATTTATGCATATATATGTGCATATGAGCTCCGATATCGAAACCTGGCCGCGAGTTGACTACTCTAAGTCAGAAACTTGGTAAAAACGAAGAAACCATCCATTTATAGGTAAGATTCCTTCGAGATATTCTACGAAACCTTAAAGAAACCTTATTTCTGCATATTATATGCATACTAGGATCCGAGATCGAAACATGGCCGCGAGTTGACTACTCTAAGTCAGAAACTTGTTAAGAACGACAAATCCATCCATTTACAGAAAAGATTTCTTCTAGATATTCTTTGAAACCTTAAACAAACCTTATTTCTTCATATTCTATGTATACAATGCTCCGAGATCGAAACCCGCCGCGAGTTGACTACTCTAAGTCGTAAACTTGGTAAGAACGACGAATACATCCATTTAAGGGTAAGATTCCTTCGAGATATTCTACGAAACCTTAAACAAACCCTATTTATGCATATTGTATGCATACCAGGCTCTGAGATCGAAACCTGGCCGCGACTGCACTACTATAAGTTAGAAAGTTGTTAAGAACAATGAATCCATCAATTTACAGGTAAGATTCCTTCTAAATATTCTACGAAACCTTAAACAAACCCTATTTCTGCATATTGTATGCAAACCAGACTCCGAGATCGAAATTTGGCCACGAGTTGACCGCTTCTAAGTCCAGAAATTTGGTAAGAACGATGAATCCATCCATTTACAGGTAAGATTCCTCCGAAATATTCTACTAAACCTTAAACAAACCCTATTTCTGCATATTGTACGCATACCAGGCTTCGAGATCGAATCTTGGCCGTGAGTGGAGTAGTCTAATTTAGAAACTTGGTAAGAACGAGGAATCCATTCATTTACATGTAAGATTCCTTCAGAATATTCTACAAAACCTTAAATGCGGACCCTATTTTCGCATATTATTTGCAAACCAGATCCGAGATCGAAACATGGCCGTGAGTGTACTAATCTACGTCATAAACATGGTAAGAACGACTTAATCCATCCATTTACAGGTAAGATTCCTCCTGGAATCTTCTACGAAACCTCAAACAAATCCTATTTCTACATAATGTATGCATACCAGGCACCGAGAACGAAACATGGCCGTGAGTGGACTACTCTAAGTCAGAAACTTGGTAAGAACGACGAATCCATCCATTTACAGGTAAGATTCCTCCAATATATTCTATTAAACCTTAAACAAACCCTATTTCTCGCATATTGTACGCATACCAGGATCCAAGATCGAAACCTGCCGCGAGTGGACTAGTCTAAGTCGAAACTTGGTAAGAACGATGAATGCATCCATTTACAGGTACGATTCCTTCTTCCTTAGTAATATTCTACGAAACCTTAAACAAACCCTATTTCTGCACATGGTACGCATACCAGGCTCTGAGATCGAAATCTGGCCGTGAGTGGACTAGTTTAAGTCAGTATAGTGTATTGTTTTTACGATATTGAATTTTTACTGTCATTGTCACTCTTGTTGTATTTCCTTTACTAACACTAGTATTTTTCTTGTAAAATAGACAGTTAACAACTGCATTTGGGTTCTACGGTGTTTTAGAAGAAATTCTATTGTTGGACTACAATCATATGTTTTAAATTCCAATATTCAAATGTGATTGGGCTCACACCAGTTTTGGTGTGAAGGTAGAATATGGCTTTGCATTAGTCAATTTAAAACATCATAAGAACCAATACTGTAACGATCATTCATTTTAGCAAAACAAGCGCGACAAGTTTTCTATTCTCGAGAGTCAAATACATCTAACTGGTATGTGATGCATTACAGAGAAGCTTCACGCTGTTTACGGCTCAGTCACTTGAGCATTACATTTTGAGCATTATATTTTGTTTTACAACACTTATGAAGGGTTGTCATAAAGTTAGTGTATAGTTAGTGTATTAAAGAACCACAAACTTGACAGAACATGTGATAGTGTAGGATGGTTAGTGGTGAACACTTGTGAACTGAAAGGGTGGTTGATGAGTTAGACTTCCATGCAGTAGTTTCATGTTCGAATCTCCCCTCTAACATATTTTTCATTGTCATATTTTTGTGTTCTTCAACAACACTTGTGAGAATTGTGATAGGCTAAGTCACTACATATATGGAACATTATATATTTTTACTTCAATCATATTTTTGTGTTCTTCAACAACATTTGTTAGATGTGATAGGCTAAGTCACTACATAAATGGAACATTATACACTTATAAGTGTTGTTGTAGCTTTCTATTTAAAAAAAAAAAAAATCAAAACTTGTGAACTGAAAGGGTGGTTGATGAGCTTGACTTCCATGCAGTTGGTTCATGTTCGAATCTCCCCTCTAACATATTTTTCATTATCATATTTTTGTGTTCTTCAACAACACTTGTGAGAATTATGATAGGCTAAGTCACTACATATATGGAACATTATATATTTTTACTTCAACAACACATATAAGTGTTGTTGTAGGTTTCTATTTAAAAAAAAAGAAAAAAAATCAAAACTTGTGAACTGAAAGGGTGGTTGATGAGCTAGACTTCCATGTAGTAGGTTCATGTTCGAATCTCCCCTCTAACATATTTTTCATTATCATATTTTTGTGTTCTTCAACAACACTTGTGAGTGTTGTTATAGGCTAAGTCACTACATATATGGAACAACGTTGTTATAGCTAAATTTCGTCACAACAGTTTTGCTTAAGGAGTTGTCGTTTGTTTTCTTAGTGCAACCCCTTGTTTCCTAAGGGTTGGCAGTGATGATATACGACAACTCTTCCTTTGAAACCAGTTGTAAAACATAGGACTTTCTACAATACTTAGCGAAGCATTGTAAATCTCCAGTTGTAGATGTATATTTTTCCTGTAGTGAAACCAACTGCTTTACGGTTAGTAACTTTCCAATCTTCTTCACTTGTCTTCTCAGGCCTCACTCCCTTACTCTCTATTGGACCGTAGAGATCTTTACAATATAACCAATCTTCCATCTTCGCCTTCCATATCACAAAGTTCTCACCGGTCAAATTGACCATTCTATTTCTAGTACTAGCTTCCGTCATTGCATAGGATTAGCTCAACCCAAAAGCTCTGATACCACTTGTTGGGGGAGACTTACCAAATCCTAGCCGCTATGTGCAAAACGAAACCTTCACAAGCAATGAAACACAAAATGCGGAAATAACACAACTACGCAATATAGAAGCAAACACACGACACCGGCAATTACGTGGAAAAACCCCTCCAAGGTGAAGGGTAAAAAACCACGGGCAAATCTTCCACTATGAAAATAATGGGTTACACACAATCCTCCCAATTTGGGGATAACAACAACTTCAACCTATTTGCCTAATTACACTCACCCCTAAGGATGGATCAACAATTCATTTATCAATTGATAAGGTTCACAAACAATAGCAAGTGATTGAGATACTTACTACTAGGATTTGAACAAACCCTAGATTTTTCCCCTTTGAAGAGATGTGGAAATTGATAGCTCAATCTTCACCACAACAACCAAACAGACCCTTAGCAAAGAACCCTTCTTCTTCCTCTTCAAGATTAACTTCAAAATCTCACCAAAACTCTCTAATGGTGGCTGCTCCTTTTTCTCACTCTCACTGCCTCTCTTTCTTTTCTATTCACGACTTAAGAAGTGAAGAAGAAAAGCATCTCCTGGATGTTTTGTAAACAAAAGATAAGCCTAACTAGGCTGCTGCTAGTTAGCTCCTCCCATTGGTTAAGGGGACACTTGGACTGTTGGGTCCATAAGGAGTAAACCCAACGTACATAACTACCAGACACATCATCTTCGCTTTCCCATTGGAGATGATTTTTTGGTTAAATCCTTGAAAATCAAGATGCATTATTGCCACTGACCTGAATGTCCCAAAAGCAAATTACTGGAAAATTATCTTTGGTAACCTTGTTATCAATCTTGCAGAAAACGTTTAGGAGTTGCGAAGCCATTCCTTTGTAATTTAGTGGTCTCATATCTTGATTCTTGGAACCATATATTCCAAGAACAAGTTTAAATAGTTACGTCAATCCTTATTGCTCCGTCCGTACGTATGAAATCCATTAAAAGTAGCTTGATTTTTGTTGTATTTTAAGCCTTTTGCATTTATAGTTTGGTGCATATATAGAATAAGCTCATTGATGTTTCCTCCCTCCGGTGTTGCTTTTGCTGCTCAAAACCAAATTAGCACACAAGAGTTTTCTTTTACTTAAGCCAATATTCCCGTGCCTTAGTTCATGGTCATTCCCTAACACAAGAGTTTTCTTTTACCTCCTCCACTTGTACGTAACCAGTGACCATCGACAGATGGATATCGTTGAAACCCTGTAGTTACCCTCTATAGTGCTTTCAACTTTGCTCCTCTTGCTTGAGGCAAATTATTATGTTATGTAATCCAGGCAAATTACATGATAAGATTCCTAATCATTCTCTGCAATTTGGAGTAAACCCCGCCTTGAGGGGATGATGATGCCCGTGACGTACTTAAACACCAAGCATGTTCATCTAAGCAATTTACATTTTGTGTTTGAACATCAAAATACTCCAATGAACTGCGTACACGCACTTAAACACCAAGCATTTCTCAACTACATTGAGATGTACTCTTTCTTGTCACAAAGCTAGAGACTGAATAACAAAACCATGAAACATCTGTATAGTGTTGTGAATCTGTAACATTGTTTTACTACCTATGAACAAATTTAAATGTATATAGCCATCTATCAAACTACGAAATAACACTTAAACTATCGACTACCACATTCTTAGTAGTCCACTTTATTGACTGCGGCAATGACAATAGAGCAGTTGCCTTCCAGGTTTCTTTTCTGTTTACACATTTCAAAGCCAACGTTAAAACTAATTGAAGTATAATAACTTGATCACCGACAAACCCCAATTTATGGTAGATCTACATCAATGGCGTAGCTAGATCTAATTCAAAGAAAAAGCTCGAGTCTAGACGAACCAAATCTTGTATCACTGTAGATGGTGGGTTGTTCACATCATCATACCTGCCTAGACAAGGTTATGGCTCACGAGTGCCTAAGTTGACTTCAAATATTTATTTGTAAAAGCGTCGTGATGCATGGCGGGGAATATGCACCGAACTTTCCAAGTTAACGCGAAGTCTAGATTATTATTATTAACTTGATCATCTTTGTAATTTTGGGCATAATGATACTACAATCTTGTAAAGAAGCATTTAAAATTGAAACAACTATAAAGCATGGAAAAAGGAACTAGTTATATACTCCCTCCGTTCTTAAATAATAGGCTGGTTTCTATAAATAAATGTTTCAAAAAAATAGGCCAGTTTCCTAATTGGGAAAGTCAAATGTTATTTTAGTTTTCTGGGGCCACTCTTCTCTTAACTTCTTTTGATGACAAGTGTCATGGGACCATTTCACTTTACTTCTTTTGCTGACAAGTGTCATGGAGACCATTTCACTTCACTTCTTTTATTGACAAGTGTCATGAGGACCACTTTCAATGATTAGTTCTTTTAATTTCCTTAGTTTTCTCTAAAAACAAAACCAGCCTATTAAAAAAGAAGTATAAGACTTACCTATTGACGAAACTTCATGCAGTACTTAACACCGTAATACCATGCAAAAAGAAGGAGGTCTTTCATGCAATATTTAGAATGATATTTAATCATCTTTATTACAAAACTAGAGACCAAATAACAAAACCATGTAAAGTGTTTGGAAGATCCATCAGGCACTTTTTTTTTTTTTTTTTTTTTTTGTAAAGACACTTGCCTGATTCGACGACTCGTAAGATTTTAGTTTATACTTTTCTTTTCCAAACATCTTTTCTTTTGTTAAATCTTCTGTTCATGTCTCTGAATATATGTTTTGGGCACTGAGATGAATGAAAGACCTCATTCTCTGCAATTCTGCTTTGCTTCTTTCGAGTCAACAAACCCAATATTTCATTGACCTCTTTGCAGAAGAGAACAGTTTTCCTTCGCTGAACAGTTGAGGAGGGCATCTCAAAACCTTCAGAAAAGAGAAAATAGAAAAGATTCAGTATCCTATACAAGAGGCCTTAACTTGAGATAACGAAAAAGATAACACACTCTACTTCACAGCACATTGTGCAGCGATCTCAGAAATACAAAACTACAAGCCACAAGAGGAAATTAAATGGAAGTCAGTTAAAGAACTTACCGTGTGGATATAAGCCTCTGATATGATACTCTTGCATGACGATTCTAATCTGTAGTGTAAGTTGATTACTCAGTAACAACCCCTTGCAGAAGGGAACAAATCCGCTTTGTTGAACAGCTGAGGGATTTTCATCAAACCTTCAAAAAAGAAATGCCATAAAAGATTCAGTATCGCATATAAAAGACATTGAGTTGAGATACTAACACAAAAAACGACATGCTCAACTTCACAGCACATGTTACAGCAAGCACAAACATCAAACATCATTTGACCATAAAAATCCACTGCATGAGCCTTGAGTGAAAATTCTATTCCTAAGAGCAACTCCAGTGGTGCGACTAAACCCAAAGATCAAAGACCAAAAAAAAAGACCAAATTTTAGTTTGGTCCATCGTGTGACGCAGTGGGTGGCGAGTAAATTTAGTCGAGCGGGGAGTATAAGTTCGCCTGGGGCGTAAACTTTATCCCCGCCCGGCAAAAAAAAAAAAAAAAAAAAAAAAAAAATTTGGGGCGTTGATATATGTTCGCCCCACTCCAGGCGGGGACTATATCAACGCCCCAAAAAAGAATAAAAAAAAAAAATGGGACGAACATTTTATCACCGCTTGGTGTGGGGCGGACATTTTATCACCGCTTGGTGTGGGGCGAACATTTATCCCCGATCTGGTTTTGGGGCGAACATTATATCCCCCGCCCGACTATATTTGGGTTTAGTCTTTGGTCCCCGACCAAATATAATCGCCCACTGTTCATTTAGTCTGGGATTTGGTCTTTGGTCCGTCCCGCTACGCCTGGTTCAGAGACCAAATAAATGGGTATAGTCGCCCACTGCAGTTGCTCTAAGCATATTATAATCTATTAAAATTACCCAGCTTGGATTAGGCGCATCAAGTGCTTGTTATGAGTCCCTTATAAGAAAAAGAAGTTAATGAGAGGATTTACCATATGCATATATGCGCATCACAAGATTTTGTAGATGAGCCATTGCATCAGAGCTATCAAAAACCTCACCGCATGAAGTAAATACATCTTGTCCTCCTTCAGTTTGAAGTCTGTGCACAACCAATCCATAAAATCAAGACAAATGGTGCGCAAAATATCACAAGATCAAGTAAGAGGCACTGAATTCTCTAACAAAACTGCGAAGCAGATACATGGAATGGACAACTTACAGTTCCGACGTTTCGATACCATAGAGACGAGCATCAAATTTTCTGCACACTCATAGATCAATCAAAGAACTAAGTATATATTAATCTCCAATGAAAAAGAACTCATTATAGACATAAAAATAAACAAAAAAAACTTACAGCTCCGCCATTGCGTAATCATAGTGAGTGAATTTTGAACCAAGGATGGCTTCCCAAGTTGTGCATACACGTTTAGCCCGTAACGCAACTTCAATAGGTAATCGAAAAGTATGTTTTCTAAGATATCAGTGGGACACTTTTCCATGTTCATGTTGATGTTGTTGCTTAATAACCTAATTAATGAAACCCTAGTTTTATCTTTGTACCCCTGAGTTACTTTACGGAAGACAGGGCTGACCGGATCGTCCGACGTAAAAGGCGAACCCACTCAGATCGTTAAGTATAAGCCGATCCAGCCAGCGAAGTGCCTACGTACGTACCTCGAATTCCAGCTGAAGTTATATACGTGATAGAGTCGATCCCTAAGTTATATATATATACATATATACGCGTTTAGAACAACTTTCCTAAATATAACTTTCCTAATTCAAATTGATTTAGGGTTTTGTTTCGATATTATAAATATACATTGTACATCTAACATTGTTATTATATTTGGATTGATTGTTTGGATAAACGGAGAAGATGTTAGAACAACTACTGATTTTCACTAGAGGAGGATTAATACTATGGGCATATAAAGAACTAGAAACTGCTCTTAAAGGGTCTCCTATCAATACATTGATTAGATTGTGTTTTTTAGAAGAAAGATCTGCTGATTCTTCGTATAATTACGAAGCTCCTGGTGCTGCTTACACATTGAAGTGGACATTCAACAATGATCTTGGTTTGATCTTTGTTGCGGTTTATCAGAAGATTCTTCATCTTCTTTATGTTGATGATCTTCTTGCTTTGGTGAAGGAAGAGTTTTCAAAGATTTATGATCCTAAGAAGACAAATTATGATGAATTTGATAATGTTTTTCCTCAATTGAGGAAAGAGGTTGAAGATAGGGCGGAGTTGTTGAAGATATCGAAGCAGGTTGAGAGGGCCAACCCGGTTGCTTCGGGTAAGAAAAATGGGCAGGCTGCTGCAACTGGGAGGAGGTCAGATGGTAAGAATGGAAAGCAGAATGGGAATGGCTCTAGCAAAGATGATGGGGAGGATAGTGATTCTGCCAAAGAACGTAAAGAAAATGGAAACCCTAATGGTCATGATCAAAAAGGGGTTGAAGAAACTGTTGTTGTTAATGATAATAGTAAAGAGAATAAATATTCTGTGGCTTTTGATGTAGATAAACTGTTGTCTAAGTGCAGATCAAAAGGTGAAAAAAATAAACCAAAAAGTGATGTACCAAAGGTTCCTCCAAAGGAGAAACCAAAGAAAATGGCAACAAAGAATAAACCAACAGAGAGTAAGCTGAATTGTTCAGATCTTGTTGATGAAATGGGGATTGAGAACGTTGTGGCAGAGAATCTTGGTAAGAGTTTGATGGACCAAGGGGACACTGGAAGTGATGAGGATAAGGTAGCTGGCAAGGACCCTAAGCTCAATGAAAAAACCAAAGGATGGTTGTCGTCAATTTTCCAGAGGTCAATTTATATGCCTTGTCATATGTCTTTTTTTCTTATTTTCCTTGTGCTGGTTTTGGTTGATTCTAGACTAACACCTTAAAAGATATCTTAACCAAACCTCACCCAGGATGAAATTTATTGGATTTTGTATTTCTATTTGCGACATGTTGATTCACATATAATTATCTTGCGATTGTATATCTTCAGTATTGCAGGAAAAGAAAATCTAGAGAAGTCAGACCTGGAACCAGCTCTTAAAGCTCTTAAAGATAGGCTCCTGACCAAGAATGTGGTATGTTTGTCTTTCCATTTCTTTTGGCTTTCACATGGTTAAGAATCCTGCTTATGACACTTATTTGCTTTGTCAGGCGGAAGAAATAGCTGAGAAGCTTTGTGAATCTGTAGCGGCTAGTCTTGTAGGAAAACAACTGGCTTCATTTACTAGGGTATCATCAACAGTTAAGGTATATGTGATTTTAATATTTTTACTCCATCAGTATTCCCAAAAATGGACCAATTGCTTGTGTGTAAACTTAAATATGTAAGGGTGTCTGCAGGCAGCAATGGAAGATGCAGTTGTTCGCATTTTAACTCCCAAACGCTCTATCAATGTATTAAGGGATGTATATGCTGCCAAGGAGCAAGGGAGGCCATATGTGATCACTTTTGTTGGTGTAAATGGAGTCGGGAAGTCTACCAATCTTGCTAAGGTTCTGCAAACTTTCATACTGTCAATTAATTTGGAAGAAGTGCACTCGTACAAGAGACAGTTTTGCCATAACTTTCTAGGCAGTATTTGTCTACAGGCTTCCCATTTTAATAATCCTCTGCTTATCATATTGCAGATAGCATACTGGCTTCAAGAACAGAAAGATATCAGTGTTATGATGGCTGCTTGCGATACATTCAGGTCTGGAGCAGTTGAACAGCTTCGAACTCATGCTCGTAGGCTCCAGGTATATATGTAGATGAAACTGCTCGAGTCTTTTGGTTTTGAGCATTTCGTATTAACAATGGGTTTTTTTGTGACTTAGTTGTAAATCCTGATGTGTTTGTTCTTTCTTATTTAGATTCCTATATTTGAGAAAGGCTACGAAAAAGATCCTGCTATTGTAGCAAAGCAAGCAATCCAAGAAGCAAGGCGAAACGGTTATGATGTGGTGCTTGTTGATACAGCTGGACGTATGCAGGTAAACGGTTAGCTTTTAACGTATAGATGTTTGTTTTGGTTCAGAACTACTATCACGTCGCATTTGTCATAAACCACTGCACGTATAGCATATAATACGTATATATAATGTTGAAACGGGGCTTTGAAACCCGTCGATAAATGTGTATGGTGCAGTGTGTATATTCCTTTGTTCACTAGTCATTGTGATCTTTCTGAAGAATTTTAGGCTAGATAATGTTATCCCTCAAATAGTCAAATGATTGTATATGGAAATCTTTGTGGCCAATTTGAAGAAATATAATTTGTTATACTTTTTATATCATCTCCAGGATAACGAGCCATTGATGAGGGCCCTCTCGAAGCTTGTATCCCTCAACAGTCCGGACCTAGTTCTGTTTGTTGGAGAAGCAATGGTTGGGAACGATGCTGTAGATCAACTATCAAAGTTCAATCAGGTTGGTTGATGCTGAAATATAAGTTATTGATTTATTCTGTTTTTTTTTTTTTAATAATCCTTCCTAGTGAATTAATGAACCAGCCTTAATATTTTCATTTTTTTTTGCAGAAATTGGCAGATCTCTCAGCCTCACCTAGTTCCAGTGTGATTGATGGGATTGTGCTCACAAAGTTTGATTGTATTGATGATAAGGTAAAATGAGATCATACTATTCAGTATAACTAAGTCATACCGGGATTTTGGATATAGTTTATCTTTTCTCTGATGATTCTATTCATGGTGAATTTAGGTTGGAGCTGCACTTTCGATGGTGTATGTATCGGGAGCACCAGTGATGTTTGTTGGTTGCGGACAGTCCTACAAAGACTTGACGTCGCTAAAAGTCAAAAACATTGTCAAGACTCTCCTCAAGTAGAAGAACAAATTTGGAGCTTAAAAGAATAAATAGAGTGTTTATCTTTATTGAAATCACCCATAGAAAACGTTTTTTGATTTGTCAAAAGATAATATAATGAATGTTATCCATATATTTTTTTGAATAAAAGTTCCAAGAACGTTAGAAGATCAAACAACTAGACGAAGCTAAGAAACATTCTTTAACTTGATTTAACAAAAGATAATATAAAGTAACGTTACCACAATTTTTTAAAGAAGTTCCAAGTGTTAGAACATCAAACAACTAGACGAACCTAAGAAACATTCTTTAACTTTAACTGAAGCCTGAAAGTAATGTTACCACAATCTTTTTTTGAATAAACATTCTCAATTACAATGAGTTGCAGCTTCCTTATTGCAAAACTAGAGACTGAAAAACAAAACCATGAAATATTTATATAATGTATTGTGAAGATTTATGAAGCGGTAAAATACTTTTATAGATACTTACCCCGACATCTTGCAAGAATCTCGTTTATAACTTTCTCTTCCAAACATCTTTTCTTTTGTTAATTCTTCTGTTCCTGTCTCTAAATATATGTTTATGGCACTGAGATGAATGGGAGACCTCATACTTAACAATACTCCTTTGAGGTTTTTCAGTTGGCAAACCCAATAATTCTTCGACACGCAAGACTCTTCCATTTTGTGCAAGTTCGATTGCATCAAGCCCCTGGAAGAAGGGAACAATTCCCCTTTCTTGAACAGCATAGGGCTTCCGAGAACCTTCAATAAAGAAAAACTAAAAAGCCTTGAGTTGAGATGCACAAATGACGCTTACGTACTCTACATGCCTAATATATGCATGTGAGTGAATTCCATGCCTAATATGATCCAATAAAATTAGTCATGCAGCTAGGATAAGAAATATAATTGTTAAGTTTTACTAGAAATGTAAGCAGTGAGCAGCAAAGTTTATTGTAGATTGATACATGGTTTCGACCATATGCAGTGCTACAATTCCTCATTTCCAGTCCCTTATCTGACAAACCAGAAGAAGTAATAAAAGCTATTAATGAGAGGATTTACCATATGCATATATGCCCCTCCAAAGATTCTCTTGCAGGCCCATTACATCAAATCTCTCGTAAAGATCATCGTATGAATATGAGATAAAGAAAAATTGTCCTGCTTCAGCTTGAAGTCTGTGCACACCCAATAGACAAAATCAAGAACGATATTATGGTCCATGTGACAAATAATGCTCAAAAGATCACAAGATGGGGCGCTAAACGGCTAATGTTTGTGAAGAATGGAGTTAAGGAAAAAAATCTTACGTCCTTGCCATCATGTAATCATTGTCAGTGAATTTAGAGCCAAGGATAGCTTCCCAAGTTGTGCTTACACGTTTTGCCTGTAACGCTACCTCGACAGATAATCGAAAAAGTATGTCTTCTAAGACATCAATGGGAAGATCCTCCATGCCGCTATTCCTAATTAACCTGTTGAAGCTGTAAATTCAATCCCTATTTTCTGTTTTCGAGAAGAGATCTTTTAGATTTTGTAGAGAGAAGAGACCCCAAATATAGCAAAATCAGCTAAATGCAACAGGTTTTAGGTAGGTTAATTACGAATTAGCCGATCCATCCACAATATCTTTCATTCCATCGGGGGAGATCTCAACCCCCGATGGTCAATGAACAAAATGATCCACAATATCTTTCACAATATCTCGTCAATGAACAACATTGGCGAGCCGATAGGTCCCAGTTTCCAACACGATCGTCTGCAACAAACTTGGGCAAAACATAACCAACAAGTGGGCCGGGTATTCCCCGCCTGGTGTGAAAACTCTTGGGTATTTAACTGGCATTGACAATGACATTGTGGCAACTCGTTGAGTTACCAACGTTCTGCAGAGGATATATGGTGACACTTGAAGGGCTTTTTCACCTTGCATTGTAGATATTTTCAATTTTTGTTCTTCTTATAAGTTTATTGATAGATGCATCACTTGAAGGGCTTTATGTTTGCCAAAATGTTTGTGTAAATTTTTTAATTGGGTACTAATTTTTGGACTTTATCTTTAAGTCTATTTATCTTGGTGGTAAAATTTATAAGCTTTTGATGCTTTCCCTACAATTGGTATTATATTGAGCATAGAAATGGTACACGTGCATGCTCAACATGGTCTTTGAGAGTCTTCGTAAAAAATTTATGAAGTTTTACAATTTACTGGTCAACTCATTGTCAAGTGATTTAAAGCCATCACCAGACAAATTTACGGCTCAAACTTTAAACAAGTAGGCATTCTCTCATCTCATTGTAAAAATGATTTTCAGAAATGTCAAACCAGGTTACTTCGAGACAGACTACATTCCTATAAGAGTACTAGAGGGCTGGACTAGTTCAATATCGATTTAAATATAATCAAGGAGTAGCTTGCTGCTTTGCTGAGGCGATCTTCAATTCTTTTTGGTGTTTTGGAAAATTCCAAGTCCGTTTTTCCATGGTTTGATTAACACAAGCAAGTTTCCTTAGTCTTGAAGTTAGTGGTAATATATATAATCAGCAGGTATATCTGAGAATTAATCTGAGTTTTGGCGAGTTCACAGTCCAAACTCATAGCTCCTCATCCCAACCGAGTAGGCCGGGGAAGCGAATTAAACTACTTTGTTGGCAACATATTAAAGTTATAGTGTCACTATAATCAAAAGTGCCTAGATTGATATTTATTTTAGATATAACCTTCATAATGCAGAGATGACAATAATTAACTGCAAAGTTTGTATTTTCTGCCATTGGTTGCACAACTTGCCCTGTAAATTCTAGGATAAAATGTCTTCAAGGATGTGGAATTAATTACACTGATGGGCTAGTTTTGTTCCTACGTACTATATATCTGGACTGTAACAAGAAACAATTGTATCGTAAATGTATAAGATTAATTAGCTAGATAGCTAGTCAATTAACGTAGAATATTATTGGCATTAAGTATCTTTATAATTCTTGGATTTATTGTAGAAATGAGAAATAGATTGCACAGATACGAATAATTAACTAGACCAATAACAATCCCTATTACATTTTTGCGCATACTAATTAAATTTCTAGCACATCAATCAGTAATTAGAGATGGTCCCTTAACATTTACATATCAACAGCTAGTAGGTCCAGTAATTATATCTTGAACCATTGCAATTGCCTATATAAACAAGTGTTAAACAAGCCAAGACTCATCATCCCACAACAAATTCTTTTCATCAGTTCCTCCATCTCTTTTTTCTATCTAATCTAAACAAAATAACCATGGGTTCTTCGCAACTATTTCCATCTATCTTGTGTCTGATCATCATAACATTTTCCTCGACCAACATTGCAGTAGCGCGTTCTTACTTTGGGCCAGCAGTTCAAGATTCAAAAACTACTACCAATACTACTATTCCTACTACTGGAACAAGCTGTCCTACAATTCCTACTACCACCGATACAAACACTACTACTACTCCTACAACTGGTACAAACTGTCCTACAATTCCTACCACCGATACAAACAGTACTACCACTCCTACGACGGGTACAAACTGCCCAACTACCGACACAAACAGTACTACTACTCCTAGTACAGGTACAAACTGTCCTACTACCGATACAAACAGTACAACTACCCCAACTACAGGTACAAACTGCCCTACAATTCCCACCACCGATACAAACAGTACTAGTGCTCCTAATACAACTCCAACTTCCAGTACCAACACTACTCCTATTCCTGAAACATTTCCAACCACCGATACAAACAGTACCACTTCTATTCCAACTCCTAACGAAACTTTTCCATGTCTATCGAAGAAAAAGATTTCTTCCGTTAATTGCTTAACACTGGCACAAGGATATTCTACTGATTGTGTAGCGCTCCCTAATGTGGATTCCGTTTCATGTAGCCTACCGGCAATGCCTTGTCTTTCCCTTTCAGATATTAGGAACCTTCCTTGTATGCCACCTCAAGATTCATCAAGTGGTTGTATATCACTCACCAATGTCCCAAACGTTTGTTCACCAAATAATATGCCAACACGTTAAGCACGTATACCACCACTACTGCTGCAGCATCTGCTACTGCTCTTATATATATAGCACAATTACTAAATAAAAGGTATGGATAATACTTGGAGGGGTCTCTTGATATCTGCGAGAGTTACTTATTATCTATAATTTCAAAATAAAGCAAGGAGTTGATGAGATCTTATCACTACTCAGTTTGTATCAGAGGATAAGATTTCGTTTTTATCTTGTTGTAATCGAAAGCATTCTAACAATGGTTTTGTGATCAGTTGGTTACAGTTATAGCTTAATATGAAGTCTGTAATTGTAAATGCCTTTGGTTATCTTTCAATAATAGAAATTTCTTCTTTCAACTTAATCTTACCATATCTCAGTTTGATATCACTTTCAATTTTTGTGAATCGAGTCGAAGTGTCAAATAACATCTAAAACACATAGGACTTGATTGTTAAAGCGATGTGCATATATAGTATATGAACGAATCAAAAAATTTGGTCGAAGTAGAGGCAAGCTCGAGAGTAAACTCATGACTTGTGTAATGAGCTGACTGAGTTGATGATGAATGCATGCTTGAATATACTTAAAGGGGAATTTACACTTATGTAATTTTGTTTCAGCTGTTGTTTACATAGCTTGATATAAAAAGAGTCTGTAATTGTAATTGCATGTAATTACTCTTGGTTATCTTTCAATAATACAAAATCCTTCTTCCAACTCAGTCTTACCATTTATCAGCTTGATCGATACGCATGTAGTGTTTGCTTTGCTTATTTGAAGTTCATTAATTAAGCATTCAATGTTGGTGGTGATCTACATTTGGGCCTCTTGATTTTTCTTTATATCATTTTCAATTTTTGTGAATCAAGTCAACGTCAAATGGGCAAATTTGCACGTTTACTCACCCCAGTAGATTTGCTCTAACACTATTTTAATCAAGCCGAATGCATAATAACAAACAACATATAGTAACATTTCAAACCAAACATGAATGTTTATGAAGTTCTACGCTTTACTGGTCAACTCATTGTCAGGTGACTTAAAGCCACCACCACACAAATTTACGGCTCAAACTTTTAACAAGCAGGCATTCTCATCTCCTCATAAAAATGATTTTCAGAAATGTCAGACCAGGTTACTTCGAGAATATATTCCTATGGGCTTTGCTAGACACAGCGAACAGCAGTCCTGGTGTGACTCTCAACATTGGGATTGGGAGTGGGGTAGGAGTGGGCCCCACCCTCCTTCTCACGCGGTGCCCAACTCGGTTAAATCTCTCGGTGCATCCATCATTTTCGTAATTCCTATAGGAGTAGCGGACTAGTTCAATTATCGATTGTATTGACGTTATTCACAACCTAAGTAGTTAAAATGGAGGCCGATTTCTAAGCGAGGACTTGCTACTCGCTGTTTTGCCGAGGCGATCTTCAATTTTTTTCCGAGTTTTGGCGATTTCCAATTGTCCGATTTTTCTGTGTTTTGATTAACAAAACCAAATTTCCCTAGTCTTGATGTTAGTAATAATATATAAACCTCTTGTAGATGTAGAAAATCCTACCACTACATCCAAAGGATCTCAAACATACACAATGAAGTAAACAAGCAAGAGATGAATAAGAACACAAGATATACGTGGTTCGGTATGATTACCTACGTCCACGGGGGTAAAGGGATGATCTTATTACTTGACTCAAGGTTACAAAGGGTGTATCTTACTAGCAACTCTTTATTCACTCTACAAAACTCTTAGTGTTCTCTCCTCTCTTACTGGATTGCTTGGTCCTTAGCTCTTTACAACGCTCTCTATTTATAGCCATACATGATGATACATCCAATTTACAGTGTGAGTCACGGTATATCTCCCTTGATGTTCTTCTCGGGTGATGAGCGACGTCCTTCCCGAGATGTTGAGCCGAGCCTAGTGACATCTTCTCCCGATGTCCTTCTACCCGATGTTGGTTGTTTAGTAAGATGTGTCCGATGTCGTCCTTGATACCATCAGTCCCGAGTCTTACTTTGACCAGATTCTTCTTATCTTCTCAACCGTCTTTTCAGAGCATTTATTACCCTAGTACTCGACAGGCGTCTCTTCCATTGTAGATACAAAATATCGCACACCAGTTAAGCGTGCGGTATAATCATCAAGACCGAGCGAGGACAATCGCATACATCAAATCCAGATGACGCACCACATGACGTCAGCCTAATCATAAGGAAAGTGTGAAGGATCATGCGAAGTTATAGAGCCTATGCGGTAAGAGTAATGTAAGCGTGCGTTAATAACGCACGCCATATCCGAAAAAAGGGGTTTTATTAGCTGTCCTCCACTATGTAAACTCCTATATAAGGAGCCGAGCGACCTTGTATGAGGGAGAGATTTTTTGGGAGAGTTTAGATAAGATATTTAGGAGAGAGAAAGATTATTTGCTTCTCAAGTTAGGGTTTTCATATTACTTTGTAAACAATTTGAAGATCTTAATGAATGTTCTTGATATTCTCATGGAGTTAACCTAGATTATTCTACAGATTCTAGTAAGGGTATAGTTGTGGGATTTCCTGCAACTACATTTTGGTATCCGGAAACAGGGAGAGAGTAAAGAATTTTATCCTACCTTAAGAAATCAACACAGAAATTTAAAACTGACAGTGATCTTTTGAGAAGAAATTTGTTTCCAAGAAAAGATTTTATCTCAAGGAGGAAGAAAGATAAAATTATCAGATCAGCAAAAACAGGCGAAAAGAAGGACAATTTACAAAAAATTCAAGAACAAAACAGCCGAAAAGTGACAAAATGGAAGAGGGAAACGCGGAATTGGACAAAATCATCAAAGAAGGAGAAAGCAGTAGAAGGTTACAGTGTAACATAATAACCAAAACAATTATCGATGATTTCCATGAGGGAATCACAGGAAAAATACACAAGCGTGATTTTGAAGGAAAGAAAATTATGACGGTAGAAAAGATATCTCCTTTGAAAGAATGGGAAAAGCAGAAGATAACATTCACAGCGGAAGAAATACAAGAAGAAAATTTAAGGCGAACAGATCCTTTGGTAGTTAGAATAACTGCAGAGCGAAATGAAAGAAGTACGGAAGCGAAATCTTCAGATAAGTGGGTGATAGATGGAACCTTGGTGGATATGGGAAGTTCGGTAGATATCTTATTCTACAGCGCGTTCAAAGGTATGGGATACAAGGACACGGACATGACCCGCTCAACATACAACATTCATGGTTTTAACAAAACGACAACAAAACCAAAGGGAGAGATAACTATGCGAATACTATTGGGAGAAATAGAAACGCAGATAACATTGTGCGTAGTTGATTTAGAATCGCCCTACAACATGCTCTTGGGACGACCATGGATACATGCGATAAAAGCCGTAGCGTCAACTCTACACCAATATATAAAGTTCCCAATACCAAGTGGAATAGGAGAAATCAAAGGAGATACAAGGATTTCGAACATCTGCAATTAGGTAGATGTAACAAATTATGAAGAACGTGCACGGAAGCGAAAAGATCGGTGGAGAAAAGCGAAAGAGCTAAGGAAGGAAGAAGAATTCAGAATATATATGATAAGGGCCCAAGAAGAAAAAGGGATACCAAGCGAAATTTTAGAAAGAGAAGACGAACCAACGCACGAAATAAAAGAGCCAACACCACTAGGAGAACCAAAGGCGAATTTCACCCCAGCAGAGCCGACAAAGGAGATAAACGTAGGAACAGAAAATGAACCAAAGATATAAAAATCGGGACTAAGATGGGAAAGGAAGAAGAAGAAAGGACGATCAACATCTTATGTGAATATAAAGACATCTTCGCATGGAGCATGAAAGAAATGCCAGGGATAGATCCTTATATCGCATGTCATAAGTTAGATATCAACAAGAATGCACGACCATTTAAGCAAAGAATAAGGAAGATAGCCACGACATATCATCCTCGGATAGAGGCGGAGTTACATAAGATGCTTGAAGCCGGAATAATAAGACCAGCCAAATACCCTGAATGGATAACAAATATGGTGGTGGTGCCAAAGAAGAATAATGGAATAAGGATTTGCATCGACTTCAGTGACTTAAACAAGGCGTGCCCAAAGGACAACTTTCCATTACCATACATACCACAAATGGTTGAAGCAGCGTCAGGAAAGAATAGGCTATCATTGATGGATGGATATAAAGGATATAATCAAATTCCTCTGGCTAAAGAAGATCAAGAACACACTGCTTTTTTCACACCCAGAGGATTATATTGTTATACAAAGATGCCTTTCGGTTTAAAAAATGTGAGTGCGACATATCAAAGAATGATAGAGAAGGTGTTCGCAAAATGGATACACAAAACATTTGAGGTCTATGTTGATGATATGTTGGTGAAGAGTAACAAGGCTGAAGACCATGTTGATGACTTGAGAGAAATCTTTGAGCAGATGCGACAGTTCAATATTAAGATAAATACAGAAAAATGCATTTTCGGAGTCGCATCAGGAAAATTCTTAGGATATATTGTATCAAAAGAAGGAATAGAGGTTGACCCAGAAAAGGTACAAGCGGTTCGTGACATGCCACCACCAGCGACTGTGAAAGATGTACAAAAATTGAATGGATTGCTGGCTTCGTTAGGGCGATTTATTTTGCGCTCATCAGACAAGTGCAAGCACTTTTTCAACATTCTAAAGAAGGGAGCCAAATTCAAATGGACAGATGAATGCTATAAAGTGCTGCAGAACATAAAGAACTACCTAATGAATTTATACATTCTACAGAAAGCAGAGCCAGGGGAAGAATTATTAATATATTTGGCATCAACAACGCATGCATTAAGTGTTGTACTACTATGTTTAGATCAAGGAGTAGAAAAACCAATATACTACATAAGTAAAACATACAATGCTGCAGAGGAAAATTACTCAAAGATTGAAAAGCTAATCCTCGCACTGGTTTATGCGACACAAAATCTACGTATCTATTTTCAAGCCCACAAGATTAAGGTACTAACAAAAGTACCAATTGAATCAGTAATGAAAAAATTCAAAAAGGTGAGGAAGAATCGAAAGATGGAATGCGCAAGTAGGGCACTTTCAAACCAAATATGAAATATTGTCTTCACCAAAACCGCAAATCGTAGCGGATTTCTTGGCAGAGTTCCCATTAGAAGAAGATGAAAGTGTGGAAGAACTGATGGATATAAAAGAAGAACATGGGAATCCTAAAGACCTATTGATAGATCATAATAGATGGGAGATACTTGTGGATGGATCATCAAATGGAGAAGGCAATGGAATCGAAATAGTTTTCATCTCACCAGCAGGAGCAAGAATGGCTTACTCATTCAGATTGGAATTCGCGTCCACCAATAATGAGACTGAATACGAAGAAGTGGTGCACGCGTTACGGTTGGCAATTGAAATGAAAATTAAAGATACGCGAATAACTAGTGACTCACAATTGATTATTTGCCAGATAGAAGGAACATATAGCACAAAAGAGCCATCGTTACAGAAATACAAGAAGCTTGTCGAACAGTTATATTCCCATATTACAAAAATAAACTGGAGACACATGATGCGTGTCGTAAGTGCAACAAATTAATTAAGATATTTTCCACTAATTAACTAGTAATATAGCGGTAGTAAGGATCGTTCCCACAGAGAGCTCTGTAATTGATATGTTATTTAGTTCAGCAAAATAAGATAAAAGACAAAGGGGGGTTGTTTGATTAAAGTAAAATAAAAAGATAATAAGAAAACAAAGATGATTAAGGAATCATTCGTCGTCACCGAACAAAAACTTAATAAAGTAGTTCTTTATCTCTTGTAAAATTTATATTGTCACCAACCGTAGAATAGCAATAAGCTCTGTTATCCCCGGAATTCCTGTTGTCACTGGATACGGAAGCGCTCGACTACCAGATTCTATCCATCTGACCCACCATGAATAAGCTCTCAAGGTGTAACCCATCGAATGCATTACGTTTTGTGAATTAGGTTGATCCTAGCATCAGACGCATAAGCTCGGTCTACTTACTAGTGTCATCTCTATACACAATTGCTTAACAGAATCCATCTGTCAGCTTTTGCGATGTGCTACTTATGTATGGAATTGAGTGACTATTACACGTATCAACAACCCCAATACTAGTAGAAGAATTACTATCAAGTTAATTCAAATGGCCAATTGAATAACCCAATAGTAATCTTAGACGATAAAAATAATAGAGACAATCGACGAGAAATTAAACTCAAAATAAACTTGTGAAAAGAATTAAAGTTACATTATTCAGGACTTTGAAATCATCCCTAATCAATAAAAATTCAGCTACACATGGATTTACTAAAACCCATAAAAATATATAAAAGAAGAATTAGAAGAAGAAAACTTGGTTTCCCCCTAAAGGGGTAAACCCTAGATATGAAATAAAAACTTTCCTCCCTCTGTTTTTGTTTTTCTCTCTCAAAATTTGTATATTAAACTCGGCTCCTTAAGCCTTTATATAGGCATCAGGCAGCCGTGTATGTTCCCGGAAAGTCGCAAGTGATAAACATTGGAAGTCGGTCAACAGTGATTTCTGATTTTCTAAAAACATGTGCTTTTGATTCTTTGTAACACTGAGCACTGTGGTGGAATAGACACTGCTGCTGGTTGGATGGAAATCTTGTAAGATGACGTGTCTCCTTTTAGCACCAACGAAGCATCCAAGTCGTTGTTTGGCAATACAGCAAATCCCCACTGTTCACCGCGTAAAACAACTTCTCCAGAAGATGAACTCTCTCTCCAATCTCCATGTTCCCTGTTCATCTTAAACTCTCTCCACAATACATATCCATCCTCCCCTGACTTCTCTCAGCTCATAAATCACCGCTTAATCCTCTTCATTCGTCATTTCCATCAATGGCAGGAAACTATTTATCTTCAGCTAGTTTCTTGGCAAAGAAACTCAACTCCACGAAGTTTCATACCGTGTTGTTCAAATCGTACGTGTTTGAGTACCTCTAACCATCTCCTATACTTCTTACGCACCCAAATGATCCCACTAGTTCCATGTCAGTTGCACTTGGTTCAACGACATCGAGCACTGGTCGTGAACTATTCGAGCTAACTCTATGCCTCATACACAACCCAAACCTTCTCTGATCTTTCCCAAGCTCTTCTCAACCCTTTAATATTAAACCATAGAACATCATCATCCTACGACTCCATTAACTCTATTCACAACATCTCGAACCCGATCACCGATCAATACTGCCATCACTTACGTTACCATGGAAGCAACACGTTCTATTGATCTCTGATGTGCTCGTGAATCATAGCCAGCTCTATCTCGTCCTAGTCACCTCTGTCAACAACTCCCTGCACTCACTCACCGAGAACAACAACAGTTCATCATAATTGTCTCGACTGATTTCTTCCCAAACTCGAGCACTACTGATTTGTGGAAATCAAGCTCTTACCCAAGATTTGTATCACCTTCAGTAACCCTATGATTCCTTCAGAAGCTCGAATACCACTTCTCCAATATCCATCACAATCGTGATCATCAGCAGCATCTAAAACTCTTCCCTGAACTGGTCTTGATATGGTAGTCAAAAGGAAGATGGAAGCCTTGACAGATTTTGAATTCTAGCTTCCCCCCAGTAAATGACATGACTCCCTTGAGAAATTCCTTTAAAACTTGATTGCCTCTTAACAGAATGACTACCCCTTAATGTACAATTGGGGTGTTAATAGCGCTTTCCCCTTAAAATGACCATTTTGCCCTTTTGATCTTCCAAGTTCTTGTTTTGCTCATAATTTCTTCATACGAACTCAGAATGACTTCGTTCTTTCGCCATTGACTTCGTCTTCTCGTCCTCTACAAAATGATGACTAGAAATCCCCTATTTCCACTGGGTCTTTGGCCCTTCTTCACTTGTGACTTCACTTTTGTGGCTATTTGCACTTCTTTTGGATGATTCATCTAATAAAACACAAATAAAAGAAAACAATCGTAATATACAATAATTTGCAAGAAGATCAACAATTACTAGCATGGAATTGGCACCAAATATATGTGAAATATGCACTTATCAACACATATCGAGGAAAGACAACCGTTTAGCAGACGCATTCGCTTTTATTCCGTCCATGATGGTGGACCCAACCGCAAGGTGTATAAAGATACAAACACTCTTTTCACCCTCTATCAACAAAGAAGATAATGCATAAGAAGACACAACTGTAATGATTGTAGAAAATGAGCAAGCGAATAATGACGCAGATTGGAGAACTTAACTCCATTTGTATTTAGGACCATCTCTTAGATGCTTGATGCGAAAAGAAGAAATGGAAATCTTGAAAGCATTACACTATGGAGATGCGGGAAATTATAGTGGAGGAAGGTCCTTGGCATACAGAACGAAGATACAAGGGTATTATTGGCCCTACATGCATGAAGATGCGAAAGAAGTATCAAGGCGGTGCGAAGAATGCCAACGTCATGGAAAGAAAATACACGCACCGGGTGCGATGTTAAACTCATCAACAAGCGTTTGGCCATTTGGAAAATGGGGTTTAGACATTGTAGGACCATTCATACCGGGAACAGGACAAAAGAGATATTTAATAGTAGCGACAGATTACTTTACAAAGTGGGCAAAAGTGAAAGCGGTACAACATATTCGAGATAAGGATGTGTTTACGTTCATATTCGAGAATATCATTTGTAGATTTGGTATCCCCGCGCAGTTAGTTTCTGATAATGGTTTGGAATCCCCGCGCAGTTAGTTTCTGATAATGGAAAACAATTTGAAGGAGAAAACATAAAAATGCTACTTAATGCGTTTAAAATACAAAGTGGAAAGTCCACCCCTTTATATCCACAGAGTAATGGGCAAGCTGAGGCAACCAATAAAACTATTGCAGATATATTGAAGAAGAAGTTGTAGGGATAAAACAAAGGATAGTGCGAACAAGTACACAATGAAGTATGGGCATACAGAACAACCAGAAGAGAATCTACAAGAATGCCACCTTTCTGTCTGACATATGGAGTAGAGGCGGTGCTGCCCACAGAGGTCATCATACCTACAACTAAGAAAGAATCATGGGAGAAGAATTTAAGTGCGGACTTACTTTTAACAAAACTTGATGATCTGGAAGAAACTAGAGAAATCGCTTTGCAGCATATGGAGAATTACCATCAAAGGATAGCGCGAGAATATAACAAGCGCGTCAAGGAAAGAGACTTTCAGCTGGGGAGCTAGTGTTGAGAGAAATATCTCCTTATCAAAAAGAGGAGATGGAAAGCTAGAGAAACGATGGGATGGGCCCTACATAATCAAGCGAATAATTTGCAATGGAGCGTATCAATTGATGGATCCCGAGGGGAGAAGTACAAGACGAAAACTTGAACATCCTTGGAATAGATTATATTTAAAGAAATATTATCCATAAATCACGCGATGGTGATCGCACATGTGAAGAAAGTGGAGCAAACGCAGTTGAAGATGCGAGTTCCTCAACATCCAACAAGGGTGTATTATCTAATATTATAAAGGAAAATAAATAATTTATTCCTCTATGCGTAATCCATGTTTCTCCACAAGAAGGCAAAAGTAAGACCTAATAATAAGACCTTAATAAAAGGATGCGAAGTAAAAACCTCTAATTAGGGAGGCTAGGTATACATTTATGGCGTGCACCTTAGTTCGCATACATCAAGAGGCAATAATATGACCTAACGCACGTCATATTGGTAAAAACCTAGTTAGCATGGCTCAGGTGAAAGCTACACCGCCCCTAGAACCTGAGTCATGGAGATTTGGGGTGAAACAAAAGCCCATCCAGTAGAGCGCCTTAGTTGAAAGACTAAGGTAAGAATCTCTACTAGTGCAGAAACTAGATCAGGGCGTCGAGGTACACGGTTGAGTCAAGAGTGCCTGGGGCGTCTGGAGTGTACCTGGCCGCTCTTGACAAGTCTTGACTATGATGCACTCGGTCCGAAAAAACCCATCTTAGGGTGCGGTCTTGTAACCATAAGCCATATCGGCGGAGGGATAAGAGACCGCGAAAACAATTGATTGTTGCATCACATGATGGGAGGAGCCCACCCTAACCCGGTAGGGGTAAGCTTCCTTGAAGGGGCAGTCAGGGGGAATATAAGGACGACACCCTCCATTAGGGAGATGAATTGTGTCAAAGACGCAAATATCATGAGGCTTTTTACTCATGGGAGTATTAAGGCTTGTCGTATTTGTGCGACAATAAAGATTGAAGAGGCGATAATGCCATAAAACGATAAGGCGAGATCAATGGGTTATTACATGAAAGTGTAAAAACCGCCTGCGATTTCGTCGCACAAAAATATAAATATATTTTAGGCTAAGTAAGACCTTTACCTAGGAAGGCTCAATAAGACCTTATGAGGAGTAAAACTTATACTAACATCGTTTTGCGGGAGACATTAAAATGGAAAACTTATCGCACAACATATCAAGTGATGGTTACTTATACAAGGATGTGCGTTATTATCAACATCAAGAATGTGAGGCAATAGTCATGCGGATTCACCGGCGCGTTTCTTACAAGGAATATAATAAGAGGCAACTATGGGAATTAAAGCGAAAGATATATTATCTTCCTTGCCAAGAAACGAATGTTAAGCATAGAAAAATGTAAAGCACCAAAATAAAGGAAAAGGGGAAAGCTAAACATTATCAGAAGGAATGTCTTGATTAACAGTAGAAGCTTCAGCATTAACTTCGTTGTTGGGGTCCTTGGACAAGCCATTACCAGAGTTGTCATTTTCAAGATGACTATCTTGGGGAGGAACTTCAAGATCTTCTCCTCATCGCTCACGTAGTAATAATCACTATCAGGCTAAGGAAGTTGTTCGTCATCACTTATGACAAGAGGTGGAACGGTCACCAAAGGAAGTGATTTGGCTAGGAGAATTTTGTTCACAAGGGCTTAAGTGTTAATATGAGCTTGGCGAGCAACACCTTTCTCTTCATTTCTTGTACCAACCTCCATGAAGTTTTGGAGATATGAACTTCTCCTCTCTGCCCAATCTTGGGAAGAAGTAAGTGTAGCCAAGAGTTTCGCATGGTCTTTACGTACTTTGGACAAGTCAGATCTCAGCTGAGAGATAGTAGAGCGATGCAAATTCTCAGACTCTGCAAAAGAAATATAAAATTATAATCGGAGCGAATTTATCGCAACATCAAGGTTAAAATAATAATCAAAGAGATAAATAAACTGAGGCAGTCAACTATGCGTGACCACCTTCTCTCAGAGAAAGAAGGTATCGGGACAGAGCGAAACTATTATCTTTCATATTCTTCATAGCCTTATCAAAATCATCACCAACCAAACCCTTCAGACGAGATCGAATTTTCTTTTCATCCAGAGGAAGGGAGACATTTTCTTTCATGAGGGCATCATGAGATTCTTTTAGCCGGGTGTGTTCTTCTTTAAGCTGGTTTATTTTTACATCCAGATTTATCTTAATTGGATGATCTTTTCATTCTTCGCGGTTAATAACTTCGATGATTCGTCATGCTGACTTTTTAGTATGCGAAGAGATTCTTCTTGATTATCACAAATATTCTGGAGAATAAGGTATTGACGCGAAAACATCGCCTCTTTCTTTAAGAAATATCACTCTCCATGGATAGACCCTCATTCTCATCTGACAAAGTTTGATGTCTTAAATGAGCATTACGCAACAAGTTAGATAGATGGGAAACTTGGGAGCCTAATGCCTCATTTTGTTGGACTAATAAGTTATTCTACTTAGTTAGATTTTGAATTTGATCAAGAGAATAAGATCGCTCGTTATCTAATTGATTTATCTGGTCCCGCAACTTTTCATTGTCCGCGCGAGCATCTTCAGCGGAAAATTGAAAATCATATCTCTCCAAAACGCGCCTCTGGTTTAGATCTTAATATACGCACAAAGAAGTTCAAAATGCATGGGTACAAAAGATAAACTGTCCCTGAAAAGAGTTATACAAATAAAGAGTGATAAGTACCTCTGAGGCTCTGATTCTTATTGCGAAGATTCTCAGATTCAAGAGTCATAGTCTGGAATTCTCCTTTTAGCTTGCTCAGCTCTCCTTCAAGTGCGATATTTCAACGCGAGAGTTCTAGTATGGTATTACTAGATTCAGAAAATCCCTCGGCCAGAATCGCGCGACGACGAGCATCCTAAATGAAAAATACTATACGGGTAAATATTAAGAAAAGCAGAATGAATGAGAAGGGTGTAAACGAAAAGATGCCTACCAAAAAGTCGAGAGCAGAGTGAACACTTGAATCAATTTGAGAGAAGATCTCATTCCTGGTCGGCTTGTTTGGTGGAGAATCACACAACAGTTTGTTCAGAGCATCGCAGAGATACGAAGCTTCGAAGGATCATTGGTAGACGATTGAGCAGATACAATAATTTCAGATAAAACTTGAGTAGCGGAGCTTACTCCCTCCAAACACCCAATGTCAATAGGGATGGCTTCAAAAAGAGTGATCTTAGAAGAAGAAGAAGAAGCATGTGTAGCAGAGGAGATATTTTCCATAGGAGCGACAAAGACCGTATTCTCAGCAGATGTGGGTATATCTGTGAATAAAGGAACATTCACAATGGTAGAAACGGCCTGACTTACTGAAGTTGCGGTTGTCGTCGCAGAAATGGGAAGCTCCTTTATCACATGATCAGTAGGAGTAGCATTTGTGGGATTGAAGGATTTCTTTGGTAAAGAAGGATTCAAAGGAGCAGAGGCAGCTAAGCCTTGTAGGGGAGCGTCAACATTGGCATCAGAAGGAACTGAGGCAATCAAACTTTTTAAGGGCGCACTAACATTGACAAGCAAGGGAATGTTAGTCTCAATTTCCTTACAATTAAAGTCAGGGAGGACAAGACCAGACTTGATCGTCGGAGCCTTGCGAATTTTCCTGATCTTTATCTTCTTCTCTCCCTCAATCTCACATTCAGAATCCTGTGAAGAACAACGTAGATAAGAAATAGAGGCAACAATATTGTTTTACAAAAAGAGGAAAGTATTTCTTACTCCTTTGTTATGTGAAGGCTTCCTCTTGTGAGATTCATTATCCTTCGAACTTGCAAAGGGATTAGGGTTTTTGACTGTAACCCTGGTGGTGCCGGAAGAAGAACTTTTGCTACAGTAGAACCAGTATGGGAATGGAAACAACAATAAAATCAGAAAGAGTTTGATTTGGAATCAAAACAAGAAAATAGATTAAACGAGATCAGTTACAAACCTTGAAAAAGGATCCATCATAGTAGCGGCAAGATCAAGATTAAAGCTTCGAGAAAATGAGGATGAAGAAATTCTGAGAAGACGAAAGAGATGAAGATTTGCAGAGAACCCACAGGGAAAAGAAGGGAAGCTGAAGTAAAAAGAGAAAAGATTATCTCTCCTCAAACTCGGTTAATAAATACGAAGAAAAGGTGACCGGTAGATTCAAACGTGTCGGTAAAAAGGGAAGAAGATTAGCACGTGTATGCGGTTACACTGAAATTACGGAAGTATGTCGGCAGAAAAAAATACGAAAAGGTGAACGTGTGCGAGGGTATAAATTGGAATTTCTCGTATCGCATTCCTTTCCAAAGAAGCGACATTAGAAGAGGAAAAATGTAGATACAAAATATCGCATACCAGTTAAGCGTGCGGTATAATCATCAAGACCGAGCGAGGACAATCACATACATCTAATCCAAATGACGCACCACATGATGTCAGCCTAATCATAAGGAAAGTGTGAAGGATCGTGTGAAGTTATAGAGCCTATGCGGTAAGAGTCAATGTAAGCGTGCGTTAATAACGCACGCCAGATCCGAAAAAAGGGTTTTATCAGCTGTCCTCCACTATGTAAACTCCTATATAAGAAGTCGAGCGACCTTGTATGAGGGAGACCTTTTTTGGGAGAGTTTAGACAAGATATTTAGGAGAGAGAAAGATTATTTGTTTCTCAAGTTAGGGTTTTCATATTACTTTGTAAACAATTTGAAGATCTTAATGAATGTTCTTGATATTCTCATGGAGTTAACCTAGATTATTCTACAGATTCTAGTAAGGGTATAGTTGTGGGATTTCCTGCAACTACATTTTGGCGTCCAGAAACAGGGAGAGAGTAAAGGATTTTATCATACCTTAAGAAATCAAACCAGAAGTTTGAAACTGACAGTGATCTTTTGAGAAGAAATTTGTTTCCAAGAAAAGATTTTATCTCAAGGAGGAAGAAAGGTAAAATTATTAGATCAGCAAAAACAGGCGAAAAGAAGGACAATCTACAGAAAATTCAAGAACAAAACAGCCGAAAAGTAACAAAATGGAAGAGGGAAGCGCGGAATTGGACAAAATCATCAAAGAAGGAGAAAGCAGCAGGAGGTTACAGTGTAACATAATAATCAAAACAATTATCGATGATTTCCATGACAGAATCACAGGAAAAATACACAAGCGTGATTTTGAAGGAAAGAAAATTATGACGGTAGAAAAGATATCTCATTTGAAAGAATGGGAAAAGCAGAAGATAACATTCACAGCGGAAGAAATACAAGAAGAAAATTTAAGGCGAACAGATCCTTTGGTAATTACAATAACTGTAGAGCGAAATGAAAGAAGTACGGAAGCGAAATCTTCAGATAAGTGGGCGATAGATAGAACCTTGGTGGATATGGGAAGTTCGGTAGATATCTTATTTTACCGTGCGTTCAAAGGTATGGGATACAAGGACACGGACATGACCCTCTCAACATACAACATTCATGGTTTTAACAAAACGACAACAAAACCAAAGGGAGAGATAACAATGCGAATACTATTGAGAGAAATAGAAACACAGATAACATTGTTCGTAGTTGATGTAGAATCGCCCTACAACATGCTCTTGGGACGACCATGGATACATGCGATAAAAGTCGTAGTGTCAACTCTACACCAAACTATAAAGTTCCCAATACCAAGTGGAATAGGCAAAATCAAAGGAGATACAAGGATTATGAACATCTACAATCAGGTAGATGTAACAAATTATGAAGTATGTGCACGGAAGCGAAAAGATCGGTGGAGAAAAGCGAAAGAGCTAAGGAAGGAAGAAGAATTCAGAATATATATGATAAGGGCCCAAGAAGGAAAAGGGATACCAAGCAAAATTTCAGAAAGAGAAGAAGAACCAACGCACGAAATAAAAGAGCCAACACCACTACGAAAACCAAAGGCGAATTTCACCGCAGCAGAGCCGACAAAGGAGATAAACGTAGGAACAAAAAATGAACCAAAGATATTAAAAACCGGGACTAAGATGGGAAAGGAAGAAGAAGAAAGGACGATCAACATCTTACGCGAATATAAAGACATCTTCGCACGGAGCATGGAAGAAATGCCAGGGATAGATACTTCTATCGCATGTCATAAGTTGGATATCAACAAGAATGCACGACCATTTAAGCAAAGAATAAGTAAGATAGCCACGACATATCATCCTCAGATAGAGGCGGAGTTACAGAAGATGCTTGAAGCTGGAATAATAAGACCAGCCAAATACCATGAATGGATAGCAAATATGGTGGTGGTGCCAAAGAAGAATAATGGAATAAGGATTTGCATCGACTTCAGTGACTTAAACAAGGCGTGCCCAAAGGATAACTTTTCATTACCAGACATACCACAAATGGTTGAAGCAGCGTCAGGAAAGGATTGGCTATCATTGGATATAAAGGATATAATCAAATTCCTCTAGCTGAAGAAGATCAAGAACACACTGCTTTTTTCGCACCCAGAGGATTATATTGTTATACAAAGATGCCTTTCGGTCTAAAAAATGCGGGTGCGACATATCAAAGAATGGTAGAGAAGGTGTTCGCAAAATGGATACACAAAACATTGGAGGTCTATGTTGATGATATGTTGGTGAAGAGTAACAAGGCTGAAGACCATGTTGATGACTTGAGAGAAATCTTTGAGCAGATGTGACAGTTAAATAATAAGATAAATCTAAAAAAATGCATTTTCAGAGTCGCATCAGGAAAATTCTTAGGATATATTATATCAAAAGAAGGAATAGAGGTTGACCCAGAAAAGGTACAAGCGGTTCGTGACATGCCATCACCAGCGACTGTGAAAGATGTACAAAAATTGAATGGATTGATGGCTTCATTAGGGCGGTTAATTTCGTGCTCATCAGACAACTGGAAGCACTTTTCAACATTCTAAAGAAGGGATCCAAATTCAAATGGACAGATGAATGTGATAAAGCGCTGCAGAACATAAAGAACTACCTAATGAATTTATCCATTCTACAGGCCAGGAGAAGAATTATTAATATATTTGGCATCAACACCGCATGCATTAAGTGATGTACTACTACGTTCGTATCAAGGAGTAGAAAAACCAATATACTACATAAGTAAAACATACAATGCTGCAGAGAAAAATTACTCAAAGATTGAAAAGCTAATCCTCGCACTGGTTTATGCGACACAAAAGCTACGTATCTATTTTCAAGCCCACAAGATTAAGGTACTGACAAAAGTACCAATTGAATCAGTAATGAAAAAATTCAAAAAGGTCAGGAAGAATCGAAAGATGGAATGCGCAAGTGGGGCACTTTCAAATCAAATATGAAATATTTTCTTCACCAAAATTGCAAGTCGTAGCGGATTTCTTGGCAGAGTTCCTATTAGAAGAAGATGAAAGTGTGGAAGAACTGATGGATATAGAAGAAGAACATGGGAATCCTAAAGACCTGTTGATATATCATAATAGATGGGAGATACTGGTGGATGAATCCTCAAATGGAGAAGGCAATGGAATCGTAATAGTTTTCATCTCACAAGCAGGAGCAAGAATGGCTTACTCATTCAGATTGGAATTCGCTTCCACCAATAATGAGAGTGAATACGAAGCGGTAGTGCACGCGTTACGGTTGGAAATTGAAATGAAAATAGAAGATACGCGAATAACTAGTGACTCGCGATTGATTATTCGCCAGATAGAAGGAACATATAGCACGAGTGAGCCATCGTTACAGAAATACAAGAAGCTTGTCGAACAATTATCTTCCCAAATTCCAAAAATAAAGTGGAGACACATATCGAGGAAAGACAAACGTTTAGCAGACGCATTCACTTTTATTCCGTCCATGATGGTGGACCTAACCGCAAGGTGTATAAAGATACAAACACTCTTTTCCTCTATCAACAAAGAAGATAACACGAGGAAGAAGGCACGAATTGTAATGATTGTAGAAGAAGAGCAAGCGAATAATGAGGCAGATTGGAGAACTCAACTCCATTTGTATTTAGAAAAAGGAGAGATCCCAAGAGATAGGTTGGAGGCACACAAGTTAAAGAGCAGAGCGATAAATTATGAACTCAGAGATGGTGTACTATATCGAAGGTCATTCTTAGGACCATCTCTTAGATGCTTGAAGCGAAAATAAGGAATGGAAATCTTGAAAGCATTACACTATGGAGATGCGGGAAATCATAGTGGAGGAAGGTCCTTGGCATACATAACAAAGATACAAGGGTATTATTGGCCCTACATGCATGAAGATGCGAAAAAAGTATCAAGGCGGTGCAAAGAATACCAACGTCATGGAAAGAAAATACATGCACACAGTGCGATGTTAAACTCATCAACAAGCATCCGGCCATTTGGAAAATGGGGTTTGGACATTGTAGGACCATTCATACCAGGAACATGACAGAAGATATATTTAATAGTAGCGACAGGTTACTTTACAAAGTGGGCAGAAGTGAAAGCGGTACAACATATTCGATATAAGGATGTGTTTACGTTCATATTCGAGAATATCATTTGTAGATTTGGAATCCCCGCGCAGTTAGTTTCGATAATGGAAAAAAGTTTTAAGGAGAAAACATAGAAATGCTACTTAATGCGTTTAAAATACAAAGTGGAAAGTCCACACTTTATATCCACAGAGTAATGGGCAAGCTGAGGTAACCAATAAAACTATTGCAGATATATTGAAGAAGAAGTTGGAGGGATAAAACAAGGGATGGTGTGAACAAGTACACAATGTAGTATGGGCATACAGAATAACCAGAAGAGTAGCTACAGGAATGTCACCTTTTTGTCTGACATATGGAATAGAGGCGGTGCTTCCCACAGAGGTCATCATACCTACAACTAAGAAAGAAGCATGGGAGAAGAATTTAAGTGCATGCGTACTTAATTTTAATAAAACTTGATGATCTAGAAGAAAGTAGAGAAATCGCTTTGCAGCATATGGAGAATTACCATTAAAGGATAGCGCAAGAATATAACAAGCGCGTCAAGGAAAGAGACTTTCAGCTATGGGAGCTATTGTTGAGAGAAATATCGCCTTATCAGAAAGGAGGAGATGGAAAGCTAAAGAAAAGATGGGATGGTCCCTACATAATCAAGCGAATAATTTACAATGGAGCGTATCAATTGATGGATCCCGAGGGGAGAATCACATGAAGAAAACTTGATCATCCTTGGAATAGATTATATTTCAAGAAATATTATCCATAAATCACGCGATGGTGATCGCACATGTGAAGAAAGTGGAGCGAACGCAGTTGAAGATGTGAGTTCCTCAACATCTAACAAAGGTGTATTATCTAAGATTATAAATGAAAATAAAGAATTTGTTCCTCTATGCATAATCCATGTTTCTCCACAAGAAAGAAAAAGTAAGACCTAATAATAAGACCTTAATAGAAGGATGCGAAGTAAAACCTTTAATTAGGGGGCTAGGTATCCATTTATGGCATGCACCTTAGTTCGCATACATCAAAAGGCAATAATAAGACCTAACACACGTCATATTGGTAAAAACCTAGTTAGCATGGCTCGGTGAAAGCTACACCGCCCATGGAACCTGAGTCATGGAGATTTGGGGTGAAACAAAAGCCCATCCAGTAGAGCTCCTTAGTTGAAAGACTAAGGTAAGAAGCTCTCTACTAAGGAGTGCAGAAACTCGATCAGGGCGCCGAGGTACACGGTTGATTCAAGAGTGCCTGGGGCGTCTGGAGTGTACTTGGACGCTCTTGACAAGTCTTGACTATGATGCACTCGGTCCGAAAAAACCCCTCTTAGGGTGCGGTCTTGTAACCATAAGCCATATCGGCGGAGGGATAAGAGACTTCGAAAACAACTGATTGTTGCATCACTGGATGGGAGGATCCCACCCTAACCCGGTAGAGGTAAGCTTTCTTGAAGGGGCAGTCAGGGGGAATTTAAGGACGGCAACCTCCATTAGGGAGATGAATTGTGTCAAAGACGCAAATATCATGAGGATTTTTACTCACGGGAGTATTAAGGCTTGTCGTATTTGTGCGACAATAAAGCTTGAAGAGGCGATAATGCCATAAAACGATAAGGCGAGATCAATGGGTTATTACATGAAAGTGTAAAAACCGCCTGCGATTTCGTCGCATAAAAATAGAGATATATTTTTGGTTAAGTAATACCTTTACCTAGGAAGGCTCAATAAGACCTTATGAGGAGTAAAACTTATACTAACATCATTTTGCAGGAGACATTAAAAGGGAAAACTTATCGCACAACATATCAAGTGATGGTTACTTATACAAGGATGTGCGTCATTATCAACATCAAGAATGTGAGGCAATAGCCATGCGGATTGATCGGTTGTCAATCTGTCAAAAATAATTTCACTTTCTCACTCAACTAGATATGAATATAGTATGCGATAAGAAAGAGTTTGTATCCACAGAGAGGCTTTCGTTGTTATAAAAATTTAGTTTCTTAGTAACCAATGGGGGGATTTTTGTTGTTTTAACGAAATACTAAAGTAAAAATAAAATAAAGCGAAGCAAATAATTGGAATAATCAATAGAGAGAAGATATTGGTCACGGGTGTTTATGGGTGAAAACTACTCCTGCAAGAATTTGGTAATTTGGGGTGTGAATGAGGAATGAATCTAAACCCTAAACAAATGCATCACTGCGGTGAGTGCTTGTAGATTCGAGAGATCAATGCGTGCAAGTCCGGCCTAAACCAAGAAATGGCCGTTCCAGGACTTGTTTCGGTCACAAAGTGAAGGAGATGGGGTTGATCTTAGGGAGGGAAGCGAAGAAGGTGTTGAGATTGTGAAGGTGTTGGCTTGCTTATGACATAATGTGAAAGATGAGCAAGCTCACGGTTGATGCAAGCAGGCTCTGGGTGTTTGAATACGATTTGTATTAACACTTGGTTTTCTGTCTCGTCCGAACTTGTGTTGTTGTTCTCTCTCCTATTTTCCCTGTTTTCTTAGTTGTTGAAAATAAGGAGGAGAACCTATTTATACAAGTCATTGAGCCTTATTCACGTCTCTCGTGGGAAGTGGAGGAAGTGGAATGATGGAGTAGTGGAGTTGTGTGTTGGTGATACACGGCCGGTCTTGCCCACTTCTCCCGGTTCATCTCTAACCGTCCATGACTTCCCGACACGTTCTTGTGATGGCGCGTTGCACGCCGCACGCCTGTAAACCGCCGACCAATACCCCAGTATGTATCCCCGATTTGTGACATGATTGATGTGCGGAATGTGTGGATCGTGGATCCACGAAAGATAGCATGTAATCTTTGAATTGAATAAGCGTGTTATTCATGAAGTCGATACTTGTGATGTATCGTGTGTATTTTATATGAGTCTTGCATTACGGTGTGGTAAAGTGATGGTAATGACTCCTCACTAACCAAATAACTCGACCGAGGTTGTATAACCAAGATGGTGAAGTTGGACGAATGAGATGATCTTTGAGACACTCATCTGCGGCCGTTAATGGATATTGAAGGAGCGCAAACATGACTCTTGGCTTGGTCGAAACCAAGCATAAGAAGGATTTTGGAGAGGATCGACCGGACGTGTATGTAGATGGCATGCTGGCGTACACGTCCATGTCTCACCGTCTCATGAAGGTGCGATCTAGGCCGCTCAGTTTGACCGGCAAAGAGGAGTGGTTGAGATCGGTTTGCGGCAGAAATCCTTGCCGTAAAGGAGTTGGAAACCGCATGACATTCCTGCACGCGTTTCAAGACGACCCATCTTGGTCGGTCTTGGTCGATCACTCCAGCATGTAGGTGGTAGGCTGGTGTTCACGCCTATACCTGACTGTCCCATGAAAACGTGATCTAAGCCACTCAATGCGTCCGGTGAAGTTGAGTGGTCGAGATCAGTTTGCAATTTGGGAAGTGCAACCACGCATGTTTGGGCGGGCGTTTTGGATTAGCCGGGCATGATATGCCTTGGCCGATCACATGAGGAGGTAGATGGGCCCACGGTGGTCATCTTTGGTATGACTAGGACGTAATCTGTCTGTGACCCTCCATTCGCATGACGGAGAAGATGACCCGCGCGTGATGGCTTGAAACCCTAATTTTGGTTTTCAAAGCCGTGCGCCTCTTTTCGGTGGGTGACGATTTTGTCACGGCCAAACATTGTTGGCCTTGACCGATTAGTCAAGTGTGAAGGGCCCACGGTGATCGTGTTGACATGCTCGGGGCCCTTTGAGTCTACATATACACCCTCCATCTATACCTGCGAAGATGGATGGTTGAGGCCCTTTGCAACACATGTAATATGCCGCAAACCCTAATTTAGGGTTTTCCGTCCACAATGCTTAGTATGAACGGTTTTTTGGCAAGCTTAGGCCAATGACCGACCATGCGGGTCGGCCGTGGGTATTCCATACCATGCTTGGGGTGATGGAATTGATGCGGGGTCATCCAATCATGCTTACGGAGTTGGATGACTGCGATCGAATCATATCCAATCTGGTCGATCTTAGGATGCTCAATCGGGCTAGTATAACACACCGAGAGGGGCTCAATCGGGCTAGTATAACACACCGAGAGGGGCTCGGGCTAGTATAACACACCGAGAGTCGGCTGTCATGCGGGTATTTCGTACATGGTTTCATTATAGTGCTTGGAGGTTCGTGTTACTCTATAAGAGTAACACTCGTCGTCATGCCACACTGATAATGAGTCTTGGAAATACAAAGGCTGATATGAAATTCACAGGAAGGGATTGTTGCTACATGCTCCAACTGGAGGAATTTCATGTATTCACTGAGAATGGGATTGTTGCTACATGCTCCATTCTTGGTGAATTAAGTGAGGAGTATCAACACTTATAAATGGCTTTATCTTTTACAAGATGTCGCGCATGATTTTTCAGAGTTTTTACAAATTTAACCTTGAACGAAAATCCACCATCAACATTAAGTCCCCGCCTAGCACATAATGGTTTACACTATTGTGTGGTAGGCATGAGATGGTGACATACATATATATCGAAATGACCAAGCTAAAGCGAGATACATATTTTAGGATAGTCGGGCGTTGCCACAGGCTGGTTAGTTACGATTAAGGATGCGAAGGAAACAGGACTTGATCTGGTGAGCCGCTTTGGTTCCTCTTGTACATATCTGAGTTCGGCCGCTTCTTCAGGTGTATTTCCCTCATCACACACGGCTTTCCTCAGGCATATCTGATAAGCCTCGTCGATTGTTATCCCGAATTAGCATCCTTCATAGGTGGCAAGTAAAGACTCCTTTTGCTTCTGAGATTCTGTCGACTTGTGAGATTATAAAGAATCGTCTCACGTGGTCGTTTATTCTATGTCTCAGGTACTGCTCTGATTTTCTGATTAACCGATTGATGGATTTGATGATCTCCTCTTTTTTTTTGTGCGTGCTCATAACTCCCTCTCCTTTGCAGTTTATCATGGAAGCGGTGGACGCTCATTCTGTTGCTTCCCCAGAAAGAAGTTTTGAAGTTGACAAGCCCGAAAACCATGCGCACGAAGAAGTAATGGCTAAGATAGATCTTCCACTTCGCGAAGTCGGCCGTGCTATACAGGGGATGTCCATCTCCCACCTTCGTATTGTCAGAGGACGTATCTGTGCACTTTCAGCTGCGATTGACATGGAGGAGCGGTGGAGGCGCGAGGAAACGCTGCAGACACTAGTAAGCGCAAGGGAGAGAGATTTGCCGCGCGGTTGAAGAGGCGGAGAGTTGATCATAAACGACCTCCGAATGAAGAAAAGTGTGATTACCCGATCCAGGACGGGCGTGATAATTCTTGATTCATCGATACGGACGAACTTTGAACATTTGAAAGCAACCTGCGCGGCTCCCGATGTTGATGTGCCTTTTGATGCTCCTGGCGATGATGTTAGGATGGAGCGTGATCTCGGAGATGCCTGATCGGCGAGGAGATTCGAAGGGAGGCACATCAACAGTGATGGAGCGAATCGCGGTGATGCAGCGAGGTTGACTCTCTTGGCGATTAGAATTTCCTTCTTTCTTTTCCAAGCATGTTCCGTACATTTGAATATCTTCCTTGTACTCAGTGGCAGCTGAGTTCAAGTTTTTCTTTCGTTTTATTGTTTGAACAAAAGTTTTTTTTTTTTTTTTTTTTATAATCCTTTTGTCAAAACTGGAATTGAAACTCTTCAGGTGCTAGAGTGTGCCTTCACACGTAATTCTTAATGGTAAAAGAAATAATATTATAGCGGAATACCCACAGACTGTACTCTTGATGCAAGATCTTCTTGGCTTTTTGAGGCAGATGGCTCAAATCACTTCTTGCGCACACATTCTATTTCCTTCTTCATGAAATGTTTGCTTAGGGTTTCCTTTCTTGCTCCAGTTGATTTAGGGTGACTCGGGACTTTGTTTCTTTAGGAGTGGAGAGGTTCTCAGATGAAAAATGATGCTTTAATTGAAAATTGAAAATTGAAACCCTAACTATGAATGCAAGTATTGCAATCATTTTCTGGAGGAATTACAAATATGACATGAAACTGTAAAAGGAAACACGCTGGAAAATATAGCACGGCGTTTTAAGGTGTGGAGGATCTTTGGAAAGTGGTAGCATGAGTATCTTAAGTTCGGTAAGGTTTGAGCCATCGTGAGTGAATTGTTATGCCCTCCAGGTTATCGGCGTTGATGAGCTTGCGGTAGCCACCTAGGATAACATCTGCTACTGCAGTGCGGTTCGCCTTCTCTTTCGGTGGGTGAGTCGGGTGGAGTGGTCATCTTCACCCGTCATGCTTCCAACATTGAACGTAGTCGTCTTCGTCACGAGTCTCCAATTCCGAATGGGTTTGAGCGTGCGAGACACTTGGACCTTGGCCTTGTTGTCTTTGACCAAGATAGCCTCTATGCTCTTGATAAAACGTTTGAAAAATTCGGCTTCCCATTCACATCTCCTAGCCGGAGTTGGTTTGTTGGTTGGAGCCAGTCCCAGGACTTGTCGGAATGAGGGCGGTAGGTTGCAAGGAGAGTTGCGTGATGAGACTTACTTGAGATCGGAACCTTCCGGTGTATGCCGACAGCTCTCTCCGAGGAAATTGTGTCACGTCGGAAAGTTGTCGATGCGGCAGCAAGCGGTCATCGGGGTCGAGAGGCGTCTTGAAGATTCTTTCAGTGTGCGGCACAGTAGGAGGACAGACTTCGGTATGGCTTTGTTGTCCTGCATCCAAGAGCTTCCAAGGATCATGTCGTAGTTGGGATGGTCTTTGACTATGTAGAACTTTGCTTGTGTTGAGACATCACCCAATTTGACTTCAAGATTGATGTACCCATATGAATCTCTGAGTTCTCCTGTTGAATCTTTAACTACAGTTGGGTTACGAGTGGCTTCCTGATTCGAAATCTTTGCCGCTCTCAAGGTCTTGACAGTAATGATGTTAAATTCGGAAGCTGTATCAATCAGCACGCTATCGAACTCAACGTTTCTCAAATGAGTGACAGTTAGGAGTCCCGGTTTCATTGCTCATGTCCTTGGGGAAAGATGGGGTTCTGGATCTCTTGGATGCAAACGTGACCGTCGTAAGCGACACAAATATAATTACACTTTCTTACTACTCAAAATATAAATATAGCAAGGGCAAGAAAGGATCGATCCACAGAGAGGTCTAGGTTGTCAAATTGTTATGGTTTCCTATATAAATTACCGGGTGTTTTCTGATTTTTATGAGAGTAAAATAAACTAAAAGCAAATAAACAAAGCACGCAAATCAAGAATGTGAAAATATTGGATAAAGGTTTCATCTTCTATTATAAACAAGTTTATGAATATATGAATAGAATTCGTATTTAATCTCGCTATCATCAAAAGCCATAGAATACCTTATTGCAAGAATACTCCGTAATTTCCAAAGTTATCAACACACACATTAGGGTTGCGTATGTGAAATCTACCTAAAGAATAACCTAACGCCTTGCGCTAATCAAGTTCAATTCCTAGGAGCATTAAGTTTCAGAAATAGGCTAATCAATGCAATTGTAATACATTGCGCAAACAATTCGAACAAAGGTCAATTTCTACATATGACTACGAGGATGTATCACTACAACCTAGAATCATATAATGCTACTTGTATTCAAGGTTATCGCTCGATGAAAACCCTAAAATAGCTATAGATATGGATGTGAGTTCAATCAATTATAGACTTAACTAAACAAACATTCAATCATATTGCAATCCATCAATCATGCAATTATTGTAACGTGTAGAAATCATACGATAATATTGAGAGAAAACTAGTTCATAAAAATCATAACTTGGTTGCAAAATCCAACTACGTCTTTAACCAATAATAAAAACTTAGTTACTCATGGCATAGGAGTTCATAGCAAGAAGAAGGAGAAAACCTATCATGTTTCTAAACCCTAAAAAACCAAAAGTATGAGTTCTCCCTAATGGAGATATATCTAGGTTTAGAGAAAAAGTTCTATTTATATGCCTCTCCCAAAGGATACCCAAAGTAGGTCAAGTCTTCTCCAAACCCGTCTCAAACTCGTCCACCAAGCCCATGAGTGAAAAATATGTCTCTGGAATTTTGGGTCAAAAAGCGTCGCGGAATTCACGACGCGTCATCGCCGGAATCCGGCCACGCGGTGGAATCCGGTCACCGGAAAACTTTCTCCGATCACTTGAAGTCTTGGAAGGCGTCACCGGGCAAGTGCACACTCCCGAAGCTCAACTCCATTTTCTCGCAATTCAAACATTCACAAAATACCACCTAAACCAATTTCTTGTTCTTGCGAAAACGCGCCTAAAAGCGTGACTCGTAGCCCATATGTCCGGCCGTCAACTATTGTATCCGACTCATACCCCCCTCGCGATTCACTGAAATATTGCGATTCATGCTTCAAGTTCTGAAATCCGGCTGCCAGAACTATGCTCACCGGTGCGCCATTTTCACCCCGTTTTCGCGCAGTTTCTGCAGCTTGGTTTCTTGCCATTCTGTCCCTGTAATTTCACATCCATGGCAGCAAGCCAACATCCATTCCACTCCTCCTAGCCATCAAACCTAACCGAGCTCTGCACCGGTTCCTTGTAATGACTTTGCACCAACCCAGAAGACTTTTGTCTTGCAACTCGGTCATAAGCATCAAGTTTAAGCTGCATCAAGACCCCAACTCGAGTTACACACTTTTTGGCCATTTCGCGAACAAAATACCAAAACCCATTAGCACTGCTTAACCAAACAACTCCCTGTCATGCCAACCTCAATCACAGCCCTGATGGCTGTTCTTCTGAATCCATGTAACCTTCAGCTCAACTATTCTCCAATTCATCCGCCATCACCAGTGCACTTCATTCTTGGAATCCATCAAGATTAGTTCAACACTTCCAATTGCATTCCAACTACAGCTGCAATGTCACTTGCCAAACTTCATTTCTTCTCTGCTTCTCTCACTTCGTCAGCATCTGGCATCAGTTCACGGGCTCAGCTCTTTCTTCATTGATGCCAGCGAGTATCGATCATCATCCCAAGTCACAGCAAATTCTATTTCATCAGTCGCTGGCAGCTCTAGTTCATTCATCCATCATCTCAGTCTACTCGTGTAAATACCACCAGTTATGGTATCTCTTTCTTATTCTTCTTCATATCTCGAGCTCTACTGTCAACAACATCCCATTCTTTGCACTGCTTCCTTGCATACCACGGACATCACCAGCTCGAACTCCACAGTGTAATCCCTGGCAGCAAACTAGCCTGAACCTGCCCTGCCACAGCCTTTCTGTGTCTAGCTGAATCACAGCATCATCTTCAACACAACCAACGCCACCACCATTGCAGCCAGACCTGCATTTCATGACCACCTGCTATTTTCCATGTACCAAACAACTCTCCACAGCTTCAATGCAGGCTTAACAGCTTCATTCAAGTCCAGCTCATTGTACTGCGGCAAGAACCTCAGCTGAATTTTTGCTTGAACTGCAACCTCTCGAATCTTCTCCGCACGCCTCGGACTCACTACTCCATTAGTACCAGCACCACTCTACTGGAAAAACCCCTGCTTTGCCATTCCAGCTTCATCTCTATCTAGCCTTCAGCGTTACTCACTTTGAGACATCTCCTGCCTTGCCTTTGCAAAATAACGGCACCTGATCCACCAAATAACTCTCCAATGCCATCATATCACTCCCGGCTTCAAGCATTTCTCAACCCCATTGCTCAAATGCAGCAACCACCAACCTTCCTGTAATTTCCCCGACATCCATCATAACCATGACTACGGACTCGAGTAACTCCCAAGTTCTTCATTGCCTTCTTACAAGCTGCCCGCTGCGCGAACTAACTCAGTGAGTGTGACCTGTAGCTCAACCCAGTACCTGCAATCTCTGTATAATTTCAGGTCAACACCAACACTCTTCTCTCATTCTATTCCCTGGCCTTTCTTGAACTCGTGAATTTCTTATAACCCATCATGTACGACCCTGAGACCCATGGCTAGCCGTAACTGAGATAGTGAGGTGAACCATTGGCAACTGATCCTGAGCCTGTGTAGCACTGGTGGCTCAAGCCTTTCAACGAACAGGTTGCGTGAGTGCGGCAATCTGATGATGGTTATGCACTGGATGTAAATTCGAATTACACAACTCCTTCCCTGTGACAGTATACATTCAACACACATATTTGATAGCTCTTAATCTAACCCAATCAAATCCTGGATCTCCTTGAGTACTTGAATATAAAGTAGGACTCGGCTGACCTGAAGCCAGGTACCACATCAGATGCCGCAATATGAGCTGATGGAGCGCTAAGAATCTGCGTCGAAGCGGCGTCCATGTCCTCAGAAGCAAGAGCAAGGGGTTGCACAACAGAACCTTCTCTGATTCACCCATTTGCTTCGAACCCATTCTTCTATAATCTTCTCTAACTTGTTGCTTTTGCCATACGAGACCCAAAACTATCACGGTTCGTACCCATCTTCCCATTGAACTTCCCGTAATCTTCAATCTCTCTTGGTCCATGGCTTATAGGTGTTGAGTACTTGTAGCTTGACCTCTCCCTCGGCTCAATTTCGGATGTTGTATTAATGAAAGACAAACTAGTTGTCTGAGAAACTCGACCTAATCTTTGGAGAAGACAATAGTGCCCTTAGTTAAACAACGGGTGTTGTTATCACCATTAGAATTCCGACCTCCCCCCAGTAAATGGCTCGACTGCCTTTAGCAGCTCCTTTGAAAGTGGCAACCCCTCAACGGAATGGGTACCCCTTAACGTACAGTGGGGTTACCAATAGTACTTTCCGATAAAATGACCATTTTGCCCCTTTGCTTATGAGTTCTTGTTTTGCTCATAACTTCTTCATCTGAACTCGAGAATGACTCAGTTCTTTCGCCATCGTCTTCATCTTCTCGTCCTCTACACAATGAAAAGTAGAAATCTTGTATTTGAACGAGTTCCACTGGGTCTTTGGCCTTTCTCCACTTGTGACTTCACATTTGTAGCCATTTCCACTTCTTTTTGCTCCAAATGACTCCAAAACACCTGATAACTCAAAACCAATATAAGATACATAATTTACAAGAAAACGCAAAAGAAAGCATAAATACTAGATATTAAATTAGGTGTTTTTAGACACCTGTCGATTCCCCACACTTAGACTTTGCTAGTCCTCGAGCAAATCAAACAAAACAATAATACAACAACTCCGTGTCGTCGAGGCACGGTCACTTTTAGCATAACTAACAAGCCTTTAAACCCCTAGGTGTCCCTAGTGGACGAGTTATAGTCTCGTGAAGGTTTACTAGAGATATACCCACAAAACCTATATTTCGAACTCCGTCTATTCGTGACAAATCAATGAATGAATCCAAATTGACTACAGGAGGAGGTACCTTGCAAATTCAATTCATATATTAGTAAATAAACTCTAATTAGATAGTCGAACAAGCCACAATACTCGGAAACTAACAAACCACAATCACAATGAAAAGATTAAGAAGATGGATATAGATGTAGATGTTGGCGAATATTCACAAGTGTTCGATGTTTCCCATATCTGTCTGAAGGTCACTGCTAAGATGAACCTAATCCTATTGGATTGAGCTACTCAGTGCTGAATGCTACATCAAATCAATTGGCATATACAAGGGAACCAAGAGTGACTTTATTCAACACAATAATAATTTCTTCTTTTTTTTTTTATATGATTGGATCAAACTGGATCCAATTTCTCTTTTTTTTTTTTTTGGACGGCATGATTAGATCTTTTGGATCCAAGCGCATGCTTCTTGTCAGCAAGTACATGATAGTTGCCTTGGATCCTGCATTCCACGCTTGTTTAGGCGACGGAGACAGGGACTACGTTTCACACATACTGCTATTCCCAAGTGTCTTTTTATTCCGTTTTGGTCTAATTGGTCGGTCCTTTTTTTTTTTCTTCATTTTCAAATTTTTTTTTTTTTTTTTTTTTTTTTTCCTCTTTTTTTTTATGTAACTCAACCACTCTATTTCATCCTAGCAGTAATAACACGTCGATGTTCAGTGACCCACCAAAGCACTTAGAGAATAATAGATAAATATGGAAAAATAAAAATAGAATGCGATATGGTGATATTCCGAGATATGGTAACAACTATCATGTTAATTTGTGATTTTTGAGCTATATTCTTCCCTTTTAGTTAATTGGTTCCTCAACTCCTACATTCAAAATGGTTCCATCCACTAATGGTGTCATCCTAAAGGCACAAATTTCTAGATTTCAGAGTTCAAAAAGCATAATTTTTTTCTTGATTTTTCTATTTTTCTGAATTTTTTTTTTTTTAAAGGCATAAAACAAACTAAAACATATAAATGCTCCCCCACACTTAAACTTTACATTGTCCTCAATGTAAAATTGAATCGTCCAAAGAAGGTTCAAGGTGGGAAATTCCGCAAATAATATGCAAAAACAAAGAAAATAAAGATAAAAGCAAATGCATAAAAATAAAAAGATAAAAAGTAAAGATACAAAACCGGTGGGTTGCCTCCCACTTAGCGTTTGTTTTAAAGTCGACGGCCCGACTTAGCTTCTTGTAAGATTCATTCCCCATACACCAATAATCGGAAAAGTTGGGGATCCTTCCATAGAACCTGTTTTGCAAACACTAGCTTCACACAAATATTAGTAATATAAAGCAAAAGTGAAGCTATGAACCGATAAAAGCTTCCCCCACACTTATTCTTGTCCACACATGGAAGTGTAAAAGAATATAGAAGTCGGGTACCTCACGGTTTCGGTTCCATAACTCTGCATAGTATGAGAATCAAGTGTCTCTAATGGCGGAAAACGAGAAACAAAGTCATTCAACAATATTCTCGAAGCACATATATTCAAACCAATAAGAGGTAAAGGAGAAGAAACAATAGGCAATGGGTTAGATAAACCTTGCACAATCTCTTGTATTACGGAATCTTCTTCATCCTTGAAAAACTCAAGTGAATTATTCACCTCTTGTATATCATGGTCCTCTATCAAACCTTGCAACCATTCTTCGTCCGTTTCTGCCTTAACCAAAGTATCGACATAAACATCATCATTACAATTATTTGCAAGCTCAATTGGGTCTTCCACAATAGTGGTCATAACGGTCTCATTCTCAACACACTCCTCTTTGTTGTAAGGCACATACTCTTTTGCGGATCCAAATTTTATCATAAGAAACTCTTCTAGAACACTCGAAAATGCATCATACTCAAGCTCCGCCCGTTTGAATAGGCTCTTGATCATTATTAAGATCAATGCTTGAGTAATCTACACAAGTGTCGACATATTCCTCTTCGTCTTCATCTTGATCCAAAAAGACTCCATTGTACACTCCTCGGGGTTGTCACCATAAATTGGTTTAAGCAATGTATTTTCATAATAATCATCACTATCATAGTCAACATAATCTTGTTCCTCGCTGAATTTAGTGTTGCTAATCTCTAACTCATCCTTTTGAATAGGTGAATGATCATTATTACGATCAAGAGTTGAGTTAACTACACAAATATCAACAAAAATCCCCGAAGGTTCGCCTTTTCAACATAACTATTCATTTCCTCCTTGTATTCTTCAATGCCTTGTCTTAAAGTGGAAATACCTTTTTGAAGCTCTTGGAGTGTTCCATCCAAATTTCGAATATAGTGTTCCATTTGTTTGTAAAGCTCATTCGACAAAGAAAAGTAGAATTACTTACTTCAGTATTGTTAGGCCAATTATATTCCCTTTGAATGGGTGGATGATCATAACTACGATCGAAATTGGGCCAAACATACTATGAGCACATTCGGTCGATGAAAATGGTTCCACGCTTGGTTGTCCACGAATTGACTCCATGTTGTCCATAAATTGTTGCATCTCATCTACAAAACTAGAGGAAATATTATAAGGAAAACAACTATTCTCCCCTCCTTGTGGTTGCTCACTTACATAATCACCATAAGAAGGTTGATATGTATGAGAATAACTCATAGGGTACGTTGAGTATTGATCATAGCCAAAGGATTGGTTTTGATTATACTCCCCATAAGGGTGATAATTGTTATGTTGTTGAGGTTGAAAGCCGTATTGATTGCTCCAATATGCTCCGTCCATAATAGGTATCTGAAATAAGATTCTCAAAACTCGGTTAGAAACCAAAGAATAAGAAAAAGACTAAAAACAAAAATAAGAAACCAAAAACAATTAACAACCGTTGCCTCCAAGAACGGGCGCAAAATTTGACATTTGTCGTAAGCGACACAAATATAATTACACTTTCTTACTACTCAAAATATAAATATAGCAAGGGCAAGAAAGGATCGATCCCACAGAGAGGTCTAGGTTGTCAAATTGTTATGGTTTCCTATATAAATTACCGGGTGTTTCTGATTTTTATGAGAGTAAAATAAACTAAAAGCAAATAAACAAAGCACGCAAATCAAGAATGTGAAAATATTGGATAAAGGTTTCATCTTCAATTATAAACAAGTTTATGAATATATGAATAGAATTCGTATTTAATCTCGCTATCATCAAAAGCCATAGAATACCTTATTGCAAGAATACTCCGTAATTTCCAAAGTTATCAACACACACATTAGTGCTGCGTATGTGAAATCTACCTAAAGAATAACCTAACGCCTTGCGCTAATCAAGTTCAATTCCTAGGAGCATTAAGTTTCAGAAATAGGCTAATCAATGCAATTGTAATACATTGCGCAAACAATTCGAACAAAGGTCAATTTCTACATATGACTACGAGGATGTATCACTACAACCTAGAATCATATAATGCTACTTGTATTAAAGGTTATCGCTCGATGAAAACCCTAAAATAGCTATAGATATGGATGTGAGTTCAATCAATTATAGACTTAACTAAACAAACATTCAATCATATTGCAATCCATCAATCATGCAATTATTGTAACCCGTAGAAATCATACGATAATATTGAGAGAAAACTAGTTCATAAAAATCATAACTTGGTTGCAAAATCCAACTACGTCTTTAACCAATAATAAAAACTTAGTTACTCATGGCATAGGAGTTCATAGCAAGAAGAAGGAGAAAACCTATCATGTTTCTAAACCCTAGAACCAAAAGTATGAGTTCTCCCTAATGGAGATATCTCTAGGTTTAGAGAAAAAGTTCTATTTATATGCCTCTCCCAAAAGGATACCCAAAGTAGGTCAAGTCTTCTCCAAACCCGTCTCAAATTCGTCCACCAAGCCCATGAGTGAAAAATATGTCTCTGGAATTTTGGGTCCAAAAAGCGTCGCCGAATTGCTGACGTCATCGCCGGAATCCGGCCCACGCAGGCCGGAATCCAGGCCACCGGAAAACTTTCTCCGATCACTTGAATCTTCTGGAAGACGTCACCAGGCAAGTGCACACTCCCAGAAGCTCAACTCCATTTTCTGCAATTCAAACATTCACAAAATACCACCTAAACCAATTTCTTGTTCTTGCGAAAACGCGCCTAAAAGCGTGACTCGTAGCCCATATGTCCGGCCGTCAACTATTGTATCCGACTCATACCCCCCTCGCGATTCACTGAAATATTGCGATTCATGCTTCAAGTTCTGAAATCCGGCTACCAGAACTATGCTCACCGGGTGCGCCATTTTCACCCGTTTTTGCTGCTTGTGATTTCTGAGCTTGGTTTCTTGCCATTCTGTCCCTGTAATTTCACATCCATGGCAGCAAGCCAACATCCATTCCACTCCTCCTAGCCATCAAACCCAACTGAGCTCTGCACCAGTTCCTTGTAACAGCTTTGCACCAACCCAAAGAAGACTGCCTTTTGATTCCCTGGTAGCAGCCTCTCCTCAGCTCAATTTCAGATGTTGTATTAATGAAAGACAAACTAGTTGTCTGAGAAACTCGACCTAATGCTGGAGAAGACAATAGTGCCCTTAGTGAAACAACGGGTGTTGTTATTACCATTTGAATTCCGACCTCCCCCCAGTAAATGGCTCGACTGCCTTTAGCAGCTCCTTTGAAAGTGGCAACCCTCAACGGAATGGGTACCCCTTAACGTACAGTGGGGTTACCAATAGTACTTTCCGATAAAATGACCATTTTGCCCCTTTGCTTATGAGTTCTTGTTTTGCTCATAACTTCTTCATACGAACTCAGAATGACTCCGTTCTTTCGCCATCGTCTTCATCTTCTCGTCCTCTACACAATGAAAAGTAGAAATCTTGTATTTGAACGAGTTCCACTGGGTCTTTGGCCTTTCTCCACTTGTGACTTCACATTTGTAGCCATTTCCACTTCTTTTTGCTCCAAATGACTCCAAAACACCTGATAACTCAAAACCAATATAAGATACATAATTTACAAGAAAACTCGCAAAGAAAGCATAAATACTAGATATTAAATTAGGTGTTTTTAGACACCTATCAGATTCCCCCACACTTAGACTTTGCTAGTCCTCGAGCAAATCAAACAAAACAATAATACAACAACTCCGTGTCGTCGAGGCTACGGTCACTTTTAGCATAACTAACAAGCCTTTAAACCCCTAGGTGTCCCTAGTGGACGAGTTATAGTCTCGTGAAGGTTTACTAGAGATATACCTACAAAACCTATATTTCGAACTCCGTCTATTCGTGACAAATCAATGAATGAATCCAAATTGACTACAGGAGGAGGTACCTTGCAAATTCAATTCATATATTAGTAAATAAACTCTAATTAGATAGTCGAACAAGCCACAATACTCGGAAACTAACAAACCACAATCACAATGAAAAGATTAAGAAGATGGATATAGATGTAGATGTTGGCGAATATTCACAAGTGTTCGATGTTTCCCATATCATCCGAAGGTCATTTTTGCTAAGATGAACCTAATCCTATTGGATTGAGCTACTGGTGATGAATGCTACATCAAATCAATTGGCATATACAAGGGAACCAAGAGTGACTTTATTCAACACAATAATAATTTCTTCTCTTTTTTTTTTATATGATTGGATCAAACTGGATCCAATTTCTTTTTTTTTTTTTTTTTTTGGACGGCATGATTAGATCTTTTGGATCCAAGCGCATGCTTCTTGTCGCAAGTACATGATAGTTGCCTTGGATCCTGCATTCCACGCTTGTTTAGGCGACGGAGACAGGGACTACGTTTCACACATCTTTGCTATTCCCAATTGTCTTTTTATTCCGTTTTGGTCTAATTGGTCGGTCCTTTTTTTTTTCTTCATTTTCAAATTTTTTTTTTTTTTTCCTCTTTTTTTTTATGTAACTCAACCACTCTATTTCATCCTAGCAGTAATAACACGTCGATGTTCAGTGACCCACCAAAGCACTTAGAGAATAATAGATAAATATGGAAAAATAAAAATAGAATGCGATATGGTGATATTCCGAGATATGGTAACAACTATCATGTTAATTTGTGATTTTTGAGCTATATTCTTCCCTTTTAGTTAATTGGTTCCTCAACTCCTACATTCAAAATGGTTCCATCCACTAATGGTGTCATCCTAAAGGCACAAATTTCTAGATTTCAGAGTTCAAAAAGCATAATTTTTTTCTTGATTTTTCTATTTTTCTGAATTTTTTTTTTTTAAAGGCATAAAACAAACTAAAACATATAAATGCTCCCCCACACTTAAACTTTACATTGTCCTCAATGTAAAATTGAATCGTCCAAAGAAGGTTCAAGGTGGGAAATTCCCATAAAATAATATGCAAAAACAAAGAAAATAAAGATAAAAGCAAATGCATAAAAATAAAAAGATAAAAAGTAAAGATACAAAACCGGTGGGTTGCCTCCCACTTAGCGCTTGTTTTAAAGTCGACGGCCCGACTTAGCTTCTTGTAAGATTCATTCCCCATACACCAATAATCGGAAAAGTTGGGGATCCTTCCATAGAACCTGTTTTGCAAACACTAGCTTCACACAAATATTAGTAATATAAAGCAAAAGTGAAGCTATGAACCGATAAAAGCTTCCCCACACTTATTCTTGTCCACACATGGAAGTGTAAAAAGAATATAGAAGTCGGGTACCTCCACGGTTTCTGGTTCCATAACCTGCATAGTATGAGAATCAAGTGTCTCTAATGGCGGAAAACGAGAAACAAAGTCATTCAACAATATTCTCGAAGCACATATATTCAAACCAATAAGAGGTAAAGGAGAAGAAACAATAGGCAATGGGTTAGATAAACCTTGCACAATCTCTTGTATTACGGAATCTTCTTCATCCTTGAAAAACTCAAGTGAATTATTCACCTCTTGTATATCATGGTCCTCTATCAAACCTTGCAACCATTCTTCGTCCGTTTCGCCTTAACCAAAGTATCGACATAAACATCATCATTACAATTATTTGCAAGCTCAATTGGGTCTTCCACAATAGTGGTCATAACGGTCTCATTCTCAACACACTCCTCTTTGTTGTAAGGCACATACTCTTTTGCGGATCCAAATTTTATCATAAGAAACTCTTCTAGAACACTCGAAAATGCATCATCCTCAAGCTCCGCCGTTTGAATAGGCTCTTGATCATTATTAAGATCAATGCTTGAGTAATCTACACAAGTGTCGACATATTCCTCTTCGTCTTCATCTTGATCCCAAAAAGACTCCATTGTACACTCCTCGGGGTTGTCACCATAAATTGGTTTAAGCAATGTATTTTCATAATAATCATCACTATCATAGTCAACATAATCTTGTTCCTCGCTGAATTTAGTGTTGCTAATCTCTAACTCATCCTTTTGAATAGGTGAATGATCATTATTACGATCAAGAGTTGAGTTAACTACACAAATATCAACAAAAATCCCCGAAGGTTCGCCTTTTCAACATAACTATTCATTTCCTCCTTGTATTCTTCAATGCCTTGTCTTAAAGTGGAAATACCTTTTTGAAGCTCTTGGAGTGTTCCATCCAAATTACGAATATAGTGTTCCATTTGTTTGTAAAGCTCATTCGACAAAGAAAAAGTAGAATTACTTACTTCAGTATTGTTAGGCCAATTATATTCCCTTTGAATGGGTGGATGATCATAACTACGATCAGAAATTGGGCCAAACATACTATGAGCACATTCGGTCGATGAAAATGGTTCCACGCTTGGTTGTCCACGAATTGACTCCATGTTGTCCATAAATTGTTGCATCTCATCTACAAAACTAGAGGAAATATTATAAGGAAAACAACTATTCTCCCCTCCTTGTGGTTGCTCACTTACATAATCACCATAAGAAGGTTGATATGTATGAGAATAACTCATAGGGTACGTTGAGTATTGATCATAGCCAAAGGATTGGTTTTGATTATACTCCCATAAGGGTGATAATTGTTATGTTGTTGAGGTTGAAAGCCGTATTGATTGCTCCAATATGCTCCGTCCATAATAGGTATCTGAAATAAGATTCTCAAAACTCGGTTAGAAACCAAAGAATAAGAAAAAGACTAAAAACAAAAATAAGAAACCAAAAACAATTAACAACCGTTGCCTCCCAAGAAGGCAAAAAATTCTGACCATTTGCCGTAAGCGACACAAATATAATTACACTTTCTTACTACTCAAAATATAAATATAGCAAGGGCAAGAAAGGATCGATCCCACAGAGAGGTCTAGGTTGTCAAATTGTTATGGTTTCCTATATAAATTACCGGGTGTTTCTGATTTTTATGAGAGTAAAATAAACTAAAAGCAAATAAACAAAGCACGCAAATCAAGAATGTGAAAATATTGGATAAAGGTTTCATCTTCAATTATAAACAAGTTTATGAATATATGAATAGAATTCGTATTTAATCTCGCTATCATCAAAAGCCATAGAATACCTTATTGCAAGAATACTCCGTAATTTCCAAAGTTATCAACACACACATTAGGGCTGCGTATGTGAAATCTACCTAAAGAATAACCTAACGCCTTGCGCTAATCAAGTTCAATTCCTAGGAGCATTAAGTTTCAGAAATAGGCTAATCAATGCAATTGTAATACATTGCGCAAACAATTCGAACAAAGGTCAATTTCTACATATGACTACGAGGATGTATCACTACAACCTAGAATCATATAATGCTACTTGTATTCAAGGTTATCGCTCGATGAAAACCCTAAAATAGCTATAGATATGGATGTGAGTTCAATCAATTATAGACTTAACTAAACAAACATTCAATCATATTGCAATCCATCAATCATGCAATTATTGTAACCCGTAGAAATCATACGATAATATTGAGAGAAAACTAGTTCATAAAAATCATAACTTGGTTGCAAAATCCAACTACGTCTTTAACCAATAATAAAAACTTAGTTACTCATGGCATAGGAGTTCATAGCAAGAAGAAGGAGAAAACCTATCATGTTTCTAAACCCTAGAACCAAAAGTATGAGTTCTCCCTAATGGAGATATCTCTAGGTTTAGAGAAAAAGTTCTATTTATATGCCTCTCCCAAAAGGATACCCAAAGTAGGTCAAGTCTTCTCCAAACCCGTCTCAAACTCGTCCACCAAGCCCATGAGTGAAAAATATGTCTCTGGAATTTTGGGTCCAAAAAGCGTCGCCGGAATTGCTGACGTCATCGCCGGAATCCGGCCACCGTCACCGGAATCCGGTCACCGGAAAACTTTCTCCGATCACTTGAAGTACTGGAAGACGTCGCCAGGCAAGTGCACACTCCCAGAAGCTCAACTCCATTTTCTGCAATTCAAACATTCACAAAATACCACCTAAACCAATTTCTTGTTCTTGCGAAAACGCGCCTAAAAGCGTGACTCGTAGCCCATATGTCTGGCCGTCAACTATTGTATCCGACTCATACCCCCCCTCGCGATTCACTGAAATATTGCGATTCATGCTTCAAGTTCTGAAATCCGGCTGCCAGAACTATGCTCACCGGTGCGCCATTTTCACCCCGTTTTCGCGCAGTTTCTGCAGCTTGGTTTCTTGCCATTCTGTCCCTGTAATTTCACATCCATGGCAGCAAGCCAACATCCATTCCACTCCTCCTAGCCATCAAACCCAACTGAGCTCTGCACCAGTTCCTTGTAACACCTTTGCACCAACCCAAGAAGACTGGTCTTGCACTGGGATTCCTGGTAGCAGCCTCTCCTCAGCTCAATTTCAGATGTTGTATTAATGAAAGACAAACTAGTTGTCTGAGAAACTCGACCTAATGCTGGAGAAGACAATAGTGCCCTTAGTGAAACAACGGGTGTTGTTATCACTATTAGAATTCCGACCTCCCCCCAGTAAATGGCTCGACTGCCTTTAGCAGCTCCTTTGAAAGTGGCAACCCCTCAACGGAATGGGTACCCCTTAACGTACAGTGGGGTTACCAATAGTACTTTCCGATAAAATGACCATTTTGCCCCTTTGCTTATGAGTTCTTGTTTTGCTCATAACTTCTTCATACGAACTCAGAATGACTCCGTTCTTTCGCCATCGTCTTCATCTTCTCGTCCTCTACACAATGAAAAGTAGAAATCTTGTATTTGAACGAGTTCCACTGGGTCTTTGGCCTTTCTCCACTTGTGACTTCACTTTTGTAGCCATTTCCACTTCTTTTTGCTCCAAATGACTCCAAAACACCTGATAACTCAAAACCAATATAAGATACATAATTTACAAGAAAACTCGCAAAGAAAGAATAAATACTAGATATTAAATTAGGTGTTTTTAGACACCTATCAAAACGCCTGCCTAACACAACATGGTTGAGGACCGTTAATATGTCTTGGCGCTGTCCTTTGGAGAATTACAAGATTTCACATATGCGCTCCATCATAGATTGTACGGTCTTGCGAACAGAATCCCCAGAAATCATGCAGTTCCTGATAGGTAGAGGGTCTCTATGAACACCTTCGTTTCCAAGATGGAGTTCCCCTGTCTCTACCTTTTCCCTGAATATTTGTTTCAACCTGTTACAATCTTTGGTTGGATGATGGAAGAACCTGTGGTAGCAATAATATCTGGGATCTTCCATCTCTTCCTCGGTCGGAGGACGCCCGATAAAGGCAGCTTTACGGCGTCGTCTTGGATCCGGAGCTCTATCACTTCATTCATGGGAAAAGGAAACCTGTGTCTTTGGTGTTTTGTGCGGGAGTTTTGTCATTCCTTTTTCGAGACGAAGTCTTGTGTCTTTGAGGATGTTCGCTGGTTTGTTGTTCCGTTATCGAAGCTTTCCTCTTTTCTCCTCCGCTTTACCACACTCATTGAAGGGCAGTGTTGTATTGTTTGTTTGTGAGACGCCTGCTTCCTCGACTTTCACACAAATCTTCACTTCGAACAACTCGGGTTCTTTCTAGTAGTCTCAGTGCAGTTATTCTTGAACGTTTTGCGGCTTCGTGGAGTTGAGAGAATGTTTGAAATCCCGGATTCTCTAACGGAGCGCGGTATATAGGTATCATCCCATTGATGCATGATTCCACCAATTGCCGTTTCGGTGACATTCGGGTCGTGACAGTCCAGTGCAGGTTCGAATCTTTTAACGAAGTCGTTGGGATGTTCATTGTTCCACTGGAGAATTCTTCCTGTGTCTGAAAACGTGATTTGTTGACACGAAAAATACTTCTTGTAGAAAGCACTGACCATATCGCTCCAATTGGATGTCTTTTAGGCGCAATGTTGTTGTACGGTGTATGCCCCTCCAGTGAGTGATTTTGAGAATTCTTTTAGGCGTAAAACATGATTGTATTCATGTTCCCCAAGGCTTCAAGAATCGAGAAATGTGTTCACGAGCATTACCGCACTGCCGTCGTAGAGGGAGAACTGGGGAGAGGTGTAACCTCTTGGTAGAGGAATCCGTTGCACATCTTGAGGGTACGGCGGCTGATGTTAGTGTACGTCCGTTCGGTCCCCTTTTCCTCGATTTTGGAGAAGTCGCTCTAGATCTTCACGCGTAATGAAGTTGGAAGGCTGGTCTCTCTCCCTTTGGCGCTCAGGAGCAACACGAGTTTCTTTATTCATGTGGGTCCGAGTGGAAACGCCTGCTCCGGGTGTATTGAATGCATCTCTCGCCGACTCCAAGGGTTGCCGTGAATCTTGCGGCAATCGTTCGATCAATGTTTTAAGGAAAGTGAGTACCTCTTTATGAGTTGCGGCCATATCTGTTTGAGTTTTAGCAAGAATTTCTTGTTTCTCCATCAAGTCTGCAATGGTACCAGACGGTGGTCTTCCTCTTGTGTCTCCGGCTCCTCGTCCTGATGGAGGAGTGAAAGTTGTTGCTCACGGTAACCCTTTGGAGGCGTTACGCTCGAAGAGATGCCGGGATTTGCTGCATTTGCTCTGGCTCAGTGATGGGAGGTGTTACACCTACTGGGATGTCTCCTGCTCCGCTAGTGTTGGTGACAGAGGTAACGGCTCATCGAGATGTGTTGGATACGGTAGCTCCACGGACAGGTACGTCAACACCGGGAGTGTTATCCACGCTAGCTCCGTCCGAATTGATTGCTGATCCAGACCTGAGTTCCACCATCTTGAAATGAATTGTTGATCGAATTGGTTCTAAGATCTACCCTTTTTGAAATTGATGAAATTGAATCGGATTTCGAAGAAATTTACTTTACAACCGAGAGATTAATCTCCCACTGTGGTCGCCAATTGTTAATGGGTGAAAACTACTCCTGCAGAATTTTGTAATTTGGGGTGTGAATGAGGAATGAATCTAAACCCTAAACAAATGCCTTCGCGCGGTAAGTGCTTGTAGATTCGAGAGATCAATACGTGCAAGTCCGGCCTAAACCAAGAAATGGCCATTCCAGGACTTGTTTCGGTCACAAAGTGAAGGAGATGGGGTTGATCTTAGGGAGGGAAGCGAAGAAGGTGTTGAGATTGTGAAGGTGTTGGCTTGCTTATGACTTGTAACAGAAAGATGAGCAAGCTCACGGTTGATGCAAGAAGGCTCTGGGTGTTTGAATACGATTTGTATTAACACTTGGTTTTCTGTCTCGTATGAACTTGTGTTGTTGTTCTCTCTCCTATTTTTCCCTGTTTTCTTCCGTTGTTGAAAATAAGGAGGAGAACCTATTTATACAAGTCATTGAGCCTTATTCACGTCTCTCGTGGGAAGTGGAGGAAGTGGAATGATGGAGTAGTGGATTTGTGTGTTGGTGATACACGACCAGTCTTGCCCACTTCTCCAGTTCATCTCTAACCGTCCATGACTTCCTGACGCGTTCTTGTGATGGCGCGTTGCACGCTGCACGATGTAAACCGCCAGACCAATACCCCAGTATGTATCCCCCAGTTTGTGACATGATTGATGTCTGGAATGTGTGGATCGTGGATCCACGAAAGATAGCATGTAATCTTTGAATTGAATAACGCATGTTATTCGGGAAGTCGATACTTGTGAAGTATCGTGTGTATTTTATGCGAGTGCTGCATTACGGTGTGGTAAAGTGATGGGTAATGACTCCTCACTAACCAAATAACTCCTGACCAGGGTTGTATAACCAAGATGGTGAAGTTGGACGAATGAGATGATCTTTTAGACACTCATCTGCGACCGTTAATGAATATTGAAGGGGAGCGCAAACATGACTCTTCAGCTTGGTCGAAACCAAGCATAAGAAGGATTTTGGAGAGGATCGACCGGACGTGTATGTAGATGGCATGCTGGCGTACACGTCCATGTCTCACCGTCTCATGAAGGTGCGATCTAGGCCGCTCAGTTTAACCTAGGCAAAGAGGAGTGGTTGAGATCGGTTTGCGGCGAAATCCTTGCCGCAAAGGAGTTGGAAACCGCATGACATTCCTGCACGCGTTTCAAGACGACCCATCTTGGTCGGTCTTGGTCGATCACTCCAGCATGTAGGTGGTAAGCTGGTGTTCACGCCTATGCCTGACTGTCCCATGAAAACGTGATCTAAGCCACTCAATTCGTCCGGTGAAGTTGAGTGGTCGAGATCAGTTTGCAATTTGGGAAGTGCAACCACGCATGTTTGGGCGGGCGTTTTGGATTAGCCGGGCATGATATGCCTTGGCCGATCACATGAGGAGGTAGATGGGCCCACGGTGGTCATGCTGGTATGACCGGACCTGCTTAATCTAATCTGTGACCCTCCATTCGTACCGGAGAAGATGAACGCGCGTGATGGCTTGAAACCCTAATTTTGGTTTTCAAAGCCGTGCGCCTCTTCTCGTTTGGGTGACGATTTTGTCACGGCCAAACATTGTTGGCCTTGACCGATTGGTCAAGTGTGTAGGCGGGCCCACGGTGATCGTGTTGACATGCTATGGGCCCTTTGAGTCTACATCTACACCCTCCATCTATACCTGCGAAGATGGATGGTTGAGACTGCTTTGCAACACATGTAATATGCCGCAAACCCTAATTTAGGGTTTTCCGTCCACAATGCTTGGTATGAACGGTTTTTGGCAAGCTTAGGCCAATGACCGACCATGCGGGGTCGGCCGTGGGTATTCCATACCATGCTTGGGGTGATGGAATTGATGCGGGGTCATCCAATCATGCTTACGGAGTTGGATGACTACGATCGAATCATATCCGAACCGATACGGTCGGTCTTGGGATGCTCAATCGGGCTAGTATAACACACCGAGAGGGGCTCAATCGGTCTAGTATAACATACCGAGAGGGGCTCGGGCTAGTATAACACACCGAGAGTCAGCCTGTATGGGTATTTCGTACATGGTTTCATTATAGTGCTTGGAGGTTCGTGTTACTCTATAAGAGTAACACTCAGTCGTCATGCCACACTGATAATGAGTACTGAAAATACAAGGCTGATATGAAATTCACAGGAAGGGATTGTTGCTACATGCTCCAACCTGGAGGAATTCCATGTATTCACAGAATGGGATTGTTGCTACATGCTCCATTCTTGGTGAATTAAGTGAGGAGTATCCAACACTTATAAATGGCTTTATCTTTTACAAGATGTCGCCGCATGATTTTTCGGGTTTTTTACAAATTTAACCTTGAACGAAAATCCACCATCAACAACGGATAGTATCATTCACAAACATGTATTTTCATCAATGATTAGAATTGGTATTTTAATCTCTTATTTACTAAAAGTCCTAGGATACCTTGATCGCAAGTATAACCCGTTAATTCCCTGATTTCATCACAACCACATTAAAAGATGCATATGTGAATTCTTCCTAGAAAGCAACCTAAAGTGTAAAAGCACAATTAAGTTTAACTCCCTAAAAGCAATAAGTATTATGGAATAAGACTAATCAATGCAAACGAACGTGTAAAAGCACTAATCCGTTTTAACAAAAGTTATGATTCACTTGTGACTAGTAGGATATATCACTACAAGCACTACCCACAATTATGCTACTTAGAATCAGGGATAAACAACTTTTTCGTATTGAAAACCCTAATATAGCTCTAGAGATGAATGCAAATCGGATTGATTAGGACTCAACCTAACAAGTATTCAAATCTTATAAGACTATTAATTGTGAAACACAAACAATAAATTACTGAGACAAATCTAATTCATAGATTCAAAAACATGTTGAGAAATCAACTTTTATCCCATAACCAATAATATGTGTTTAGCTACTCATAGCTTTTGAGTTCATCATAAAAATAATAATTGAAAAGAAGAAGATGAACAAAAGCAAACCCTAGAAGCGTAAACAAAACCGTCATCCCAAGTTCCAAGAATAAGATATGATATATAAAGTTGTAAAAGTCTTTCCTTTAGATAGCTCCCTTGTTTCCAAAATTAGGTTTAATCTTCAAAGGTCCAAAAGAAAGAAGTCCACCAAGCCCATGTGTGAGAGGAACCCATGTAAAAACTCGCCCAAAAGCGGTCGCTTGGAAAACTGGTATTATGGTAGGAAATTGGCGGAATCCGCACCGGAAAGTATATCGGTGACCGGCAAAGTCCGCCCGGTCCATCGGTCAACGGTTCAAATCGGTCAAAGTCAGACCGAGTCAAATCGGGTCAAACCGAGTTATATCGAGTCATCTCAGAATCTGAACTAGGTTGAGTCAGTTAGCCAAACAGATGAGTCAGCTGTTGCAATCTTGCACAGGCCATCCCCAGTGTTGCACCAACATGGCGCTTCTTTGCCGGCTCTTTAATCCCAAGTTTACGCAAAGATTGCTCCTCTTTGAATTCACAGCAAACAGCTCCCTGTAACATTCTTCCAGCCATCACTTCAGTCCATCCCTGGATTCAATCACTAGCAGCAAAACCTACCCACCTGCACTTCAGTTCAACTCTTCAGGCCTCATACCATCCATCCATAACAATAGCTCCACCATGCTCAACTACATCACCCCAAAGCCATTTCAGTTGCGACTTAAATTCTGCATACCAACTGCAACTCAGCCACCACTTGCACTGCAATATCAACCTTCAATCTCCATTTCTTCTTCATTGCAGCTTCATTCTCTCTCTGACTCACTGCACCTGCATTTTTAATCCACCAGACTATCACCTGCCATATCTGAGCTACAACCTCATTACCAGCACCACCAGACCATATCACATATCACCACAGTAAATAACACACAATTTCTGGTTCAAGGGAAGATAATGATTGAGAGGAAGAACGATTTGGGTTAGTGTAGGAATGAATGTTGATATAAGCACCCACTGAAGGATAAGGGCACCAAAGTGATATATGTGGCCTGTCGGTTTCTGTGGAACCCGACCACCTATTCTGTTTCCTATCTCAGTATCGATTCGCGGAACTGACTATTCATTCTTCACCTCTTTTACTGTACAACCTCAACTAGCTCCGTTCGCCTGTGAATTGGTCTTTTCGCTCTTTTTCGCTTTAAATGGGTGATTTCTTCTCCTTTTGTTCTCGGTGACTCCATTGCACCTATAAAACTCAAAAGCAAACATAAGATACATAATTCACATGAAAAATAGCAAAGAAAGCATAAACTCTAGATAGTAAATTTGGTGTATTCTACACCTATCAAATTCCCCCACACTTAGACTTTGCTAGTCCTCGAGCAAATCAAACAAAACAAAACTTGAAAAATACATACAACTTAGTGTCGTCGAGGCTACGGTCACTTTTAGCATAAATAACAAGCCTTTCAACCACTAAGTGTCCCTAGTGGACGAGTTATAGTCTCGTGAGGGTTTACTAGAGATATACCCACAAAACCTACTTTTCCAACTTAATAGTTCTCCGAAATGATAGTATCCAAGCGCTAAGAAGACATAGAAATTCTGCACACTAGTCATAAGAAGTTAGACACATAAATGAACAAAATCTCATTCTTAAAAGTTGAGAGAGAAATAACCATCCCTTCTCGACAAAAATTCGGGTTCGGAATGATTGAAAGTATCGACTCTGCCTTACAAGAAAGGGTTTTATGAAGTTGCTCTCAATAATAAACAGCTTTTTATGGGTCACACATGTGTCCAGGTAGGAATGAAGAAAGAATCCTGCGACACGTTGAATGGTAGGAAGGTAAAACCCTCCGAAATATTTTGAAAACCCACATCTTTTAATATTTTTGAAAACCCATTTTTCTGACGATCTCTTCGAAAGGAAATCAACCACTTAACGAAGGTGGGAATATGCTTACTTACCTCGTTATCCGTTCGGCGTGCAGCTAGCACCACTCTCACAGCATCCATGGAAACGTCTTCGGTCTTCTATCGGTGTCTCATCTTCGTCTTCGGTCTTCAACTCTTGATGATAACTCTTGAATTTCGTAGAATCTTGACAATGTAATTTTTTCCCTCAAATTCCTTGTCGCTTGAAACTTCATTATAGATACTCCTTCTTTCCATTGGCTTTATTGAAAGAATACAAAAATAAAAACAAACTATACAAACCCAAAATATATATATATATATATATATATTTTCTCTTTTTTTCTGACTAATGAATTACAAAACTCATGTAGAGCTTTTGGTTGGTAACCTAGCAACAAGCTGGGCTCCAACACCTCTTTGAATTGCAACACCTAATCTATAAAAAATAAAACTACCCAAGCCGCTACTGGCATCATTGCTCACCAAACAATTCCGTAGACGCTTGAAAAAAACAAGAGTATCTTCTCCAAGCTCGCCTAAAGTAGAGAAGGCCAAAACACCCAAGACATACCCATGTGCAGCACACTTATCCAAATACTTGGCACGTTTACGAGAAACAGCACCAGAAATAGCCTTTCCGGGGGCAAAAGAGCGGACACCCTCACCCGTGAACGGAGAGACGCCTGTGACATCCATACAAACGTCCTGCCCATTTTCCCAGTTAAGAACAAGAATATCAGCCGGCTTCAGATCTCTACCATCATCCGAAAGAAGACCTAGAGAAACCTCTTTGCGCGCAGGTACATTAGCTTTGTAACAAATGTCGATGACAACATCACGAACAACATCGTGGCGAAACTTATATCCAATATCCTTAGAACAATGAAGCGCATGATCACCAAAGATGTCCATAGTTTTGCCACAACTTGGACATGAACTATTCTCAACAAACATAGGGATACCAAGGCGATAACTGAGCACAACTCTAAATTGTCTAGGCCAAAGGCATTGATTAAGCCCACTAATAGGTACCGCCAAAAGGTAGTCTTGTGCGTGTTTGACACGGTTACATTGCCATAAAATGGAATCTCTTTCACACATAAGAAATTGGTCTGGGATTTGCTTCTTAAGCGCATCAAAATAAACTACACGCCAAGGAATGCATGGAAGGGGGGGCAGAATCATCGACACAGTAAGTAGAAGGTAATCCACATACCTGAGTGAAGGTATGAAGAGCCAACTGATAAGCTGAACCTTTGTCTGTTGAGAATAAACTACCAAGGATCACCTTCTGTACTGAAGTAGTCTGGCTCTGAGAAGCAAGATAACAATAAGCCCGAGTGTCACCCATGGTATAAATGCCAAGTCCACCATCTTTAATTGGTAAGGTAGCTAATCTCTTCTCAGAAAGGACCGAAACCCGCACCATCTCCGGTAATTAAAAGTCTCGGATCTTGAAATAATTGGTCATCAAAGAGATCGGTGGCAGGTTGAAGAGCAACAGGATTGGTGGTACGCATCGCAAAGTAAAGTCTGGACACTCCAGTACAATCGCGAAGTAAAAGCATCTCACTTTGAGGATCCCTGAGTTTCTTGATCGCATCCATTAGTTGAACAGTTTTGTGCACCCTGTTCAACAACATATCGCTAATAAAGTCCATATCTAAACTTACTGGACCACTCAACAGTTTGACACCTTTAGAAGGCCTACCAATATCCTGGGGGAAAACATCCACTGCTACACTCCTAGGATCAGGGGAAGGCCAAAAGACTTCCGTTTTCTTTATATTGAGATGTAGCCCCCTGCTCGGACCTTCAGATTCAATTATACGCAAAGCCTTAGCTACCTCCAAGGTGTCACCAACAATTGTTTCATCATCAAGGTACCAGGCGTGCAAATCAAGTTTGCACCGAGAGGCAATATTCTTCACTAAGGGGTGAAGAGTCAATGCAAATAACAAGGGACCGAGGGGATCCCCCTGTTGTACACCAAGTGCTGAGGACAAAATATATTGGGCATAATAAAGCTTAGCCGGACGTAAGTAGCAAAATTCTACCCAGCGAGAAATACCTGGACAATGGATGCGCACTTCCTTAATGAGCTTAGACCTGCTCACCATGTTGAAAGCGTTTGAAAAGTCAATCAGCAACATTGACATACTGTCCGAATGGCCCTTCATCTCCAAAAGGCGGTTTACAGCATGTAAAATACCTTCCCCTCCTACCGGCACACCAACCCCGAATTGGTAGTCACCTAAATAAGAAGTCATATCCTTTCCACCAGCAAAGGCAGCCACCTTGGAAACCAATCTACGCCAAACTGTACCTACCGCAATGGGCCTAAGACCTCCCCCTGGCTTCAATAATGGCGTCAAGGGTGCTCTAGCGATATACTCGCCTAGTTCACTAGGGCACTTCCTAGCCAACCAAAGGTTGACAACCCCCAGAAATAGACAAAACCAAATCATCTGCCACTGCCGCCGCTGCCCCGCTAAGAACATCAACTAAGTGCTGCGCCCGTAGACCATCACGACCACATGACGTGCCCCTAGGGAAGCTTTTAATTGCTCCCAAAACAGCCTTTGAACCCACGCAAATGGGGTCAACGGTGATGTCGTCCGTGGGAACCTCCAGGAGGTGAGGTCAGTGTCGGATGTTTGTCCAGCAAGTCGACATAGGTCTCGCTCTTCAAAGGGGCCACCCAGACGATGATAAAACCCGAATTGCGGCAGCGAAGTGACCAGAGTTAATCTTCTTCTGGCAAGCACTGATGGTTGCTGCTTCTCGTCAGCCTTTTTCCCGTCGTCCTTCGTAGAGCCCCAACGCAGCGGCTGCTGGAGCAGTTTCCTCACTAAAATGGAACAACCATTAGGCTCATTCCAATCGTTGAGAGCCTGGAGAATTGTTGCCACCTGCAATCTCTTACGACTGTTGGACTTCCGCTCTGCTGAACTTTTAGGTTGGTACGTCGTCAGTGTGCAGAAAGGGAGAAGCAGGAGTCGAATCCAACCTGGTAAATTGGAGGGAACAGCTAGGACACGGTCGAGACAAGCTTTGAGAGCCCTCGAAAATGCAAGCCTGCATTTGTGAGGAATACAGGTAACCGTGGGAAAGTTACGTTGAAGTACGGTGTTGAGCAGTTCAGTAGAAAGAGTATCTACGTCGTCACTGCCATCACTTGTTGGAGCTGTATCTCCCACAGGAACGGCATCTTCGAAAGCTGCAGTAAGCACCACCTCTGGCTTGATCAAACCATGAATTAAGTCAGCTCCCTCCATTAACAGGCCCGGGGATGAAGTCATGCCAAGCTCCCTCACGACCTTTACAGGATTTCGACCAAGCATGCAAGTAAAAACACTTGCTGCACAACCACATACGCAAGCTGCTGAGAACTTTCTCCATACCTTGGTATACGGCTGCATCCTTCGCAAGGTGTTTGAAGCATGTCCTTGCCAAAGCATCCGATGCAAGGTGTTTGTCATGAAGATGCTTTAGGAACGACCCTTTAGCATAGCCTTTGCCATGAACTCCGTCACCGCAACCATTGATGTTCTTAAATGGGCAATGGCAAACGTTATCAGAAGCTGTTGACGAAGAGGACTGGGAGGAAGGTGTTGGCAGAGTCGCCTGCAAGGAGGATCGGGTAACCTAGGCATAAGAGGCGAGAAAGGAAAACGAACGAAAAGCCCTAGAACAAAACCGTGAGAGAACCCTAAAGGAATCCAAAAGAACAATGAAAACGAATGAAACCAAAACGACGATTGAAAAAACAGTGGGAAATAAATCGATTTGAAAACAAAAACAAAGTTAGAACTGGACGAACTCATGGTGAATCCGTGATTGGAATGATTTTCCAATCACCGGGGTGAGTCGCCGGAGTGGAAAGAGAAAACATTAGTAGTTTACTAAAAGAATCTTTTTTTCTCTCTTTTTTTTTTTTTTTTTTAATGATTCAAAAACAATAAAACAAATACAAAATTAAAAACAAAATAATAAAAACTAGTAATGAACCTAAAAATTTTCTCTTGTCTTTTTTTTTTTTTTTTTTTTTTTTTTTTTTTTTTTTTTTTTTTTTTTTTAAGACAAGAGAAAGTAAAATACAAATAAAATAAAACATGTAAGTACAAAGGCCATGGTGTAAGTACTTTACCGCTTGATTCTTCACAACTTGTTTGTCTTGATATCATAAACTTCTTGAACTCTCATCTTTATAATCTTCGCTCTTGTACATAAAGTCTTCAACTTGTAAAAATTCTGCTCCTTATCTTGTTGCTTTACTCGAATCTGAAATATGCTCATTTCTGTATTGTTGCTTGTAAACCTTGAACGTCTTCAACTTCCTTCGAATTTGTGATGCTCCTCTTGTTGATGATGATGGTGTTTCTATGGACCTGTTGGTGTAGAGAGAGATAAGGTGGATGGTGCTAACTGCGAACAAGATTACAAGTGGTATGTAAGTTAGCAATTCGATGTCACCAACATGATTGATAAAAATAGCATTCAAGAGATCAAAATAGTGCTTCTATGGTGGGAGGTTGGGCAGCTCACCATTCTGCCCGGAATTTACGTACGGTGACACACACTCTAAAAGCACAAATTTATACAGGTACAAAGAATTGAAGGTTGGTGCCTCACATTATGTAACTTGGGTAGTCTCCACTATAGGGGATCACTGCTCTAATACCGAATTCAGTCTGCACCTTATTTGCCACTGGCATGGTTAAATCCAACTTTAACTCTCATACAATTAAGAAACCCGATCATGTTCTCTGTCATCTCTAAGTTCAGTCACTCTTGTGAGATTCTCGATGTAATCTTAGCGACATGTATACTATGTGACTCTAAACTAACTACAAGTTGGAGTTTTCTTATTCACTAGTTTACACAAACGTTGAAAAATTTGAAAAATTTACAAAGCAAATGCTTAACCACTCCCCCACACTTAAACTTTACATTGTCCTCAATATAATTGAATCGTCCAAAGTAAGTCAAGGTGGGAAATTCTAACAAGAAATCAGAAAAAACAAGACAAGAAAAACTAAAAACAAGACAAGAAATAAATACAAGACAAGAAATACTCATCCCTCCCAATTAGCACTTGGTTTAAAGTCGTCAGCCCGACTATCTCCTTGCTTTCTATGACTCCTCCAGAGGGAGCACATCCACAAAGTTAACTCCTTCCACCACTTCGGAAGTGAAATTCTCATAATATGGTTTCAACCAGTGCCCATTAACTTTAAGTTCTTTCCCTGTAGCTATGCTACGAATTTCCACTGCACCTTAATTTACCCGGAAATAAATGCAAGCGAGAATTAAACAAAAGCACTTTCTGCCCAATGCAAAATTGTTTTTTAGAAATCATGTTATCATGAAATGCCTTCGTCTTTTCTTTGTAAATGCGCGAGCTTTCAAATGCATCATTGCGAAGCTCCTCTAGCTCTTGGAGTTGTAACTTCCTTTGCTTTCCAGCCCCATCCATCTCCATGTTGCATTTCTTAATAGCCCAAAACGCCTTATGCTCAATTTCCACGGGTAATTAAATGACAAGGTTTACCATAAACAAGCCTAAAGGGAGACATCCCAATAGGTGTTTTATATGTGGTTCTATACGCCCACAATGCACCATTAAGTCGCATGCTCCAATCTTTCCTTGTTGGATTCACCGTCTTTTCTAGAATGGATTTCACCTCCCGGTTAGACACCTCGGCTTGTCCATTTGTTTGGGGATGATAAGGTGTTGCAATCTTGTGCGACACATTGTACTTCGTAGACAAGCTTTGTAAAATCCTGTTTTTGAAGTGAGAACCCCCATCGCTAATTATGGCTCTTGGAATCCCAAACCTTGCAAAAATATTAGCTTGTACAAAATCTGAAACCACTTTACTATCATTAGTTGGGGTGGCCTTAGCTTCCACCCATTTCGAGATATAATCAACCGCAAGTAAGATATAAAAATTCCCATGGGAGTTGACAAAAGGCCCCATAAAATCAATACCCCATACATCAAAAACTTAAATAAATTGAATATAAGTTTGTGGCATTTGATTTCGGGCACCTAGATTGCCGGTTCTTTGGCACCTATCACAAGTTGTACAAAATATATGTGCATCCTTAAACAAAGTTGGCCAATAAAAACCACTTTCAAGTACCTTGTGAGCGGTTCTCTTACTCCCAAAATGTCCTCCGCAAGCATAAGAGTGACAAAAAGACAAGATAAAATTAAATTCAGATTCGGGAACGCACCTTCGTATTACTTGGTCACTACCATGTTTCCATAAGTATGGATCATCCCATATGTATTGGTTCCCTAACCTTTTAAGTTTGTCCCTCTCAGCACGAGACAAGTTCTTTGGGATTTGTTTAGAAACTAAGTAATTGACAATATCGGCATACCATGGTTCTCCAAAGGCAATTAAGAATAGTTGCTCATCCGAGAAACTTTCACGCAACGGGATAGTCTCCTTGTCCACAGCAAGTCGGCTCAAGTGATCCGCAACGGTGTTCTCAATCCCTTTCTTGTCTTTGATTTCAATATCAAACTCTTGCAAGAGTAAAACCACCGTATGAGCCTCGGTTTCGCCTCTTTCTTTGTAAGCAAGTACTTAAGCGATGCATGATCAGAAAAGACAACAACTTTTGTACCAATTAGATAAGAGCGAAACTTTTCTAAAGCAAAAACAATGGCTAATAACTCTTTTTCAGTGGTTGTGTAGTTTTGTTGGGCCTCATTTAACGTTCTAGAAGCATAATAAATAGCATGAGGAAGCTTCCCCACACGTTGCCCAAGCACCGCACCAACCGCATAGTCACTTGCATCCACACATGAGCTCAAAAGGATTGCCCCAATCCGGTGGTTTAATGATAGGGGCTGAAATCAAAAGTTCTTTCAAACGATTGAATGCCACCACATCTTTTTGCAATAAGTTACAAAGTGGTGATGCTATCTTGGAAAAGTCCTTGATGAATCTACGATAGAAACCTGCATGACCAAGAAAAGAGCGTATCTCCCTCACCGTAGTGGCAGGGCTTAGAGCACGAATAAGGTCTATCTTATATTTATCAACTTCCAAGCCTTTAGAAGATATTATATGGCCTAAAACTATGCCATGAGTTACCATGAAATGGCACTTCTCCCAATTTAGCACAAGATTTTTTTCAACACATCGTTCAAGGATTAGAGATAAATTGTTCAAGCAAAGGTCAAATGAATCACCAAAGACACTAAAGTCGTCCATGAACACTTCGATTATGTTTTCAACATATTCCGAAAAGATACTTACCATACACCTTTGAAAGGTAGCTGGAGCATTGCATAAGCCAAAAGGCATCCTTCTATAAGCAAAAGTACCGAAAGGACAAGTGAAAGTGGTTTTCTCTTGGTCCTCCGGCGCTATCACAATCTGATTATAACCTGAATAGCCATCAAGAAAGCAATAATAAGAGTGTCCAGCTAAACGTTCAAGCATTTGATCAATAAAAGGCAATGGAAAGTGATCTTTTCTAGTGGTGGCATTCAATTTTCTATAATCAATACAAACCCTCCAACCGGTTTGCACACGAGTTGGGACAAGTTCATTCTTATCATTCTCCACCACTGTCACACACCGATTTCTTTGGTACTACTTGTCAAGGGCTTACCTACTTTCTATCGGATATGGGGTAGATAACACCCACTTCCAAAAGCTTGAGTATCTCCTTTTTCACAACTTCCATCATGGGAGGATTCAAACGACGTTGCGCTTCCCTTTTAGGCTTTGCATCATCCTCCAAACGAATTTTGTGCATACAAACGGCAGGGCTTATACCCTTGATATCGGAAATTGTCCATCCTATGGCCGTCTTGTACTTCCTTAGCACCCTTAGAAGTGTTTGCTCCTGTAAATCACTAAGCTCATTAGAAACAATCACAGGTAACTCTTCATTATCACCCAAGTACAAGTACCACTACAAGAAAAATATACATCTACAACTAGAGATTTACAACACTTTTCTAAACATCGTAGAAAGTCCTATGTTTTACAACTGGTTTCAAAGGAAGAGTTGTCGTATATCATCACTGCCAACCCTTAGGAAACAAGGGGTTGCGCTAAGAAAACAAACGACAACTCCTTAAGCAAAACAGTTGTGACGACATTTAGCTATAACAACTCTGTTCCATATATGTAGTGACTTAGTCTATCACAATTCTGACAAGTGTTGTTGAAGAACACAAAAATATGATAATGAAAAAATGTTAGAGGGGAGATTCGAACATGAACCTATTGCATGGAAGTCTAGCTCATCAACCACCCTTTCAGTTCACAAGTTTCGGTTTTTTTCTATTTTTTTAAATAGAAACCTATAACAACACTTATAAGTGTTGTTGAAGTAAAAATATATAATGTTGGAAAAAATGAGGTTATAGGGGAGATTCGAACATGAATCTACTGCATGGACGTCTATCTCATCAGCCATCCTTACCGTTCACAAGTTTTGGATTTTTTTCTTCTTTTTATAATAAAAATGTATAACAACACTTATAAGTGTTGTTGAAGTAAAAATATAGAACATTAGAAGAAATGAGGATGGGGGATTTGATCCTCAACCTCCTGTATGGAAGTCTTCTCTGTAAACAATACCTACACTATTACATGTTATGTCAAGTTTGTGGATTTAATACACTAACTTTATGACAACCCTTCATAAGAGTTGTAAAACAAAATGTAATGCTCAAAAATAATGCTCAGGTGACTGAGCCGCAAACAGCACGAAGCCTTCTCTGTAAACAATCACATACACGCCTTCTCTGTAAATAATTACATACATTTTTCACTATTCGTAATATTTACTTTACTCACTTCAGATAAGGGTAGTCTGGTAATTTTCACAACCTCCATAATATTTATTACCTTTATTTCTAGTAAGGGTAATATGGTGATTTTAACAATTTATAATATTTAGTTTACTTATTTTCCAATAAGTGTGGTCTGGTCATTTTCATAGTCTTCATAATATTTATTGCATTAATTTCCAAGAAGGGTAATATGGTCATTTTCACAAGCAGTAATATTTACTTTACTTTTTTTCGATAAGGGTAGTCAGGTCACTTTCACAATCTCCATAATATTTATTACACAAATTTCCATAAAGGCTAATATGATCATTTTCACTATCTGTAATATTTACTTTACTTATTTCAGATAAGGATAGTTTAGTAATTTTCACAATCTCCGTAATATTTATTACCTTTATTTCTAGTAACGGTAATATGGTCATTTTAACTCTGGTAATCTTCGAACCTGGGATGTTCAATTCTGATATATTTCTTATCCAATTCTAATATAATTCTTACCTGTAAATGGATGAATTCGTCGTTCTTACCAAGTTTCTGACTTAGAGTAGTCAACTCGCGGCCAGGTTTCGATCTCGGAGCATGGTATGCATAGAATATGCATAAATAATGTTTGTTTAAGGTTTCGTAGAATATCTCGAAGGAATCTTACCTGTAAATGGATGGATTCGTCGTTCTTACCAAGTTCTGACTTAGAGTAGTCAACTCGCGGCCAGGTTTCGATCTCAGAGCATTGTATACATAGAATATGCAGAAATAAGGTTGGTTTAAGGTTTCGTAGAATATACCGAAGGAATCTTACCTGTAAATGGATGGATTCGTCATTTTTACCAAGTTTTTGACTTAGAGTAGTCAACTCATGGCTGTGTTTCGATATTGGAGCCAGTATGCATACAATATACGAAATAAATAAGGTTTGTTTAAGGTTTCGTAGAATATTTCAAGGAATCTTACCCGTAAATGGATGGTTTCTTCGTTCTTACCAAGTTTCGACTTAGAGTAGTCACCTTGCATGCCGTGTTTCGTTTTAAGAGCCCGATATGCATACATTTATGCAGAAATAGGGTTTGTTTAAGGTTTCGTAGAATATCTAGAAGAAATCTTACCTGTAAATGGATGGATTCGTTGTTCTTACCGAATTTCTGAATTAGAGTAGTCAACTCGCGGCCAGGTTTCGATCTCGGATCCTAGTACGCATACAATATGCAGAAATAGGGTTTTTCTAAGGTTACGCAGAATATCTCAAGAAATCTTACCTGTAAATGGATGGATTCGTCGTTCTTATCAAGTTTCTAACTTAGAGTAGTCAACTCACGGCCAGGTTTCGATCTCGGAGCATGGTATGCATAGAATAAGCATAAATAAGGTTTGTTTAAGGTTTCATAGAATATACCGAAGGAATCTTACCTGTAAATGGATGGATTCGTCGTTTTTACCAAGTTTTTGACTTAGAGTAGTCAACTCGCGGCCAGGTTTCAATCTTTGAGCCTGGTATGCATACAATATGCAGAAATAAGGTTTGTTTAAGGTTTCGTAGAATATTTCGAAGGAATCTTACCTGTAAATGGATGGTTTCTTCGTTCTTACCAAGTTTCTGACTTAGAGTAGTCAACTCGCGGCCAGGTTTCGATCTCGGAGCCTGGTATGCATACATATATGCATAAATAGGGTTTGTTTAAGGTTTCGTAGAATATCTCGAAGGAATCTTACCTGTAAATGGATGGATTCGTCATTCTTACCAAGTTTCTGACTTAGAGTAGTCAACTCGCGGCCAGGTTTCGATCTCGGATCCTTGTACGCATACAATATGCAGAAATAGGGTTTTTCTAAGGTTTCGTAGAATATCTCGAAGGAATCTTACCTGTAAATGGATGAATTCGTCATTCTTACCAAGTTTCTGACTTAGAGTAGACAACTCACGTTCAGGTTTCGATTTCGGATCCTGGTACGCATACAATATGCAAAAATATGGTTTTTTTAAGGTTTCGTAGAATATCTCGAAGGAATCTTACCTGTAAATGGATGAATTCGTCGTTCTTACAAAGTTTCTGACTTATAGTAGTCAACTCGCGGCCAGGTTTCGATCTCGGAGCCTGGTATGCATACACATATGCATAAATAAGATTTGTTTAAGGTTTCGTAGAATATCTCGAAGGAATTTTACCTGTAAATGGATGGATTCGTCATTCTTACCAAGTTTCTGACTTGTAGTAGTCAACTCGCAGCCAGGTTTCGATCTCGGATCCTGGTACGCATACAATATGCAGAAATAGGGTTTTATTTAAGGTTTCGTATAATATCTCGAAGGAATCTTACCTGTAAATGGATGAATTCGTCGTTCTTACCAAGTTTCTGACTTAGAGTAGTCAACTCACGGCCTAAATTTGCATAGGTTTCGATCTCGGATCCTGGTACGTATACAATATGCAGAAATAGGGTTTTTTAAGGTTTCGTAGAATATCTCGAAGGAATCTTACGTAAATGAATGAATTCGTCGTTCTTACCAAGTTTTCGACTTATAGTAGTCAACTCCCCGTCCGTGTTTCGATCTCGGAGCCTGGTATGCATACAATATGCAGAAATAGGGTTTTTTTAAGGTTTCGTAGAATATTTTGAAGGAATCTTACCTGTAAATGGATGGTTTATTCGTTCTTACCAAGTTTCTGACTTATAGCAGTGAACTCGCGGCCAGGTTTCGATCTCTGAGCCTGATTTGCATACAATATGCAGAAATAAGGTTTGTTTAAGGTTTCGTAGAATATTTCGAAGGAATCTTACCTGTAAATGGATGGATTCGTCGTTCTTACCAAGTTTCTGACTTAGAGTAGTCAATTTCGATGATGTATCATGTTAAGTTTGAAGTCAGAACCCTCTCAGAGCTTCTTGGTTCATAGATTGTATGCTATTATACCAAGTTTGAACTTCGAACCGACATTGAGCTTCATACTTGTCGATTTTGATGATGTATCATGCTAAGTTTGAAGTCAGAATCCTCCTGGAGCTTCTTGGTTCATAATTTGTATGTCGTTATACCACATTTGAAGTTTGAATCGACACTGAGCTTCATATTTATCGATTTCGATGATGTATCATACTAAGTTTGAAGTCAGAATCCTCCCGGAGCTTCTTGGTACATAATTTGTATGACGTTATACCACATTTGAAGTTCGAATCGACATTGAGCTTGATATTTAACGATTTTGATGGTGTATCATGCTAAGTTTGAAGTCAGATTCCTCTCAGAGCTTCTTGTTTCACAGTTTATATGCTTTTTGAGTCTACCAATGTGAACTAAAGATACTTCATGACATGTATGACTAGTCGAAATTACTTCATGACCTATGTGACTAGTCGGAATTCAAACCGGAAGCACAAAGAAAAGGCACAAAAGCACAATGAGAAAGCACAAAGAAAACACACTTGCATTGATCCGTATGCTTCTTGAGTCTACCAATGTGAGCTAAAGCTACTTCATGACATGTATGACTAGTCGAAATTACTTCATGGCCTATGTGACTAGTCAAAATTCGAACCGGAAGCACAAAGAGAAAGCACAAAAACACAAAGAGAAAGCACAAAGAAAACACACTTCCTTGATCCGTATGATAGTGTGAAATCAAATCTTTACCGTCGACAAATTTTATATAATCCGTATGATAGTGGAATTTTCAAATCTCTACCGTCCAAATATTTTTATACAAAACGATCAAAAAAAAATTTCTCTCACTTTCCTCACTTCATCTTTATCTCTTTCTCTCATCTTCTGCCTCCCTCGCTCTTTCTCTCATCTTCCCCCCTTACAAGAGAAAACCCTAACTCACAGAAAATACCACCACCGAATCTCTTTCTCGCTCACTTTCTATGTAAAGAACTTGCGGAAGTTAATCAAAATCTCTGAAGAAAAAAATGCGTGAAGGTTGTGTTCTGGTGGATGAATAAAACTGATTGAAGTATGGGTATGTATTAGAAGGCAAGAAGTTAATAAGAAATTAATGGTTGTAGCTCAAATTGCAGGCTCGATTGGGTTCGATTTGCAGCTGATTTTGAGATGGCATGAACTGGTGGTGAATTGAGTTAATCTGAGCTTAATTAGGGTTTTATATGATGAAGAACCGAAGAACTGATATGAAATCTCAGCTTTTTAATGGGTTTATAAAATTTTCAAGTAATCATGGTGACACAGATGAGTAAGAAACGAAAGGTAAATCCTCTTTCAATCCCTCTTTCTTTGTCACTTATTTCTGATTTTTGAGTGATTTTTTTAGGTTTGAAATAAAAATTGTTGATTTGATGGGTGCAGTTTATAATGATATGGAAGGATGGTGTCTGTATTGAAGACCTGTTCGATTTCAGAAATGAAGAATGGAAGAAGATGGTTAGATGGATGTCTGTGAGAGATGCAGGATATTTGGTTAGGTCATAATATAGGAGTTCGATTCTGGATTTGGTTGCAAGATGAGTTTTGTTGTTCAATTCTTCTGTTAATGGAGAAACTAAGGGAACTTTTGCTACTGGGTGGAGATTCAGATGAAGAAGGACATGAAAGATGGGTATTTTCTGGTGAGCTGAGAGTATAAGTTCCTGAGAATTTGGGTTATGTTTGATGCGGAAATTACAAGACAAAAATTTGGGCTCGATTTGGGATCTAGCAGCTGATTTAGGAGTTTTTTCATCAATATGAAGTGTTAGATGGTTCTGGTGGTTTGATCTGAGATGAGTGGAATTAGATTTAGATCTTTATGACGTTATTGATGGCATTGCGAGTGGTGGCATTTAAGAGCACGGAGAACATGAGTCATTTGAGATTGTGAGAGAAGTGGAGGCAATTGGTGGAATTGTGACTGCATCAACATCTCGTCTTGTGGATTATCTGAGAAACCCCATGTTCCTTGATTGGGATGTTAAGGAACTGGTATGTTTTTGTTTTGCTGTCTTGTGAATTGATTCTATGATGTTATAAGATTGTGGTTATTGATGTTTATGGAAGTTTTTTTTTTCACTGCAGCTCCAAAAGGTGAAACTAGACATTCAACAAACTTAAAAATAATCCCCAGGGGATGTTCCTAGTATGGCAGAGGGAATGGTAGAAGCTGAGCTTGAAATTTTACTGAGGTTGCTGCCTTTAATATGATGGTTGAGGAACGAACTGAGGTACCTATTACTTGCTTTTTTTATTTAAATTGATCTATTTGAGGATGTAAAATTGGTAATCTTGTAAATGTTCTAGTTATGGCGGACCTGTAGCATTCTTATTTTAGGTACCTGCATGAGATTTGTTCTCCATCTTATGTTCTCCATTTTTAGAGTGCCACGGACAAGTTCGGTTGCGGGACACTTGCTGATCCATACACGATCACAAGTATTAATGGTATTACCAAAACTAAGTTTGCTAGTGTTTGCTAGTGTCCTGTCCAGATTAGTTGGATAAAGGTTCTAATGAAAAACTTATTAGTCCATGTTTGTTTATGAAATCTAATATTTTTGGTTGACGTAGGCAACTTGCTTAATACTAAAGAAGTATACCAATAGAACTTTTCTTGCATAGTTGTTGTATTGGAATGGGCACTGCCGATTTGCTATGTTTTTTAAGTTAAATAAAACTTGTTTGGTTTTCTTAAGGACTATGACCCAGGAGATTCAGAAATTAAGGCTATCATTTAGTTTCTCTCCATTTGTACTTTGTTCCCATTCAACTTCAGTTGAGTGTTTGGTGAGCGAGTCCTAAACATTTCTAAACCCATTTGATCCTTTAACCCCGTAATCATTTCCAACATAAAGAAGGTTAGCCTTTTTCTTTTGTCTCTCCCATAGTATGTGTTTTAATCTGTTTTTTTTTTATTTAATCAATATGTTCACACTTTCTATGGATGATGGAACTACAATAGGGTGACTTCCCTCAAATTCCAATGGGAGAAAATTTCAGATATGAGAAGATCTCACAGAAAACATGAAAGTGATGATGAGGATAGAAGTAGCAGGAGGAGACGAGATAGAGATATAGATGGGAGCAAACTGAATTTAGTTGGTGGTGCTGGAGTTTATGAGAAGCTCTTGGCACTGGATTGCAGACTTGAACTCTTAGAAGACAGTCATGCACAAATTTGAGTCCCATTATACCGACAATCTTGTTGGTAAGCAATTGTGCATTTGAAAATTCATTAGATCAAAACGATTGACCTATTAAGCTCACTCTTTCCTTTGGCTACAGGTAGCGAAGAAGCTTACTTTGAGAGATCGCTTTGAGAGGTTGCCAATCAACTTTGTTGATAAATTTTCTTGTTCTCGTGATTCTAATCCAAGGATTAGAGGATAAGGTACACAGTTACATAACTTAGGCTTGTGTAACTGTTTTTGACCTTCGTGTTTCACTGTGAACTAATACAAAAAACTTGAAATTTATTTGATGCAGGTTGTGAAAGATAAGGTGAAATGGAGTGTTCTACAAGATGGTTGAATGAGTATATTGAGTAGTTGTGGTGCTATTGCCATGAGATGAGGGTATGATGCTGCTATGATGTTTGTGGTGGTGTCAGTGTATAGATTGAGAAGTATTGCAGCTGAGTGAGAAGCAAGGAGATATGAGCGATTGGAGCAAGTGAATGTACAATTGGAGTGGCGCCCAAAGATCAGGTACTCTTATGTCGATCCTTAAACTATGTTTAACTTTAAAAGTTTTGTATCCTAAATTTCTCACACCAACACTATTCGTATCAACAACAGATTTTTAAGAAATATATTGAGATTGGGTTGCAACTTGGCAACATGGATCGTTGTCGAACACTCTTGCACTTGGGCTCTGAAAACTATTATGCTTAGATCAAATTTTTGAATTGGAGATATCTTTGGGTGAGACCTGAGCAGCCCAGAGCAATATTTGAGCTTGTGACAGAACAACAACATTTTGATATGCCAGAATTGTTGTGGAAGGTATGTGTTCTCGTTGTTCCTTTCGTTTTTGATATGCGGAATTTTTGAACAATTTGAATTATTGAAGTATGTGTATTGAATGTGTTTATTGGTTAGTAATTAGTTTTTCCTAGCTATACTACCTTGCAAAGAAATGCGATTTATAGTCATTGTGTCAAAATATACAAAGAAATGCGATTTATAGTCATCAAAGACATCCTTATCAATCAGTATCCGTCTTGATTTTGGAACGCGTTAACATTCTCGGGTCATGGTAGGGTGTGCTCAACATTTTGGAACACATTAACATTTTTGAATGCGTTAGTCTGTGAGTACCTGCCTTAATTTTGGCAGTTTGAATTCTACTGAATGCTAGCTAGATTTATGTATATTGAGATTCTTTTAAATCGTTCGCCAACATATTCGATGAGTGTGCATGTGTATATTGTGTAGTTGTTCTATAAGATAATTACCTAATTATAACATGTTAACTATTTGCTACAATGTAATGTATTGCCTTTTTAAAGTTTGGCATTTGGTTTTCATTTGCAGGATGAAGGTCTAGGATCTTTGTCGGGCTGATTCCCTTGAAAGTACTTTTTCGAACCGATGAGCCTACATTTTGAGTGTGATTGATTACTCCTCATGTGGATGATATTCATGTCTATAGCTGAATTCAGAGTTCAAGTATGTTAGTGATGATCTTTGTTGAATAGTGTTCACATAGACATCTTAATCTTCATAATCTTTTTGGAGGGTGTTCAAGAAACTTTACTTTTCACATTGCCATTTTCTGAATGTGTGTTTAACATTGGCAGGTTAACTCGAACGAATGTAAACGTGTTACATTGACATGTAAATGTGAATTACTTTCAGCAATTCGGTTTCAGCCCTAATTGTTTTTTTCAAAATAGTTTTCGGCACACAACTCCAAACAAGAGTTGTAGTTCAAATTTCGACAATACTAATAGATGTTGTCTTCCACCTTTCAACTACAAAAAGCGTGAGATATTGTGAAATAATATCTTTACAACATAACTATGTGTTGCCCAAGATAATTTGACAACAAATACAAGTGTCGTGCAAATCTTATTCATAACATTAATATCTGTTGATGCATATATTTCCACAATACCAAACCTGTATTGTTCAAGATAGTCCTACAACACAAGCAAGAGTTGTGTTAGGTTATCAAAAAAATTCGAAAGGGAATCACAACCTTGGCAAAATATTGTCGAACCATGAATCACATCACTCTTTACAACACTTGTCAACCATTGTAGAAAAACTTGGACTTTCTACAATACCCCGCTCCACAATGCATGAAATAGAGTTGTCGTAGGGGTACTGCAACTCTTATCTAGTGTCGTCAATGATGATTTTTCCCGTAGTGTACTTTAGGTGGTCGGGAAGAGGTTTCAATTCTAAAATTGGAGATTTAACAATTGAAGGTACAATCTTTTCATCATTGCATGGTAAAGAAATAAAAGAGATATTATGAGTTTTCGGGCATCCTTGTAGCGAGTTAAGATCACCAAGGGCTTCCTTGACTTCATTACCACACTCTACACCATTATCCATGGATGTAGTTAACACGGTTTCCAAAGCATCCTCACCGTTTAATTCAAACATTTGTTGTGCCACTGTATCCATAACATCAATGGAGAAACAAGAGTGGACATCACTAGGATATCTCATCGTCTCGAAAATGTTGAAACGTATTGTTTCTCCATCAAACTCCATGGTCAACGTTCCCTTATCCACATCAATTATGGTTTTCGCAGTTTTCATGAAGGGACGCCCAAGTAGCAATGGAAGAAACGAGTCTGGTGAACCCTCATCCATCTCTAACACGCAAAAGTCAGCTTGAAATACAAGTTGATTAACCTGCCCAAGAACATCCTCAACAATACCCATTGGGTAAACATTAGAGCGATCGGATAATTGCAATACAATTTCAGCCTTTTTGAGAGGACCAAGATCAAGTGAATTATACATTGATGCAGGCATAACATTAACGGATGCACCTAAATCCAACATAGCTTTGTTAAATGTTGTGTTACCAATTTTGACGGGAATGTCAAAACTACCCGGATCCTTGCACTTAAGTGGGAGTTTGTGTTGTAAGATTGCCGAAGCATTCTCCCCCACACTAAGCACTTCATTACCTTTGAGCCTTTGCTTATTGGTACACAAGTCCTTCAACACCTTTGCATAATTTGGAACTTGCTTAATAGCATCAATGAGTAGTATGTTCACATGGATCTTCTTTAGAACGTCTAAAATCTCCTTTTCTAGTTCCGCCTTCTTAGAACTTGCAAATCTGCGAGGAAAAGGTAGAGGAGGAACATAAGTAGAAACCGGAGTTTTAGATTTAGGAATAGGTACCTCAGAAGTTTGGGAAGAATCCTCATTCTTCTCCTCCAAAACAGGTTCCTTTGGTGTTTCCACCTTGCCCGAATCAGTAATTTCGGGTTGCACAAGTTGTGTACCACTTCTCAACGTAATAGCATTGACACCCTATTTTGGGTTAATAGGTTGAGAAGGAGTTTCCCACTATTTTGTGCCTTCAATTGGTTCAACTCAATATCCATGGAGCCCATTTGTGTTTGCAACTCCTTAATAACACTCTTAGTTTCTTGTTGACTTTCTTTGAACATGGTGGAAATGCCTTGCATCATTGTTTGAAGCTTTGAATCAATATCAGAACCTTGATCTTGCATTGATTGTTGTGCTTGAGGTTGCTGAAATTATTGTTGTTGTGGTTGAAATCCACTCGGACGGTTGAAAGTAGGTTGTTGAATTGCACCTTGCTTGTTGGCATAGCTAAAATTGGGGTGATCTCTCCATCTCGGATTGTAAGTGTTGGAGTAGGGATCATACCGTCTTTGTTGATTTGGAAAGATCGCATTAGCTTGCTCATCTTCATAACATCGAGGAGAACTTGGTATAACCGCGGCTGCAACTTGTTGCATCATTGCTGACATGTTACCCATTTGTTGACGAAGTTCCTCCACCTCGCTCACTTCATTCACTCTTCTTAGAATCACATCCGAACCACGACTCAAGAATTGTTGTGAGTTTGCTGCCATGTTTTCAATCAACTCTCTAGCTTGTGCCACCGTCTTGTTCACTAGTGCTCCACCACCCGCAGCGTCTAGAAGATTCCTATCACTTGATTGGAGTCCTTCATAAAAGTATTGGATGATCATAGCGTCACTGAATTGGTGGTGAGAGCAGCTTGCCACTAATCTCTTGTATCGTTCCCAACATTTATATAAGGATTCTCCCACATTTTGCTTCATCCCACAAATCTCCTTGCGAATTTGAGTAGCCTTGGATGCAGGAAAATATCTCTCTAAAAAGAGTTTCTTCAGCCCATTCCATGTTGTGACACTTCCGGAAGGTAAATAGTATAACCAATCCTTAGCACTATCCATTAAAGAGAAACGGAAAACTTTCAACATTGCACCATCCGCCTCTACATCCGCTGGAAGCATGGCCATGACAGTGGTGTGGAAGTCCATAAGATGCTTGTTTGGGTCTTCATTCACCATGCCATGGAACTTTGGTAATTCTCTAAGCAACCCCGGCTTAATCTCAAAAGTAGAGTCCGTTTGAATACACCCCTGTTGTGTATCAAGCTTATGAGAAGCCAAGTCCTTGAGTGTACGATTTGCATCACCCATTGTTAATTCTTCTTCAAGTTGTAACTCTTCGTCCACTTCTAACTCTGGATTTTCTGTTGCGTCTTGACTTGGTTGGAGTATTGTGCCTCTTCGATTAGCTATCCCGCACCTTGGATAATTCCAATCTTTAGTAGCCAGGGATTAGGTACTGAAAACAATTCTCGCAAAACAAGTGAGAAACAAGACAAGAAACAAAAGCAAAGATAAAAGCAGAAATTGTAAAAAGAAACTAAAAACTTAATAACAAGCCGTATGCCTCCCCGGAAGCGGCGCCAAAATTTGGTCGATTGTCAATCCGTCAAAAATAATTTCACTTTCTCACTCAACTAGATATGAATATAGTATGCGATAAGAAAGAGTTCGTATCCATAGAGAGGCTTTCGTTTTTATAAAAATTCAGTTTCTTAGTAACCAAGGGGGATTTTTGTTGTTTTAAAGAAATACTAAAGTAAAAATAAAATAAAGCGAAGCAAATAATTGGAATAATCAATAGAGAGAAGATATTGGTCACGGGATAGTATCATTCACAAACATGTATTTTCATCAATGATTAGAATTGGTATTTTAATCTCTTATTTACTAAAAGTCCTAGGATACCTTGATCGCAAGTATAACCCGTTAATTCCCTGATTTCATCACAACCACATTAAAAGATGCATATGTGAATTCTTCCTAGAAAGCAACCTAAAGTGTAAAAGCACAATTAAGTTTAACTCCCTAAAAGCAATAAGTATTATGGAATAAGACTAATCAATGCAAACGAACGTGTAAAAGCACTAATCCGTTTTAACAAAAGTTATGATTCACTTGTGACTAGTAGGATATATCACTACAAGCACTACCCACAATTATGCTACTTAGAATCAGGGATAAACAACTTTTTCGTATTGAAAACCCTAATATAGCTCTAGAGATGAATGCAAATCGGATTGATTCCGGACTCAACCTAACAAGTATTCAAATCTTATAAGACTATTAATTGTGAAACACAAACAATAAATTACTGAGACAAATCTAATTCATAGATTCAAAAACATGTTGAGAAATCAACTTTTATCCCATAACCAATAATATGTGTTTAGCTACTCATAGCTTTTGAGTTCATCATAAAAATAATAATTGAAAAGAAGAAGATGAACAAAAGCAAACCCTAGAAGCGTAAACAAAACCGGCTCTCCCAAGTTCCAAGAATAAGATATGATATATAAAGTTGTAAAAGTCTTTCCTTTAGATAGCTCCCTTGTTTCCAAAATTAGGTTTAATCTTCAAAGGTCCAAAAGAAAGAAGTCCACCAAGCCCATGTGTGAGAGGAACCCATGTAAAAACTCGCCCAAAAACGGTCGCTGAAAATCTGGTATTATGGCCGGAAATTTGCCGGAATCCGGTACCGGAAAGTAGCTCAGGTGACCGGCAAAGTCCGCCCGGTCACCAGTCAACGGGTCAACTCGGTCAAAGTCAGACCGAGTCAAATCGGGTCAAACCGAGTTATATCGAGTCATCTCAGAATCTGAACTAGGTTGAGTCAGTTAGCCAAACAGATGAGTCAGCTGTTGCAATCTTGCACAGGCCATCCCCAGTGTTGCACCAACATGGCGCTTCACTGCCAGCTCTTTAATCCCTGTTTCTGCAGTATTGCTCCTCTTTGAATTCACAAGAAACAGCTCCTCGTAACATTCTTCCGCCATCACTTGATCCATCCTCGGATTCAATCACTAGCAAAAAACCTACCCACCGCACTTGGTTCAACTCTTCGTGCCTCATACCATCCATCCATAACAATAGCTCCACCATGCTCAACTACATCACCCCAAAGCCATTTGTTGCGACTTAAATTTCGTGCATACCAACCAGAACTCGGCCACCACTTGCACTTCGCAATATCAACCTTCAATCTCCATTTCTTCTTCATTGCAGCCTTCATTCTCTCTCTGACTCACTGCACCTGCATTTTTAATCCACCAGACTATCACCTTCCATATCTGAGCTACAACCTCATTACCAGCACCACCAGACCATATCACATATCACCACAGTAAATAACAACATCTAAACCATTTCTTTAGCATCTCAGCACTTGAGCCATTCCTTCCCCAGCATCAGACTGGCCTCTCAATCCTTGGCAGATGACCACAAACAGAAGCACCACCTTCATTTCACCCGCAATAGCGACTCCATCTCAGTCCATGCCTGCAATTCACAGCTAGCACCAAGCATTCCCTGTCCTAACATACATCTAAATTCATTCATTCATAGCACCAGTGCCTTCATCTGTTCAACATCATTCCATCATTGAACTCCTCACAGAGAACCCAAGATTCAGCTTCATATACCAAGTTCAATTCCATTGCAACTTCACTAGTCACCACCAGTTCATCACCATCTCCAGTGTAGTCTCGATCTGCATTGCAGCTTTATTCAAAGCTCAATCTCCCCTGCACTGAATTCTCGACCTCAGCATCACACTGCAACACAGCCTGCAACTCCCATTCTCAGAAACAACCACCACTGCCTTGTAATCTCATACATAACTCGGCCATCGACTCGTATCTCAGCTGCATCTCCATTAGAAACCTCAGCAGCTTCATTACCAATTCCTGGTCTCGGCTCAGTTCCATTTCCTTCTTGTTTTGATTCTTGCTGTAAAAATACCAAATCCAAATGAAACCCATTTCTCAACACTATTGATTCCATCTACCTTGAGCCATTATGTCACAGGCACAGCCAATCAACCACTTCCAACCCTTCACAGACTCATTCTAGCAACTAAGAGTGACTCAGCACTCTATATCCTGCAATTGCCCATTCTCTACTGCTAACAGCCAACAACTCAGAACCCAACACCAACTCAGCTTCACCGCCTTACTTGGCTGCATCCACTTAACTGCAACACTGCAACCATCCATTTCAGTCCACCACTCTCCATATCACACCACCAGTTCCATCTCGGCTATTCCCAGGCTTCCATCAGTTCCTGCAGTTCTGTCACAGTGAGCCACCACCATTGCAAACTCATTTCATCTTCCTTGGTCTAAATCCAACACCAACACAGGCAACCAATTCAAATTTAAACCCATTGTTCCTTGTTTGTCTTCGAACTAGAATCTCCATCTGAGACTCAGAACCCTAACCAGATTCACTCATACATCAGCAGAAACCATATCTTCTTCCCTTGTTCGTCTGTTAATCACCCATTAAGCACATAGAACTTCAAATCAAGAACAATCCCCAAATTCTACTTCAAATAAGAACCCTAATTCATCCTCAGCAAAACAGATCTCCTCATCTCCATAACATTCATCACAGATCAAAACCGAAATCGATTTAACCTGAATCCAACATAAACCCATCCAGCAGCACCATTGCATCATCTTCTCTGGGTTCACTCAACCAACAGACTCAAAACTAACTAATCGAAACAAACAACAGATTCTCTTTCTCTGTGTAGAATCACACAAACTCTTCAAACCCTAATAACCAAATCGATCTCAAGCATCTGTTAAAACTTCACCTTCTCAATCTCTCCTTGAATTTCTCTCAACACATCGATTTCCATGGCCGCCTTCATTTCCTCTCTCAATTTCTGGTTTAGGGGAAGATAATGATTGATAGGAAGCACGATTTGGGTTAGTGTAGGAATGAATGTTGATATAAGCACCCACTGAAGGATAAGGGCACCAAAGTGATATATGTGGCCTGTCGGTTTGTGGAACTGACCACCTATTCTCATTTCCTAGCTGTTGTCGATTTGCGGAACCGACAATTCATTCTTCACCTCTTTTTGTATAACCTCAACTAGCTCCGCTACTTTGTGAATTGGTCTTTTCGCTTTTTTTCGCTTTAAATGGGTGATTTCTTCTCCTTTTGTTCTCGGTGACTCCATTGCACCTATAAAACTCAAAAGCAAACATAAGATACATAATTTACATGAAAAATAGCAAAGAAAGCATAAACTCTAGATAGTAAATACGGTGTATTCTACACCTATAACGGATTCACCGGCGCGTTTCTTACAAGGAAAATAATAAGAGGCAAGTATGGGAATTAAAGAGAAAGATATATTATCTTCCTTGCCAAGAAACGAATGTTAAGCATAAGAAAATGTCTCAAAAAGCACAAAAATAAAGGAAAAGGGAAAAGCTAAACATTATCAGAAGGAATTTCTTGATTAACAGTAGAAGCTTCAGCATTAACTTCGTTATTGAGGGTCCTTGGACAAGCCATTACCATAGTTGTCCTTTTCAAGCTGACTATCTTGGGGAGGAACTTCAAGATCTTCTTCCTCATCGCTCACGTGGTCATAATCACTATCAGGCTAAGGAAGATGTTCGTCATCACTTATTACAAGAGGTGGAACGGTCACCAAAGAAAGTGATTTTGCTAGGAGAATTTTGTTCACAAGGGCTTGAGTGTTAATATGAGCTTGGAGAGCAACACCTTTCTCTGAATTTCTTGTACCAACCTCCATGAAGTTTTGGAGATATGAACATCTCCTCTCTGCCCGATCTCGAGAAGAAGTAAGTGTAGCCGAGATTTTCGCACGGTCTTTACGTACTTTTCCCAAGTCAGATCTCAGCTGAGAGATTAGTAGAGTGATGCAAATTCTCAGACTCTGCAAAAGAAATATAAAATTATAATCGGAGCGAAGTTATCGCAACATTAAGGTTAAAATAATAATCAAAGAGATAAATAAACTGAGGCAGTCAACTATGCGTGACTACCTTCTCTCAAAGAAAGAAGGTATCGGGCCAGAGCGAAACTATTATCTTTCATATTCTTCATAGCCTTATCAAAATCATCACCAACCAAACCTTTCAGACGAGATCGAATTTTCTTTTCATCCTGAGCAAGGGAGACCTTTTCTTTCATGAGGGCATCATGAGATTCTTTTAGCCGCGTGTGTTCTTCTTTAAGCTGGTTCATTTTTACAGTCAGATTTATCTTACTTTGGATGATCTTTTCATTCTCCGCGGTTAATAACTTCGATGATTCGTCATGCTGAATTTTTAGTCTGCGAAGAGATTCTTCTTGATTATCACAAATCTTCTGGAGAATAAGGTATTAAAGCGAAAAAATCGCCTCTTTCTTTAAGAAAGATTGCTCTCCATGGATAGACCCTCATTCTAATCTGACAAATTTTGATGTCTTAAATCAGAATTACGCAACAAGTTAGATAGATGGGAAACTTGGGAGCCTAATGCCGCATTTTGTTGGACTAATAAGTTATTCTACTTAGTTAGATTTTGAAATTGATCAAGCGAATAAGATCGCTCGTTATTTAATTGATTTATCTGGTCCCGCAACTTTTCATTGTCCGCGCGAGCATCTTCAGCGGAAAATTGAAAATCATATCTCTCCAAAACGCGCCTCTGGTTTAGATCTTAATATACGCACAAATAAGTTCAAAATGCATGGGTACAAAAGATAAATTATCCTTGAAAAGAGTTATACAAATAAAGAGTGATAAGTACCTCTAAGGCTCTGATTCTTATTGCGAAGATTATCAGATTCAAGAGTCATAGTCTGGAATTCTCATGTTAGCTTGCTCAACTCTCCTTCAAGTGCAATATTTCGACGTGTGAGTTCTATTATGGTATTACTAGATTCAGAGAATCCCTCGGCCAGAATCGCGTGACGACGAGCATCCTAAAAGAAAATACTATACGGGTAAATATTAAGAAAAGGAGAATGAATGAGAAAGTTGTAAACGAAAAGATGCCTACCAAAAAGTCGAGAGCAATGTGAACACTTGAATTAATTTGAGAGAAGATCTCATTCCTGGTCGACTTGTTTGGTGGAGAAGCACACAACAGTTTGTTCAGAGCATCGCAGATACGAAGCTTCGAAGGATCATTGGTAGATGATTGAGAAGCAACAATAATTTCAGATAAAACTTGAGCAGCGGAGCTTAATCCCTACAAACCCCCAATGTCAATAGGGATGGCTTAAAAAGGGGTGATCTTAGAAGAAGAAGAAGCATATAGCAGAGGAGATATTTTCCATATGAGCGAAAAAGACCATATTCTCAGTAGATATGGGGGTATCTGTGAATAAAGGAACATTCAGAATGGTGGAAACGGTTTGACTTACTGAAGCTGCGGTTGTCGTCGCAGAAATGGGAAGCTACTTTGTCGCATGATCAGTAGGAGTAGCATTTGTGGGAGCGAAGGCTTTCTCTGGTAAATAAGGAAGGTTCAAAGGAGCAGAGGCAGCTAAGCCTTGAAGGGGCGCGTCAACATTGGCATCAGAAGGAACTGAGGCAATCAAACTTTGTAAGGGCGCACTAACATTTACAAGGGAGGGAATGTTAGTCTCAATTTCCTTACAATGAAAGACAGGGAGTACTAGACCAGACTTGATCGTTGGAGCCTTGCGAAATTCCCTTATCTTTATCTTCTTCTCTCCCTCAATCTCACATTCAGAATCCTGCAAAGAACAACGCAGATAAGAAATAAAGGCAATAATATTGTTTTACAAAATGAGGAAAGTATTTCTGACTCCTTTGTTATGTGAAGGCTTCCTCTTATGAGATTCATTATCCTTCGAACTTGCAGAGGGATTAGGGTTTTTGACTGTAACCCTGGTGGTGCGAGAAGAAGAACTTATTCTACAGTAGAACCAGTATGGGAATAGAAACAACAATAAAATCAGAAAGAGTTTGATTTGGAATCAAAACAAGCAAATAGATTAAACGAGATCAGTTACAAACCTTGAAAAAAGGATCCATCAGAGTAGTGGCAAGATCAAGATTAAAGCTTCGAGAAAATGAGGATGAAGAAATTATGAGAAGACGAAAGAGATGAAGATTTACATAGAACTCACAAAAAGAAGGAAGTCAAGTAAAAAGAGAAAAGATTATCTCTCCTCAAACTCAGTTAATAAAAAGGAAGAAAAGGTGACCGGTTAGATTCAAATGTGTCGGTAAAAAGGGGAGAAGATTAGCACGTGTAGACGGTTACACTGAAATTACGGAAGTATGTCGATCGGCAGAAAAAAATACGAAAAGGTGAACGTGTGCGAGAGTATAAATTGGAATTTCTCATATCGCGTTCCTTTCCAAAGAAGCAACATGAGAAGAGAAAAAAAGTAGATACAAAATATCGCATACCAGTTAAGCGTGCAATATAATCATCAAGACCGAGCGAGGACAATCGCATACAGCTAATCCAGATGACGCACCACATGACGTCAGCCTAATCACAAGGAAAGTGTGAAGGATCGTGCGAAGTTATAGAGCCTATGCGGTAAGAGTCAATGTAAGCGTGCGTTAATAACGCACGCCAGATCCGAAAAAAGGGGTTTTATTAGCTGTCCTCCACTATGTAAACTCCTATATAAGGAGCCGAGAAACCTTGTACGAGGGAGAGCTTTTTTGGGAGAGTTTAGACAAGATATTTAAGAGAGAGAAATATTAGTTGCTTCTCAAGTTAGGGTTTTCATATTACTTTGTAAACAATTTGAAGATCTTAATGAATGTTCTTGATATTTTTATGGATTTAACCTAGATTATTTTACAGATTTTAGTAAGGGTGTAGTTGTGGGATTTCCTGCAACTATATCCATCACATCCGATCTTTACCTTTACACGTAATGGCTTCACGGGCTCCTTCGGTGTCTCTTTCCTCGTGCCGGGTTTGGATAGGATGATTCGTTGCTTCGCACTTTACCTATTATTGATGCAACATTGCCTAGGATTGCTCCACCTGGATCTGTGGATTATTTACACCTAATAAGTATATTCAAGGAGTAGGCTGAGTTTTAGGGAGTTCAAAGTCCATGCTCATAGCTCCCCAACCGAGTAGGTCCGAGGAGCGAATTAAATTACTTTGTTGGCAACATATTAAAGTTATAGTGTCACGAGTAATCGAAGTGCCTCGATAATATTTATTGTGGATAACCTTCGATAACAATAATTAACTTCAAGTTTGTATTTTCTACCATCGCTTGCATAAGTTTCCCTGTAAATTCTTGGATAAAATATCTTAAAAGAATAAAGGGTATGGAAATAATTAGACTGATGGGCTAGTTTTGTTCCTTCTACAACGTATATTTAAGTTGTTGCAGTTAAAAAGCTCGTAGTTGGACGTTGGGTTGGGTCGTCCGGTCCGCCCTTTGGGTGTGCATCGGTCGTATCGTCCCTTCTACCGGCGATGCGTTCCTAGCCTTAATTGGTCAGGTCGTGCCTCCGGTGATGTTACTTTGAAGAAACTAGAGTGCTCAAAGCAAGACCAAGCTCTGGATATATTAGTGTTATTTTTAAAGTTGTAGTAGAATGGTAAGAAAGATGTCGTTCACTCAGACTTGTAAAGATTTTGTTTCAGAAAATACTAAAAACAAAGAAAATATATACAAAAGTTTTGTCACAAATATCGAGAGAACTGGGACTTCGGATTCCACCATAAAATTCATTCATGCGATTCATATATTTATTCTAGACAATTATAGCTCAAATAATAATAAAATATTGACTCTGTTTCTTTGCCAAGGTAGATTTTTAAAAGATTAATTGTAAATCACAAGCATGACGCATCAAAAGTACTAAAACCAAGCATACGTCATCAAACGAAATCACAACTAATTAGTGAAAATCATAAAACAATTAAATCAAGTGCAAGAAGTCATATAAGAATTAAATATAATTACCACACGCATGAAATATGGCTTCCTCCATCATCCCAGTGTTGGGGTTTAGCTCCTCATGCTCAAAACGCACCCAAAAGATAGAAACATAGCTCAAAAAGGTGTTTTATTGAAGAATTATATAAAACAGAGATTTGTAACGCTGTAATGGTGTTGCAGACGTCATCATTCTGATTTTTAAGATCGTTGAACAACGATACTTGTTTGTCTCTGTCGTTGTTTCGAGATCGCCTGCACAGGACTTTGAAGGTCTGTTCTTCGTCTTCTTCTTCTCCTCCACCGCTGCTGCTGCAGCTCCGCAACTCCTTCGTTGATCTCTCGTAGCTCCTACAAACCCTCCGATCGGCCCCCAAAACTCCCGACCCCCTCTATAAGACTCGTACAATCCTTTTATACACCACAAGCACCGCCAAATCCCGAATATCTTTGGCTTTTCTCTCCTCCTCAAGTTACGGCACTTCCTTTTTATTTCGAGATAAAGATGGAAAGTTATCCTTTTTCTCCTTTGTACGCGTCTCTCTGTCCCAAACTCTACGTAACACAACTGAATCAAGAGTTTATATTCTCTCAAATCACGTACAAATCCAAACAGAATCCCGACGATATTTCCGTTTCCCCTGCTTCGATAAAACTTAAACATACTTCCTTTATTTACGTGACAAATTCCCTTACCAACCCTGTCTTGATGAAACAGGATAAAATCAATCCATTCCCGTGAAGAAGTCTGTCCAAATCTCCTCTAAATGCCAACCAGAGAATTATGCAGGAATAAATCAGTTTCCCGCCATTTTTAAATTCAAAAGAGGAAGAAGGTGGTCTCCCCCTAACCAGAGTAGGGGTGCCAATAGTAGTTGCCCTGTGGGGTTACCCCTTATCATCTGGGTGCCCCTTATCCATATGAGGGATCCGAATAGCATGCGTCCTCCGGGTGCGCAAATTCCACTTTTTGAGCCAATTTCTCCGCACAAGTGTATTTCTCCAAAAACACCTACAAAGACACAAAAAGCCATAATAAGCGCAAAATCGAGCACTAACAAAATATACAATTGAGATTAAATCGGACACAAAAATGTGTCTATCAAATACCCCCAAACTTATTAATTGCTAGTCCTCGAGCAAAAGTAAAATCCTAACTCACTGTCGCAGGCATCGTCGATTGCATTTAGCGTATGCAATAAGCCTTTAAACCCCTAGGTGGCCCTAGTGGCCGAGTTATAGTCTCGGGAGGGTTTACCAGAGGTGTACCCACAAAACCTTTATACCTGCACCCTAACTATCTACGAGAACCTTGGAAGGCACTAAAGAATCTCCTTGGTTGGCATACTTATTGACTACGGGAGGAAGTACCATGATGCGAAATTCCAATTGTTGTACACGAGCTTGCACTCAAGCATACTAAAATTCATATATAAGTCACAGAGCTCTACTCAGATAGTCTCACTATGGACATCAATACCCGGAGTCAAAACTAATCACATGGATAGATCAAGAAATGGATATAGAAAAACATAGATGGTTTTGATGTTTACTAAGTGATCGATGTTTCTCATATCTGCCTCAAGGCCCTTTGCCAAAATGAACCTATCCTAATGGATCGAGATACTTGGTCTCGACTAATATCAACACAATCGGCATATACAAGGGAACCAAGTGGTCGACAATCCTAATTCTAGATCAACACGTCCGGCATATACAAGGGAACCAATGGTCAATTTATTCACTCGAACATTTTTTTTTTTTTTTTTTAATCGCATGATTAGATCTTTTGGATCCAAGCGCATGCTTCTTGTCAGCAGATTACATGATAGTTCCCGTGGATCCTGCATTCCACGCTTGTTTAGGCGACGGAGACAGGGAAAACACACACATATCTACATGGTTGTTGATCCTTCCATCTAAGATCATCACCGACGCATGGCAACTTGCGGCCCAAAGCCAAAATACACGGTTTTCTCCTAAACCCTAATTTGGCCGCGCCTACTTTTTAACAAGGCCATGACTCAACGCTGGCTACTACAAACGAAGGGTTGCAATAATCAATATCTACACTTCTCTTTGAGATGCAGATCTCGACCACACAAGTTCGCCACCCGATGCATGGAAACTTGCGGCCCAAAGCCAAAACACCACGGTTTGCACCTAAACCCTAATTTGGTGCGCTACTCTATGGCAAAGCCATGCTCAACGTTGACTGCTACAAACGAAGGGTTGGAATAATCAACGGCTACTCTTCTCTTTGAGATGCAGATCTCGACCACACAAGTTCGCCACCTGACGCATGGCAACTTGCAGCCCAAAGCCAAAACACACGGTTTGCACCTAAACCATAATTTGGCCGCGCCTACTCTATCATAAAATCGTAACGCTGGTGTTGATGGTGGTTTTTAGTTTAGGGTAAAATCGTAAAACCCTACTCGGGACAGTGACGTCACGATTTGAGTAATAATGTCCAAACCAAGCACATTTATTGAACCCTTTAATTTGTCTGCAAGAAAATTACCAGGGTACCTATTTTTTTTTAATGCTAAATTAGGGTTTCGACAGGCCAAAACCCTAATTCTCATACCGCATGTGCCAATAACAAACCATGTCATCCACACATACCGCGCCAAGGCATGCCAACCATGCTAGTTGCACCACTATGCCAATGGCAAACCATGCCAGCCACACCTACCATGCCAAGGCATGCCAACCATGCTAGCCGCACCCCTGCGCCAATGGCAAACCATGCCAGCCACACCTACCGCGCCTAGGCATTCCAACCATGCTAGGTGCACCCTTGTGCCAATGGAAAACCATGCCAACCACACCTACCGCGCCTAGGAATGCCAACCATGCTAGCTACAACTGTGCCAATGGCAAACCATGCCAACCACACCTACCACGCCATGCTAAACGCACCTTTCCATGGCCCCATGCCAACCTAGCCGCGCCACCTTACTGGCCTTCCTTACGCGCCTACCAAAACGAAGGCGTGCGAAAATCATCGGTCGCCCTTCAATCCCAGGAACAAATCCTAGCCGTCTGAGGTTACCAAACAACCTTTGGCCCAAAGCCCTAGCTTGGTCACGATCCTAGCTTGATCACGCCAAACCTTGGCCCCATATGCCAAGCCAAACCGCACCTATCCAAGCTAGCCATGCCAGGCGCCCATGGCAAACCCTTGGCCCCACATGCCAAGCCAAGCCACACCTTGCCTTGGCACCTAGCCATGCTAGCCGCACGATGTGCCAACGGCTTGCCAAACCCTTGGCCCCACATGCCAAGCCAAACCGTACCTAGCCATGCTATCCGCACCATGTGCCAACGGCTTTCCAAACCCTTGGCCCCACATGCCAAGACAAACCGCACCTAGCCATGCTATCCGCACCATGTGCCAATGGCTTGCGAAACCCTTGGCCCTACATGACAAGCCAAGCTACACCTTGCCTTGGCCCTAGCCATTCTAGCCGCACCATGTGCCAACGGCTTGCAAAACCCTTGGCCCCACATGCCAAGCCAACCCGCACCTAGCCATGCTAGCCGCACCATGTGCCAACGGCTTGCCAAACCCTGGGCCCCACATGCCAAGACAAACCTCACCTAGCCATGCTAGCCGCACCATGTGCCAACGGCTTGCCAAACCTTTGGCCCCACATGCCAAGCCAAGCCACACCTTGCCTTGGCCCTATTCATGCTAGCCACACCATGTGCCAACGGCTTGCCAAAGCCTTGGCCCCACATGCCAAGTCAAACCGCACCTAGTTATGCTAGCCGCCCCATGTGCCAACGTCTTACCAAACCCTTTGCCCCACATGCCAAACGCACCTATCCGCGCCACCATGCTGGCCTTCTCTAAGCGGCTACCAAAACGAAGGCGTGCGACAATCGACGGCCCCCCTTCAATCCCTGTGAGCAAATCCTAGCCCTCCAAGGTTACCAGAAGACGCATGGTAACCTGATGTGGTTGTGATAGTGGTAAATAAAGTGATTCGATTCTCGAACTTGTGAAGGATAACTTGAGACTTAAATTCAAAATTAAAATAGAAAAATCACTAATAATTATAGCAAACACTGAAAAAGTGGATATCAATATTAAAAGAACACTGAGGCTAAGATTCCACTATTTTACAATTTCAAAGTGATTTAATCCAATATTTATATTCATGCAATTTTCTCATTCAAGTTGATTCTAAACTATTGCAACAAGTAGATTCTCAAAATAACAAGTGTAAATCCGAAGCATAGAACATCAAAAACCTAGGTCCAAGTATGCTCTATCAAAAGAAATCACAATTGTTTAACAAAAATCATTCAAACAATTATCAATCAAGGCAAAATAATCATAAAAATAATTGCAATAAATAGATAAATAAAAATATACCACTTCTCGTTGGAAAAATAGCTTCCTATATCGCCTCAGCAATGGGGTTTAGCTCCTCATATTAATCATGACCTTAAAATATTGGTTTATGGTTCAAAAGTTGATTAAAAGAGTGAAAAGTAATAACACAGAATGTTTGCAACAGTTGTATCGGCGTTACAAAATAGCGTTACAATGGAATCATATCAAAATCTGTTGTAAACATCATTGCTTTGTCGCTGATTTTAAGACCCCAAAACGACTGTCTCCAATGGCCTTCTGTTCTTCGTGTTCTTCAGCAGCAGCAGCAAAACCCGGTTTCCGCAACTTCGATATCTCAGCTCTGTGGTGTTCTAAACTTCCCCTAACTTCTTCTAAACTTCAATACCCTCTATGGAACTCGACAAAGCCTTTTATACACTTCAGAAATCTCAAAATCCCGATTAAATTTCTTATTTTCTTTTCATGGAAGTTACGGCAATAATTTCTTCCCTTACTTGTTTCACGCGTTTCTGATCTTTCCAACTCCTCCCTAAATCTTCCTTAGATAGAAACTCATCTCAGGAAATAATAGCTAGCCTTTAGTCCCCATGTAATACCAAAAACTAATTCATACAGGGTCCGTGTATAACTCCACCTCTGTTTCTATCCAACCCGAGTTCTAGCCAAATCCATCCCAACTAAACATCCATACCAGCGTTGTATTGCCAAAACAGGCCTAGACCATGAAAATCAGCAATTGAATCTCGTTAAAACTGGTCCAAATCATAAACCCTAATTCTGCCATTAAAACACCAATTTTCCCGCCAAAACGTTCTTTTGAAATGAAAGAGATGGAGTGCCCCTTAACCTCTGATGGGGTGCGAATAACATGTGGCCTGAGGTTGCCCCTTATCCAAACTAAGAGTCGAAATAGTAATTTTCTCCCACGAGCGCAAAAACCACTTTTCTAGCCAAATTCGCCGCAAAAGCTTATTTCTCCAAAAACACCTACAAAGACATAAAAACCAAAATAAGTACAAAAATGGGTACTAACAATATAGAAAATCGAGATGAAAATAGACACATAAATGCGTCTATCATATCCTTTAGCCCGAAAACCTAAGTTTGGCCACGCCAAACCATGCCATGCCAACCTAGCTGCGCCTCCATGCCACGCCAATGGCATGCCAACCTAGCCGCGCCACCATGCCATGCCAATGTCATGCTAACCTAGCCGCTCCACCATGCCGGCCTTCCCCTATGCGGCCACCAACGAACGAAAGCGTGTAAAGATCAACGGTTATCTTTCCTCTTAAGATACAAAATCTCGACCGTCGAAGGTCACCAAGCTACCAAGTATCCCAAGCTCGACTTGCCAGGTAACAACCCTATGCTACATGTTTTCCACAAAAACATTCGAGACATCAACGCATATCACAAACGGGGGATCCTCTTTGGGTATTGGTTTGGCGGTTTACGAACAGTATGGCGACACTACACCCGTCATAAGGAAGTGTCATAAGGGTGAGGTGGTTAGTAAATACAGGAGTCAAAAGTGAAACGTTCATGGGACATCAATTCCATACGTTAATGTTTTTATGGAACATCAATTCCATACATTAACGATTTTATGGAACATCAAATTCCATGCATACGGTTACTACCTCCTCCCATTTACTTACCCATTTTTCCATTCCTTAATGAGACTGTGGTACGTTTCACTTCGACTTGTATAAATAGTTCTTACCTATTTCCATTAACAACAAGTTCATTCGGGAATATACAACACTCAGAAAATACTTGCTAGCTTACCATTTGTTAGCCTTCCCACTTTTCTGATACAAGTTGTAGTAACACAACTACTCTTCAAGAATCAATTATTCTGGTCTCATCACTTTCCTTGCTTCCTCCCCAAAACCAACCCATTCTCCTTCACTTTGTGATCAAGCAAGTCCGGAACGGCCATTTCTTGGTTTAGCCGGACTTGTACAGATTGATCTCTCGAATCTAAAGTACTCCCTTGCAGTACATTTTTTAGGGTTTAAATTTTTCTCACCCGTACACCCAAAATTACCGAAATCAGCAGAAACCGTTTTCACCTACAAACAATTGGCGACCACAGTGGGAGGTTGATCTTTCGGTTAAAATGTCAATTTTCGACCATCGATCTCATGTTTCGACCCAGACATCAAGATGATAGAAGCGACGGTCTGTGGATTAAGACCTCGGCTACTGGATGACCCGACTATCATTCATGACACGGCAAGGGATGACTGGGGACTTCCTAGAGGATAGAAGCAAATGATCCGCCCGAGAATTGACGACTCGGTTATCAGGCAACTCAGTAACGATTGGGGACTTTCCACAATCACGATTAAGCGCTTCCCGTAAAACCTGGTCTTACACCCGGAAAGTTTCCTTTTTCATCAGGAGACCTAGAAACCCAAGTAAGTCCTACCCAGATAAAATGCGTGGTTTACCTTTTCAAGTGTTCACGGGAATAAAAAAAAACACAATAGCCATGTTCTGTTCCACCCCATGTCATCTACCAAACACACGGTTCCATGGTTTTCCTGGGATGCCGGCAACACTTTCAACCAAGACAACATCATTTCCAAAATAAAAATAAAAATAATAGTTCAATCCTAAATGATACATTCCAAAAGAATAATCCAAAACCGTCAAGGTAACATTTATCTATCATTGCAAAAAAAAAAAAATCCATAAAATCAAAAACATAAACCAGGCGCTTCCATTTGCCTTTCAAAAAAATAAATAAATAAGTTCAGAAGACAGAAATGTATTCAAGGAAAGTTTTAGCGGATTGCTCCTCTTAGCAAAGGCCTCCCTTGTGCTCTGGAGAGCCTCCCTTTTCAACTTCAGCTGCCTGCACAATCTTTTGAATTCCGCTTCCTGCTTCTTCACCATGTCCTCGGAAGGACCTTCGACTATTTGGGCTAGCAACTTTTTAACCTCGGAGAAACCGTCGACGAACCAAGGAGCATTGAACTCGAACTTTATGCACATTTCACGGTGGAACCTCCAGCTCGAGATTACGTCCTCGGAAACTGTATGACCAGTCACATTGCGCATGTCGTCAATCGAAGAAAAGGCTTCCTCCACACGTGTAGTTGCAGGAAATCATACACTACACCCCTCACTAGAATTCACACAACTAATCCATTTGAAGATGAATAACTATGAATTTTATTGATTATTTTCTTGAAATGTTTACAAAAGAAGATAGAACAGAGCCAAAGAAATTACTATCACTACAAATTTTCTCTCTCCTAAAGACTTGCCTAACAATTCAAAAAGAACTCTCTCTACAACAGACTTGTTCAACCCTTTATATAGGATAATACACAGTGGATGAGAACTAAGCTGTCCTTTATTTTCGGGAATGACTTATGAAATATCGCAAGTGTACAAGTGTATAATCTCGCGACACTCCTAAATCTCGCTAGGTCTTCACATCTTCCTCGTGTTTTGGCTGTCGTCATTCATTGCGTCATTTATATTACTCTTCTGTGATACCATCGCAACGCTGTCGTTTATTGATCTCGCGAAGTATTGATGTCACGATATTCTGATCCTACATCTTGCCTCTTCTCATGTATTCTATGCGAAGAAGAGAATGTCATGAGAATCAACATTTTGAAATGCCGCAACCGTTTGTTTTCTATCCATTTTTTACCGACAAGATTCCGTGTATTTAGGAATGACTGTTTACACGTATCTAAAATTTCCCTTTTTACCGGCACATTTAATGTTATCCGGTTACTCTTTTCTCATCTATTTAAAGAAGGATTCCTTATGAAAATTCTTGTTTTCTTTTACTTCATCTTCTTCATTGTCCGCAACTTTTTTCTGCCATTTTTCTTCATCGTCTTCTTCATCGTTTTTCTGCTACAATTCTTCTGCTACTGTTTCTATGTTATCAAGGTTTGTAAATTTTGATCATTTCATGATTGATTTCTCTTATTGAAGTCTTTTATCCGGATATTGTTCTCCTTTTAATGTTTCTCCTGCCATTTTTTTTTCATCAAGAACAAACCCAAGACCAAATTCACCATTACGAACCCTAATATCTCTGTGGGCTCGCAACTAAAATCCACTGCTTCTAAAAGAAAGCCTGCGGGTAACAAGGTATTTAAGAAACATTTACTCTCTTAATAACAATATTGTTGCCTCTGTTTCTTATTTAGCTTGTAATTCGCAGGATGACAAAAATGTTGATAGATCTCCCAAGAAGCATCGCCATTCTAAACCTGTTGTACCTCCTATTTCCTTTCCTGGGTTCAAGCTTACTACTTCTCCTGTAATACCTTCGCAGGACAATTCACCTTCTCTAGCGATTGCTTCGCAAGATAAACCAATTCCTTCTTATCAAGATAATCCGTCTTCTCCTGCGATATCCTCGCAGGATAAATCAATTCCTGAATTTTCCGTCAATGAAATTCTTCAAGATGAACCCCTCTCCACTTTTACCCTTAATACTTCTATCTCGCCCCCACTTGTTAATCAGGTTCCTTCAACTGGCATTCTTATAACCCAGGATGACTCAACCTTTCCCTCTTCCTCCATCATTTCTTCTTCCTCTGGATCTATCCCTCTTACCAAAGAAAACTTGGAAGGGATAGATGTAGATTTCAAAGTCTTATCAGACATCATGAGTAATGTTAAGAAGATCTCCACTGATCCTATCAGGTCTAGCGTTTGTGAATCCCTGAGTAAATATTTTGGTTCTGACACAATGTCGCGAACGTCTTTGGAACAAGAGGTTAAGACCTTGAAGAGTATCCTTCACAATATTTCGTTGGATCGTGATAATCTTCGCAAGAAGAATGAAGAATTAAAAGGTATCATTTCCTTCCATTTTTTTTTTTTTTTTTTTTTTGTTTTGAAGACTTTGTTCGCCTTTCAAGCTTTGAATCAGAAACATAAAATGGAGATATACCAATTGGAATCTGTCGTGGAAGAAACTCGAATGGAAAGAGATTCTTGGATGGAGCAATATAATCGATTAGATAATCTTGATACATATTCTGTTGACCAGATAGATAATCTTACCTAAGAAAATGCTCACTTAGCTCAGAAGCAAGAATTATTAAGTAATGAATTGTCGCATCTATCGTATTCTTTGACTAAATCTAATTTGGAGTTGGAAACCTTGTCAGATGAAAATGGAACTTTCGCAACAACTTGATGTTTGTCAAAAAATACTTAAGGAGCAAGAACAATCTATCTGCTCATTGAGAAATAAACTCAAAGAAACCACTGTCGAAAGAGATAAGCTTATCCAGGGTAGGATAACTCTAAGTGTGAAAAAAAACCAACTCAAAGATGAATATACCAAGTTAAAAGAATCCCATTCCTCCCTTGCTAAGGAGAATAATTTATCGATTTCTAATGAAAGAAGCTTATGTTCTCGATTAAAAGGTCTTGTTGGGGATGGTTTTTATAATGCCATGGATCATTTGGAGAACAGTTGCTTGGCCCTGACCCAACATCTTATCTCACAAAAGGAAGGTAGTCATAAGATTTGACTGCCTCATCCGTCTTTTTCTTCTTATATTTCCTTTTACTTATAATTCTGCTGTTCTTCTTTATTTTTACAGAGTCTGAGAAAGATCTTCGTTCATCTCTTTCTACTTTGGAATTCACCCATGCTAAAATTCGCATGGAAAATGCAACACTTGTCGCTACTCTTGCCCATTCTCATGATCGAGCCGCAAGAAAGCTTGATTATCTTAATCATATCAAAGACATTCAAAGTAGGAATCATCAGAAGGCACTCCTTCGTCAATTTCACCTCAAAGCTGAAGTTATTGTGAATGATATCTTACTGTATAAATCTCTTGACCCTGTCTCTATTGAACCTTTGGAAGTTGAAGATGATGAAGTTCCTAATTCTCCTGATAGCGACTACGAATATGAAAGCTGCGAGGATCTCGCTAACGATGAAATTGTCAATAAGGATCCAAATGAAGGAATTTCTGATGAGAATCGTCCACCTGGCGAAGGTGAAGCTGATAAAATTGTTGAAGAACATTTAACATCTCCTGTTGCCGAGAAAAACGATGTAGAAAATTAAACCACTTTTGTAATTTTACATCTTCCAACCCCTTTATCTGTATGACCTTTTGCATAAGATGCTTTTCAATTTCTGTTAAAGTATTCTTTTTGATAAAAAAGATTGAATCCTTTGTTTGATATTTACAAATTTAATCTCGCAAGCATGTTCGCATACATTTGTCGTGTGGTCTTATTTTGTCTTCCTAGTTAAAGGTCTTATTATGCCACCCCTCATTATTGCGACAAAATCGCAGGACGTCAATACACTTTCATGTAAAGACCCATTGATCTTGTCTTATCACTTCTTTAGTACTTTTACCTCTGCAGGATATTTTACTTGCGACAATATGTCAGGCCTAAATATTCTTGCGAACGTAAAGCCCTTTGATATTGCCGTCTTTGCGACCAAATCGCAGGACGTTTTTACACTTTCATGTAAAAACACATTGATCTCGTCTTATCCTTGCGTTAGTATTATTGCCTCTTCAGGATCATTGCACAAATATGACAAGGCTAAATTTTCTTGCGAAAATAAAGTCTCATGACATTTGCGTCTTTTGACACTTATCAACTCCCTAATAGAGGGTGTCGCCCTTATCTTCTCCCTGGTTGCCCCTTCAAGGAGGCGTACATCGGCCATACAAGACTAGCTCCTCCCATCCGGTCTTAACAACAACCAGTTTTTTTCGCAGCCTCTTATCCCTTATACCTATAGGGTTTATGGTTACGAGACTGCACCCTAGGTGGAGTTTTCTTCGGGCCGAGTGCATCATGTGCCAAGATTTGCCAAGAATGGCCGAGAAACTTCAAATGCCCCAGGCACTCTTGGATCAACCGTGTACCTCGGCGCCTTGGTCATACACTGACTCCTTGGAAGAGACCCTCGGGCGTCCGACCAGGGTATAACCTTATATATATATAGTCGGAAGTCCAAGGTATCTCTCCCGGATAGGCTTTCATGGGCCCCAAATCTCCATGACTCAGGTTACAGGAGCGGTGTAACCTTTTCCCTGAGCCATGTCAAGAGATACCCCCTTATATGACGCACTTTAGGTCTTACATTTGCCTCTTACGAAATATCATTCGCGAACTAGGGTGTACGCCATAAAGGTTCGTCCCATTCACTCACTCATTCATTTTTGATTATCTTTTGATATTTTCCTTGCGATGTATTCGCAGACTTGCCTTATATTAGACACTTTCGAAGTCACAGGAACATTTCATATGAATTCATTTCACTTCATCCATTTTAATATTTCATAACTCACTCTTTCTCTTCCATCTTCTATGGGTAATATTTCTTGAGATATATCCTATTCCATGGTCTATCCAATCTTTGACCCACATCTTTTCCCTCAGGATCCATTAATCTATATGCCCCTGTTCCAACTATCTCCTTGATGATATAAGGTCCATCCCATTTTTTTCGCCAATTTTCCGCCACTTTCTCGCTGATATATTGGTGTTTCTCGCAATACCATATCACCTGGTTGAAATTCGCGTGTCTTGACATGCTTGTTATATTCCCTAGCTAATCTTCGCTGATAATTCTCCATATGTTGTAGTGCTCTTTCTCTCTTCTCCTCTAGTTCATCTAATTTAACCAAAATGTTACTCGCACTAAGATTTTTCTCCCAAGCTTCTCTCTTTGTTGTTGGAATAATAAATTCTGTTGGAAGTACAACCTCAACTCCACATGTCAAACAAAATGGTGACATCCCCGTGGCTTCTCGCCTTGTTGTATTGTAAGCCCATACTGCATTATGTACTTGTTCACACCATGCCCTGTTATGTCCTTCTAACTTCTTCTTTAATATATCTGCTATTGTTTTATTTGTTGCTTCTGCCTGACCATTGGCTTGTGGGTATAAAGGGGTTGATTTTCCACATTTTATCTGAAATGCATTAAGCAACAGTTCTATATTTTGTCCTCAAACTGTTTCCCATTGTCGATACCAACTGTCCGGAATTCCAAATCGCATATGATGTTTTCGAATATGAATGTAAAAACATCTTTATCGCGAATGTGTTGTACCGCTTTTACTTCTGCCCATTTTGTGAAATAATCTGTAGCGACAATCAGATACCTCTTCTGCCTTGTACCTGGTAAAAATGGCCCTAGGATATCTAACCCCTACTTTCCAAAAGGCCATACACTTGTTGAAGAAGTTAATGGTGCATGCTCCTGGTGCATGTATTCTCTTTCCATGCCTTAGGCAATCTTCGCAGCGCCTTGATACTTGTTTCGCGTCTTCATGCATATATGACCAGTAATAGCCTTGCATTTTCGCCTTATGTGCTAAAGATCTTCCACCACTATGATTGCCAGCATCCCCACTGTGTAACATTTTTAACACTGCTTCTCCTTCTTTTCGTGTTAAACATCTAAGTGAGGGTCCATTAAAGGATCTTCGGTACAATACTCCGTCTCTCAATTTATAATTTGTCGCACGGATTTTTAATTTGTGCATTTCTAATCTATTTCTTGGTGTTTCTCCTTTCATTAGATAAGCATAAAGTTTTGTTCTCCAATCCTCGCAATTGGATCTTTGTATTTCATCTTCTATGAGCATGACTTCTGTTTCTTCTTCCTTTTCTTTGTTGATTGATGGTGATAGAAGTGTCTGTATTTTTATACATCTCGCAGTTGGATCTATCATCATACTTGATATAAAAGCAAAAGCATCCGCGAGTCTATTGTCTCTTCTTGATATGTGCCTCCATTTTATTTTTGGTATCTTTGCCGACAACTCGTCAACAAGTTTTTTGTATTTTTTCATGGATGATTCATTTGTGGTGTATTCTTCTTTTATCTGGCGAATAGCCAACTGGGAATCACTGGTGATTCTCACATTTTCCAACTTCATTTCTATTGCAAACTGTAAAGCATGTATTATAGCTTCATATTCCGTTTCATTGTTGGTAGATGCAAATTCCAATCTGAAAGAAAAAGCCATTTTATTGCCTTCTGGCGAGATTATAATGATTCCAATTCCGTTTCCTTCTCCATTTGACGAACCATCTACTAGTATCTCCCATCTATTTGGCTCAGTTAATAAATCCCTTGGATTTCCATGTTCTTCTTCTATGTCCATCATTTCTTCTACTGCTTCATCCTCTTCCAGCGGAAATTCTGCTAAAAAGTCTGCAACAACTTGTGATTTGGGTGAGGATAATATTTCATATTTAAGCTTTCAATGACTTATTTGAGCATTCCATCTTTCGACCCTTCCTGATCTTTCCAAATTTTTCATTACTGACTCAATGGGTATTTTTGTTATTACCCTAACTGTGTGTGCTTCGAAGTAGATGTGAAGTTTAAATATTGCGTAAACTAATGCCAGAATTAATTTCTCAATTTTTGAATAATTTCTCTCAGCGGCATTGAATGTTTTGCTGATGTAATAAATTGGCTTTTCCACTCCTGCGTCTATCCGCAGCAACACTGCACTTAATGCATGCGAGGTTGTCGTAAGATAAATTAACAATTCTTCCCCTGGTTTTGCTTTTTGAAAAATGGATATATCCATTAGATGCTCTTTTATTCCTTGTAAAGCTTTTTCACATTCATCTGTCCATCTGAACTTCGCTCCCTTTTTGAGTATGTTGAAAAAATGTTTACATTTGTCAGATGATCGCGAGATGAATCTTCCCAGCGAAGCCAACAGTCTGTTTAGTTTCTGAACATCTTTTATTGTCGCCGGTGTTGTCATATCGCGAACTGCTTGCACTTTCTCTGGGTCAACTTGTATTCCTTCTTTTGACACAATGTAACCTACAAATTTTCCTGATGCCACTCCAAATGTACATTTTTCTGGATTTACTTTGATGTTAAACTGCCTCATTTGTTCAAAAATTTCTTTCAAGTCTTGTACATGGTCTTTTGCTTCTTTACTTTTTATTAACATGTCATCCACATATACCTCCAGTGTTTTGTGTATCCATTTCGCGAACACCTTTTCTACCATCCTTTGGTATGTTGCTCCGGCATTTCGCAAACCAAACGGCATTTTTGTATAACAATATAATCCTCTTGGAGCGAAAAAAGCAGTATGCTCTTGGTCTTCTTCAGCAAGTGGTATTTGATTGTAACCTTTGTATCCATCAAGGGATGATATCCTTTCATTTCCTGCTGCTGATTAAACCATCTGTGGGATATCTGGTAACGGAAAACTATCTTTTGGACAAGCTTTATTTAGATCAGTAAAATCTATACAAATTCTTATCCCTTTTTTCTTCTTAGAAACTACGACCATATTCGCTATCCATTCGGGATATTTTGCTTTCCTAATGATTCCTGCGTCTAATATCTTCTACAATTCTTCTTCTATTTGGGGATGATATGCTGTTGCGATCTTTCTAATTCTTTGTTTGAATGGTCTTGCATTTCTGTCAATTTCCAATTTATGGCATGCCACAGTCGGATCTATACCAGGCATTTCATCCATATCCCATGCGAAAATATCTTTGTACTCTCGCAACAAATCAACGGTTCTTGTTTCTTCATCCGTTTCCATCTTAGTCCCAATTTTTAACATCTTGGGTTCTTCTTCAGTTCCAACATTCACTTCCTTTGTTTGCTCCACTGTGACGTAACTAGCCTTCGATTCTCCCATAGGTGTTGGTCCTTTCATTTATTTCGCAAATTCATTCCCTTCTTCTGAAACTTCGCTAGGTATTCCTTTTCCTTCTTTTGATCTTATCATATAAATTCTAAATTCTTCTTCTTTTTTAATTGCTTTTGCCATCTTTTTGCGATCTTTTCGCTTCTTCACCTGTTCTTCATAATGTTTCACTTCGACTTGATAATACATCTTTCCTTTATCAGCATCTCCTCTGATCTCGCCAATCCCATTTGGCGTTGGGAATTTAATACATTGATGAAATGTTGATGCTACATCTTTAATAGCATGTACCCATGGTCTTCCTAACAACATGTTGTATGGCGATTCCATATCTATTACACATAGAGTCACCTGTGTTTCAATTTCTCCTAGCAGGATTCGTAATTTTACCTCCCCTTTAGGTTTCGTTATAGAATTTCCAAAACCATGGATATGATACATTGAGGGAATCATTTCTTCATTTTTGTATCCTAATTTTGTGTAGGCCTGATAAAACATGATATTTACCATACCCCCCCGTATCCACCAAAACTCTATTTATCGCCCATTCTTCCGCTGTTTTTTCGGTTCTCTTCCTTCTTTACGTGCATTCATGGTAATCACTAGTGGAGACGTGTGATTCAAGCTCTCTTTTGGTATCTCTGCTGTTGTGAGTGTTATCTTCTGTTTTTCCCAATCTTTCAAAGACGATTTCTTCTCCATGGTTGTGATCTTTTTTTCCTTCAAACTCTCGTTTATGTATTCTTCCCTTGATATTTTCATGAAATTCATTAATCATTATTTTCGTGATCAAACTATATTCTGCATTTTCATCACATTTTTTGGTTTTCAACTTTTCTACCTCATCTGATTTAACATTTTGTTTCCTCATTTTCTTGATTTGAATGTCTTTAATTTCAATCTTTTATCTTCAATCTTCCATCAGTCCCTGTTTCTAGCGCCATTATGTAGTTGCAGGAAATCCTACACTACACCCCTCACTAGAATTCACATAACTAATCCATTTGAAGATGAATAACTATGAATTTTATTGATTATTTTATTGAAATGTTTACAAAAGAAGAGAGAACAGAGCCAAAGAAATTACCATCACTACAAATTTTCTCTCCTAAAGACTTGCCTAACAATTCAAAAAGAACTCTCTCTACAACAGACTTGTTCAACCCTTTATATAGGATAATACACAGTGGATGACAGCTAAGTTGTCCTTTATTTTCGGGAATGACTTGCGAAATATCGCAAGTGTACAAGTGTATAATCTCGCGACACTCCTAAATCTCGCTAGGTCTTCACATCTTCCTCGTGTTTTGGCTGTCGTCATTCATTACGTCATTTATATTACTCTTCTGTGATACCATCGCAACGCTGTCGTTTATTGATCTCGCGAGTATTGATGTCGCGATATTCTGATCCTACAATACGCTTGACCAGTGCGTATCGGATAGTAATTTTCTTGGTTGTGGCAATATGACCGTAGCTTCCCATATCTTGGTATATAATGCCTCATGTTTAGCTGGCACGCTAAATCCCCCAATCAACACGTGATACTAATAAGGAACCAGGTATGGAGGAACAAAGGTGGCGCCTTCGACTGCATCAGTAACTGGCGAACACTAGTAAAAAAATGATGTTCGGTGACAGTTAAAAATCACATTATATTATTTCGTAACAGTTTTAGTTTTTTCGCGGTGTTACTAAAGTCCTCGTTACGGAAAGTTATAAAAATCATGTATGGAATGACTATTGAAAAATGACTCTTAAATTGTAAAACATCCTTTGTTAGTAGATTTCTATAACAGTTCATTTAATATGTGTTACTGAATAATTGCTACTAGAATCGTTTTTCATAAAATTGTTGTTATTATTTGAGTAATCAGAACGGTTTTTATGAAAACTGTCATAAAAAATAGTATAAAGTTAAAAAATTTATATTTAAACTACTACCACCACCTCCACCAGTAGCGCCTCCACCACCTCCACCACCAGCACCGCCGAAAGCATCACCACTATGACCGCCAACATTCCACAACCACAAGTTAGGCTTCTTGAGCTTGAAATATAAATTCTACAAATTATTTTTCACAGGATTCGATCTTGAGACCTATTACACCTAACTATAACTCTTGAACAACTATTCCATGCTTTGTTTTTGGTTAATGTTATCCATATAAAATACTTATTCTCATTAAACAATAAACTATCGATCGACCTCCACCACAACCTTCATTACCACCACCTATTTTGTCACCACCCAACTACAACACATTTATATTGTAGTATTTCTACATATTGTACCACTTGTTTATTATTTTTATTAGATTTGAATTTCTATTAAACCTTAGATAACCATGCATCCATGAGACAGGGCTAGAACTAGTGTATAAATTAAATCAACAAGGAAATTGTGACATGTCGGTCTAGGTTAGGTAATCTTTTTGAAATGAATTTCCAGATAACTAGTTATGTAGATAAGGTAAACTATGGTGACATATTAAATATGTTACAGTAACATAGGTATATGGTAACATTTGGTCTAAAAAATGTCACGATAATGTCAACTATGGTGACATATTAAATGTGTTACAGTAACATGGTTATATAGTAACAGTTGGTGTAAATAAATGTCACGAGAATGTCAACTATGGTAATATATTAAATATCTTACAACATGGGTATACAGTAACACTTATTATAAAAACTATTACAGTATACAACCTAGATGACACTATGTAACAGTTCTTACAAAAACTGTTACCATTATTTAACAACCTAACATTTAGTAACATGTAATTTACGAACTGTTACCTTATAAAAGCTTGAACTATTACTAAATGTCATTTTTCTACTACTAGAAGGATTCCTAACAACAATTGTGCCAACATTCACGTGAGCAATCTCCGCTGTCTGAGTCACAACAACGCTTCCATCTTGATCGGCCTCTATTTCAAAGCCACCAGGCTTGGCTGACACGGCTAGAGACAAAGCCGTGTCTTCACCAGTTTCCATATCAAGTTCGTCTTTAGAACCGACTTATCTCTGTGATATCATGGCTTAGACACCCTTTTTTTTTTTAAAAAAAAGGGTGAGGAAGAAGGAAGGAAGAAGAAGAGCATGGAGAAGACTCACTGATTCGCTTTCACCGACTAGAGGAAGATTCAAGACTGCCATCTAAGAACTACTCTCACCATCTCTGGACTCTGAGCTTTCATCCTTCTCGGATTCCCCTTGTCCATGGGTAGGCTCAGCATCATTGCCTTCCGTCTCAAGAGGTGCAGTTTTCTGACTACGTGCAAGTTTAGTGAAGGCGTTCACGCTGCTAAGACCCTAGGCAAGGAACAAGAACAGACCCTCAGAAATGACACAAAGTTATACGCAATCCGACTGAATAAGGAAGAAAATTATACGTACTCGTATATTGGAAGAGCTAAAAGTAGGGAGAGCCATCGGATCCGACTGAAAACCACCAGCACGGCTTTTAGATCTTCGCTCCTTCACTTGGGGACTACTATCTGCATTCGGTCTAACGGATTTTCGCTTGGGATCCCTCAGCAATGGATGTTCCGCTAAAATCGCAGAAGAAGGCTTACCGCGACGATTTTCTACCACATAATTCACGAATCCATGGATAACAAGAAACTCATCCTACCAAAATATGTTATATTTGGAGGTTGTTGATGGATTTTGTTCCGCAAGCAGAAAAGGGAGATTTTGATCCGACGCAAGAGCACTAGCATCGAGAACAGTGGACAATGGGGTTTCTGGAACAACCGGATGACGAAAGAATGGGACCCCTTGGTCCAAACCCATATACCGAGCCGCCCTATCAATGTTGTAAGAGATCGCTTTGAAAGATCCTCGAAAGAGAGACGGTACATGACCGGGCGTGCAGCTTCGCATGAACACCATATCTCCAACACTCATATCCTCTTTATCAGAAGACAAAGAAATGTTCGGAACAGGAGCAAAGGTACTGATCTGAGTTATAGACACATGCACTGGAGCCCATGGACGAAAATTAACCGTGTACGAGTTGTCAAGAAATCCAACCAGGTTCGAGCCAATCTTTGGACGCCTATTCGACCAGCGAAGTATCCTGTAGCCACCCCAAGACTCGGGAAGTACAGCCAACGGTTTTGGGGCGACTTTAAGTGCTCCTGTGCCCATGCTCAAGAAAGGCGACAAGAATGTACGAATCAAGAAACAAACCTCCAATAGGGAGAACGACGCCTTTTGCCAGTTTTATAGCAAACTTTATAAGTTCCTGCCTTATCTCCTTCTTACCGGAGCCGTCATCAAAAATATCTATGGATAACCAAAGAGCCAAGAACGCCGCGACATGAAGTATGCTATTCTTCTGGTTCGACTCCAACTCGCCAGAAACCACCGAGACACCCACCCACCATAAAAGCACTTTGTCTCATTTTCTTTCCGAATGAATCCATTTGACTTTCGCAACTGTGGCGGCATTTCATTTCTTCTTCATCTCAGCATAACCTAACGTCGAGGTTTCCAATTACGGAAGATTTAGCAACACAGCCACGCTCTCCAAGGAGATGGTCATTTCACCCCACCTGCATATGGCCGTGTGGGTGTCTGGACACTATCTGGAAACAAAAGCAACTAGGAAAGGAATATCTTTCCTAATCTGGAGCACTGCGGAAGACGCAACAACACCAACGATCTGCGCCCTGTTCAAATTGGTTTTTACATGCTCCTGGTTCATCATAAACCGCATACATTTCTCGAAGGGACGCAACGGACTCACAGAGATTTTAAAGTCAATAGGAGAGGCATGATATTATTTCCTCTGAAGGAAAACCTTATTACGCTCCCGGCTGAACCGATCGGCCTTCCTCCTTACTTTCTTGAATCAGTCATAAGAATCGACACATACTTGGGGTGATTTCTCTTAACCGTGGCCGATGTCGTGAAGAACTCATCATCTACGTTTGGATTGGAATTTCCAATATCTTTCGGTATGGCAGAATTTTTCTCAAGTTACATCATAATGAAGACTCTCCCACGCTACTGATAGACACATTTTTGTGTCTAATTTAATCTCAATACTATATATTGTTGGCACTCGATTTTGGACTTATTATGATGTTTTATGTGTGTAGGTATTTTTGGTGAATACACATTTTTGGAAAATTCGGCTTGAAAAAGTGTTAAAAGGCACCCCGGAGGAGACGTGTTATTCGGACTCTCGATTTTGGATAAGGGGAACACCAATGGATAAGGGGCACCCACATGCTATTCGCACCCCTGCGACTTGGCTAAGGGGCGGGCTTTTCTTCCTCGTTTGAATTTTTTTTTTTTTGGTGGGAAACTGGTTTGTAAAAACCCGAGAATTGAAAGTAAAGATTTTAGAAGATTTCCAGCGAGACTCAATCGCTCCAATGAGTTTTATCGTGCCTGTTACACCTTATCAGAACTATTTAGTCCATTGGATTCGACAGAATTGGATAGACACGTGATAGTTATGCTCGGGATTCTTCCGGCTATTTTTGGTTGGTTGGCGCGTGGGTAGATGGAGCTGGCTGTGATCCAGAAGGTGTTGGGTACGTGATTGGAGTGATTCAACTATAACAGAGGCGTGAGAATAAAAATCAGAAGAGAAAAAGGGAAAGAAATTTCCCGTATCTGCATGGAGATAAACCGAGTATATTTGATTCATTGTGGGGAGATTTTGAGAGGAAGGAGAGAGATTCTCACCCCGTTGAGTATAAATAAACTCTTGGGGTATTACCGAAGAGGGATGGATAGTTAGGGGAACGAAATAGGGTGAGAAATCGATTTGCAGAGCTTGTCTCTATCGCTGCCATTGAAGACGAAGAACACGAAGAATGATGTACCAAAGACCGCTGTTCTTCAACAGCAGCACGACTCACGCCCGAGGGTCGTAGGGAGTGAGAGAAGTCTTAAAGCAACGGTGCCGACATATCATATATATCGTCAGACAGTTTGGTTTGTAACAAATATAATTGTTACAAACCCGGTTTTCAATATTCATTCCATTTTCACCTCTTGTAAACACTTTTTGAGAAATAAAAATTATTCCGAGTGTGTTTCAATATGGAGCTAGAACCCATCACCGGGACAACGGAGGAAGCAACTTTTCATGATTGTGGTAAATGAATTAATTCTCTATATGACTTTTTGCATAGATTTAATTGTTTTATGATTTCTATTAATTATCTGTTATTTTGTCTGATGTCGCATGCTTAGTTTAAATTAATTTTGATGCGTCATGCTTACGACTTACAGATAATATTTTATGAAATCTATTTTTTGCAAGGAATTAGAGTCACAACTTCTTTTGTTTGAGCTATATTGTCTCGAGTTAATGACTGAACCACAAGAATATGAAAAGTAGTGAAATCCTGCGTCATAGTGACTCTTCATCCTGTGATAATATTTGTATATATTTTTCTTTTATTTTCTTTTATTAATTCTTAAAATCAATCTCGTCAAGTCCGAGTGAACGACAACCCTCTTTACTACAACTCAATTGAAAATCACATCAATTTTTGGCGCCGCCGACGCGGACTTGTTTATAGATTTGTTTTTAGGTTTCATTTTCATTTTTATTTTTATTATTTTTGTTCCTTTTTACGCGTTTTGGTATTTTCTATTTGCTTTCAGATTTATTGCGAAGCTTATGAGAAAGAAAAAGTGTTGAAAAGTAAAGTGAAGCCAAAGAAGGAAAGAAGAGAGAAAATCCAAAGGAGTAAAGAAGAATATTTTTGTATATAGTTAATTTATTTTTATTAGATATTTTTTTTTTATTTTTAGAAACTGTAATTAGGAAAATATTTTTGTAATCTTTTATTTTTGGACATTTTTATTTTTTATTTTTGGACATTGAACATTGGACATTTTTTTTTAAAAATAACCCTAAGGAAGGGTTAAATTAAATATAAACTGTTTGCAGGGAAGGACGACAGTTACGATACTGTCTCGACCCCTCGGGTTTGTACACTGAAATAGGAGTCAGTGGCCCGAGTCAACTTCAACGGTTTATCCCTCGTCTGAACGGGAGGTAAGAATTCTAAAATTAATCCCAACAATGGGTTTATTGGATGATTTTGTATGCATATATGTTGAGGTCTTGAATACGGCTGTTTTAATTTCCTAGTAAAGGGCAAGGATTGGCCATACAAGATAAGGGTTCGGATTTTATCACCGTTCTCTTCTTGCCCGCCTTAGGAAAACATAACCTACGCGAACCTAAGCCTTAAAATTTGGACTAGAACGAGACCGATAGGGTAACGAGCTTAATAGGAAAATCATTCGAAAAATATTGGTTACTCTTTTGAGCATACTTCGAAGTTCATGATGGTTTATGTAAGTTGAATGCGTAATGCGGTGAGGCCTTGGGTATCAAAGCTCTACGCAGCTTCCCTCGCCTCTATTCAACTTACTTAAACTCGGATTGATTCCCGAGGGGTTTGCTCAGATTGTAACGAATTCCCTTTCGGAGGATTAGAATCTGGTCTAGAAAACAATCTAAATGGATCCATCATGCTTTTTGTTTGCTAGAAATCAGTAGGTTTGTTGTGGTCGAGTCAGCCTTGTTTATGTTTGTGTAGAATTCCTTACTTGATTAGGATGTTAAACCGGTATTATAACAGCCAATACAATGATTATCCAACTGAACAATATGGACATTACTCTTTTTATGACCATAATGTGAATAGTGGTTGGGAACGCCAATCTTTTGAAGGTTATGGGTAGTACCATGGTGATTCCAATTACTATCCACATGAGCATCGGTCATTCGAGCAAGAAGATTATGGTACTAGTTCTTCGTCTCTAGAGGATACAATCAAACTTTTGAAAAGTAGTCCTTTTATGATCCTTCTGTTCCTACTCCTTCTTTAGAAGAGTCCCTCGAGTGATTTAGCTAAAACGACATATAAGTTAGTTGAGGTGAATAACGAGTTATGGACGAAAGGATCGCAACAATGACCGAATCTTCTTTAGAAGACATCCTCAATAGATTAACTCAAAACATAGATCCAACACTAAGGGAACTTTCTTTAGAAGAGACCCTTGAGAGGATAAATGAGTCGACACGTAGTCTTGAGTTAGAGACGAACGAAAGTATTGCAAAATAACTGAATTGCCAATATAGTGTATCCAATAATACCCTTGAGAATGAAGATAGTTATTCGCATAATCAAGATGACGAGGTTAGAATTGGTAACACTATTTGTTTAGATGAGGTTCGATCATTTTCATGTTATTATAGTGATGATCATGATGTGGAAAGTGTTGATGAAGAATCAAGTTTTTAGGCATAGTGATCGTGAATTTGTTTCTCCAATTGAGCTTTATAATGATGGTAATATTTTCTGGGTTTAAATCCAAATAATTTTAATAATTATTCACCTATTCAAAAGGATGAGGATTTGACTAGAAGTATCAACGTTTTAGACGATGTAGAATTTCCTAGTTACAAAGCCGATAATGGTTTAGGGGAACGGGTTTATCCTGAGAATTCTATTTTAGAGTCCAAGGAATTAGAAACAATAGTCTTAGACGAAGAAGATGAACTCGTAGAGCTTTTAAATATGAGTGAGGATGCATCACCCGAGTATAACTTAGAAGGAGCAATTGACCATTTTCGTGATTCCGATGATCTAGAAATTAGGGAAATTGTAGCTAGTCTATCTAGAGACACCCAAAACTCTAAGTTTGGGGGTGATTATCATTCTCCTTGTGCCTTACCTTTAGCTCTTACAGAGATCCATAATTTGGGACTTGACATATGTGCCTCAACCATTTTACAAGATTATCTTCATACACGTTTTCCTGAACCCAATAATGTCCAGAAAGAAGTTCAGTTGTTAGAAACCCATCCTCTGGTTGATGTGGTTAACCCAAAGCTACGATACCTCGATTGACTTTGTTTTCCCACCAAAACTTTTTTCTCCGATTGTGGGAACTTATGAAATTCAAATGTGTCAAATATTAAGTTTCGAGACTAAACCTAATTACTTTAGGAGATTAGGGTCGACATATTTGTTTAAGGAATATCTCTTTGTGGTCATCTGTGTGAGTCAAATCTGATTGACTTAGAGGATCCCCAATTATTCAGGTTATTGTTATGTGCTTCTAAGTTCCTACTTGAGTATTTCCAGACTCTACAACCCGATCTTAAGAATCCTTCATTTGAGGAAGTCCAGCCCATGAAAACATCTTATTTAGACCCGTTTATAGAGCATGAACCCGAGACACAACTAGATATAGTTGTCTTAAACAAAAAGTTAAATAAGGGTATGTTCGATATCTTCATGGTCTGTTGCAATTTTCTCTTCTTTTGGGTTATAATTTTTGATCCAGATGACCCACAGTTATTCCGGTTACTGCTATATGATTCCGCGAGGTGACTAGTTCTTTCTTAGTATGGCTGAAGACTTTAAACTTAGCACTTCTTGGGAGGTAACCCATGCTCACGCAACACGATAATATCTTTCCTTAACTCTTTTGCTTCAAGTGGTAACAGTTTCTCCTTGTTCATACTTTTAATTTTATATTTAGAACATTGAGGACAATGTTAGATTTAAGTTTGGGGGTATGGGAGAAACTTTTAGTTGCAATAAATAAACTCCAGAGACTAGAAATTTATGTTTATTAAGGATGGCACTAACCAATCTAAGTGGATGGAAGCATCTTGGTTGTAGGAGTTGAGGAACCAACGATTAGATGAAAACATCTAAAGAGTCTATTCATAAAAACACGAGCTGTGTGTTGGAAAAGAAAACATGGTAGTTTCGCCATATCCTCGTGATGGAAACGTCGAAAGAATCCTGATCACTTCTTTTTCTTTTTACCATTGCTAGGGTGAAATAGAGTGACTGGGATACCAACAAAAAAAAAAAAAAATTGAGACCAGACCATTAGACCAACCAGAATAAATTCAATAAAGTCCACGGTGCCCTTGTATATGCCAGTTGTGTTGACCTAGAGTTAGGATTATCACCCCGGTTTCTCAGTATATGCCAGTTGTGTTGATATTAGTCGACAGTATCTCAGTCCAATAGGATAGGTTCACCTTAGTCAACATCATCCACGTTTTTCTCCACATCCATCTTCTTAATCTATCCATATGATTGGTTGACTCCGGTTTATGATGTCCAGAAACTATCTGAGTAGAGATCTGTCACTTTATATGAATTTTAGTATGCTTGAGTGCAAACTCGTTAAAAGAATTGGAATTTCGCAGATCGTGGTACTTCCTCCCCGTAGTCAATAAGTATGCCAACCAAGGAGATTCTTTAGTGCCTTCCAAGGTTCGCGTGAGATAGCCAGAGTCCTGAGTAAAGGTTTTGTGGGTACACCTCTAGTAAACCCCCCGAGACAACACTCCGCCGCTAGGGCCACTTAGTGGTTTAATCAAACTTGCTACACGTGCTAAGTGTAGTCATTTTATTTTCTAGAATAAATTTGCTCGAGGACTAGCAAATAATAAGTTTGGGGGTATTTGATAGACACATTTTTGTGTCTAATTTAATCTCAATACTATATATTGTTGGCACTCGATTTTGGACTTATTATGGTGTTTTATGTGTGTGTAGGTATTTTTGGTGAATAAACATTTTTGGAAAATTCGGCTTGAAAAAGTGTTAGAAGGCACCCCGGAGGAGACGTGTTATTCGGACTCTCGATTTTGGATAAGGGGCACACCAATGGATAAGGGGCACCCACATGCTATTCGCACCCCTGCGACTTGGCTAAGGGGCATGCTTTTCTTCCTCGTTTGAAATTGTTTTTTTTGGCAGGAAACTGGTTTGTAAAAACACGAGAATTGAAAGTAAAGATTTTGGAAGATTTCCAGCGAGACTCAATCGCTCCAATAAGTTTTATCGTGCCTGTTACACCTTATTAAAACTATTTAGTCCATTGGATTCGGCAGAATTGGATAGACACGTGATAGTTATGCTCGGTATTCTTCTGGCTATTTTTGGTTGGTTGGCGCGTGGGTAGATGGAGCTGGCTGTGATCCAGAAGGTGTTGGGTACGAGATTGGAGTGATTCAACTACAACAGAGGCGTGAGAATAAAAAATCAGGAGAGAAAAAGGGAAAGAAATTTCCCGTATCTGCATGGAGATAAACCGAGTATATTTGATTCATTGTGGGGAGATTTTGAGAGGAAGGAGGAGAGATTCTCAACCCTGTTGAGTATAAATAAACTCTTGGGGTATCACTGAAGAGGGATGGAGAGTTAGGGGAACGAAATAGGGTGAGAAATCAGATTTGCAGAGCTTGTCTCTGCTGCTGCCATTGAAGACGAACAACACGAAGAACATGACAGCCAAAGACCGTCGTTCTTCAACAGTGTTAACGACTCACGCCTGAGGGTCGTAGTTCAGAGAAGTCTTAAAGCAACAGTGCCAGCGACATATCATAGATATCGTTCTCTGTAACAGTTTGGTTTTTAACAAATATAATTGTTACAAACCCGGTTTTCAATATTCATTCCATTTTCACCTCTTGTAAACACTTTTTGAGAAATGAAAAATTATTCTGAGTGTGTTTCCAATATGCGGAGCTAGAACCTATCACTGGGACAACGGAGGAAGCAACTTTTCATGATTGTGGTAAATGAATTAATTCTTTATATGACTTTTTGCATAGATTTAATTGTTTTATGATTTCTATTAATTATCTCGTTATTTTGTACGATGTCGCATGCTTAGTTTAAATTAATTTTGATGCGTCATGCTTACGACTTACAGATAATATTTTATGAAATCTATTTTTGCAAGGAATTAGAGTCACAACTTCTTTTGTTTGAGCTATATTGTCTCGAGTTAATGACTGAACCACGAGAATATGAAAAGTAGTGAAATCCTGCGTCCTAGTGACTCTTCATCCTGTGACAATATTTGCATATATTTTTCTTTTATTTTCTTTTATTAATTCTTAAAATCAATCTCGTCAAGTCCGAGTGAATGACAACCCTCTTTACTACAACTCAATTGAAAATCACATCAGCTACTTTCACCTTCCAAACAACTACAATGGAACAATACGAAGAGGAATTATTACGGAAAGTGCACGGAAATTATTTTTCCACCCAAGACGCAAGCCAATTTGTTTCAAAGACGTACCCTGCAGCATAAAATTCTTGTCCGACCGAGGAGGTGCGTTCCACCATGGGAACCATGCACACGGCCACTCCAAAACAAGGAGTAAACCCTAAAAACTAGGTTTTCGTGCTGAAGGGATGGCAATTACTATCGCGTGCTTACTTTGCACAGTGAGTTGAGGCGATCAACATTACTTTGGTATTCATGCCTAAGTACTACTACAAGCTCGTGCAAAACATACCTACAACTAGGATTCACACCAACATTTTCCACAAAGTCATGAAAAGGTACGCCTATAACTAAGGTTTACACCAACACAAAAGAAAAGAGAAAACAAGTTAAAGAAAAAGTATTGAAGGCATACGGGATTTGCTTGTCCTCTATGCTTTATCGCTACCACACGGTGGGACAAAAAAATAGGCGTGAAACGAAAAGAGAAGCCGGCCCTCCTTTTATATATACATGGTACGTGGGAGTTTGAACAATGAAAGGATTTCCTATTTTGATCCAAGAAAGGAAAAGAGGAAACCAGTCCCGCAAAGACCAATTTCCACGCCCAAGACCTCTCACGCCGTGCCTTGGCCCCACACGCCAAGCCGTCCGCTATCTTTGCCTCCCCAAGCTGTGCAAACCTCTCCTCAACAGACCACGCCTTGCCATGGCCGCACCATGCTGATAGACACATTTTTGTGTCTAATTTGTCTCGATTCTTTATATTAATAGTGCTTATTTTTGTACTTATTATGGTGTTTTAAGTGCGTGTAGGTATTTTTGGCCAATAAACATTTTTGGAAAAATCGTCTCGAAAAGTTGGTAAAGGCGCCCGGAGGACACATGCTATTCGGACTCTCACTATGGATAAGGGGTACCCAAATTACTAAGAGGCACCCTCAGGGCACCCAAAGGGCAACTACTATTTACACACCAGAACTGGATAGGGGGAGGTCATCTTCCAAATTCAAATTCACAAAATGGCGGGAAAATTCTTGCTGCACAGTTTAACTTAGGGTTCGAAATTTTGGGAGGATTTAAAGAGATTAAATCTTGGAATTTTGGTGGGATGGATTCTTATATCATAACAGTGGTCGGTACTATTGATTAGATCGAAGGAAATGGGCTAGATAACTCGGGTTGAGGCAAAACAGGGAAATAAGGTACTCTCGGGTTTCCATTTTCTTTCTGGTGATATACACGGTAAGTACGTGGAGATTTGGTCAATAATACTCTCTGAAGATCATACTCTATCCTAAGAAAGAATCCTGACCACACAAAGACATGTAGAAGAGATTATTGCCGTGACTTCCACGGAAAGGAAGAGAAGAATTTTAATCGAGATTTTTAGGTTTCCGAGGGATATAAAAGGTGCAATCGAGTTCCATAGAGGGGTATTGAAGTTTAGGAGAAGTTAGGGGAAGTTTAGAACACCACAGAGCCGAGAAATCAAAGTTGCAGGAAACCGGGTTTTTCTGCTGGTGCACAAGGAAGAACACGAAGAACAAAAGGCCATTGAAGATAGTCGTTTTTGGGGTCTTAAAGTCAGCGACAAAACAACAAAGTGTTTACAAAGCTTTCTGTAACAGTTCCATTGTAACAGCTATTTTGTAACTCCGATACACTTATTATGACACGATGTGTTATTACTTTTCACTCTTTTAATCAACTTTTGAACCATAAACCAATATTTTGAGGTCATGATTAATATGAGGAGCTAAACCCCATTGCTGAGGCGATAGAGGAAGCTATTTTTCCAACAAGAAGTGGTATATTTTTATTTATCTATTTATTGCAATTATTATATGATTATTTGCCTTGATCGAAAATTGTTTGAATGATTTTTGTTAAGCAATTGTTATTTCTTTTGATAGAGCATGCTTGGCCATAGGTTTTTGATGTTCTATGCTTCGGATTTACACTTGTTATTTTGAGAATCTACTTGTTGCCATAGTTTAGAATCAAATTGAACGAGAAAATTGCATGAATATAAATATTAGATTAAATCACTTTGAACTTGGAAAATAGTGGAATCTTAGCCTCAGTATCTTTTAATATTGATAACATCTTCGTCTGAGTTTGCTATAATTTTGAGTGAGTTTTCTATTTTGTTTTTGAATTTAAGTCTAAAAAAAAATCCTTCACAAGTTCGAGAATCGAATCACTTTATATACCACTATCTACAAACACATCAATTTTTGGCGCCGCCGACATGGACTTGTTTTTAGGGTTTTAGATTTATTTTTTTATTATTTTTGTTCTTTTTTACGTTTTTGGGTATTTATCTTTTGTCTACAGGTTCCGGATCATAAAAAAAATTGAGCCAAGGAGTTTGGTGATTTCGTAAAGACTTGGAGCTAAAGATTAAAGCGAAAAGAACGGAAGAGAAGACAATTTTATTTTATTTATTTTGTTTTTAGGGTTTCTTTATTTTTAGAAAAAAAAATGAAAAAAAAATTGTTTTAGGGTTTATCTATTTTTGTAATTTTTCTTTCCTTTTTGGACACTTTGGACTTTTGGACTTCGGACATTATTTTTATTTTTACCCCACGGAAGGGTACTTTAAATATAAACTATTTGCAGAGAAGGAGGACAACTACGATATTGTCTCTGCACCTTGGGTTCGTACACTGACATAGGAGTCCGTGGCCCGAATCGACTACAACCGATTCATCCCCTGTCTGGAACGGGAGGTAAGACTCTAAACACTCGCGAATCCCCTGTCAGCGAGTTACTGGACTCCTTCTTATGCTTATATGTTGAGGACTGAATACGAACATTTATTTTTCTAGTAAAGGGAAAGGCCTGGCCATACAAGATAAGGGTTCGGATTTCATCACCGTTCTCTTCTTGCCCGCCTTAGGAACACGTAACCTACGCGAACCTAAGCCTTAAAATTTTTACTAGAACAACACCGATAGGGTAACGAGCTTAGTAGGAAAGTCATTCGAAAAATATTGGTTACTCTTTTAAGCACACTTCGAAGTTCTTGAAGGTTTCTGTGAGTTGAATGCGTGACTGCGCCGCTTTGTAATTCCGGTGAGGCCTTGGGTATCAAAGCTCCACCGAGCTTCCCTCGCCTCTATTCAACTTACTTTGACTCGGATTGATTCCAGAGGGGTTTGCTTAAATTGTAACGAATTCCCTTTCCAATGATTAAAAGCTGGTCTAGAAATAATCTAAGTTGATCCATCATGCTTTTTGTTTGCTAGAAATCTCTAGGTTTGCTTTGGTTGAGTCGTCCTTGATTTGTGATTGCATAGAAACCCCTTCATTATTCTTTTGCATGCCTGAACGTAAAAGAGACGCCCTAGGTAGATTTGTTAAAGAGAAACCTAGTAGTTCTAAGCGTCTCAATTACCTCAATTTAGAAAGTCCGATTTTTGAAGAGTCCAATTTTGAAAGTCCGTCTTTTACTGAGGATAGAATTCCGATAGTGCCAGAAATGGCAACTTTGAAAGCCTTGTTGAACCCGACTAGGACTACTCGTCCCTCGTGTATCAGGTTAGCTGAAACAGAAGAAAATTATGAACTTAAACCTGGGACCTTATAGCTGCTCCCAATCTTCTTAGGGAAAGAAAATGAAAACCCCTATTTCCATGTTAGGGACTTTGAGGAAATTTGTAGTACCCTAAAGATTAGAAACCTTGATGATGATGCTTTGAAACTCAGGTTATTCCCTTTTTCCTTGAAAGATAAAGCCAAATCGTGGTTATATAGTTTGGCTTCGGGTTCAATTGAAACATATGAACAACTTACATCTCGCCGTTTTGAACAAGTTTTTCCCTAGGCACAAAACATCGTCTATTAGGACGCAAACCGCACGTTTTTTCAACAGGAGGGAGAATCTTTGTATAGGTATTTGGAAAGGTTCAATGATCTATTATCCCAATGTCCTCATCATGGTCTAGAAAAGGTTAGGTTAGTTCAGATCCTTTATGAGGGTTTAGATTATTCCACTACGACCACAGTAGAATCTATGTGTACAGTGGGTTTGAAAACCAAACAGCTTGAAGAGGCGATGACATATTTGCATGAAATCGCCGAAAAGACCCAAAGAATGGGAAAATAGTAGGGAACCCAAGAAAACAATTCTTATAGGAAGAGGAAATGTTAATAGGCTAGAAGGAGGCTTTGAATCGGAGATGCCAAAATTGCAAAGAATAGCTAAAAGGTTAGAAGCTTTAGAATTGGGTCACACTAGCGGTAGAGTAGAGCCTTTTTGGGAAGGCCAGACTATTGAAGAGCAAGCCAATGCTCTTTATAATAATAACACTAGATTTGATAACCGTCAAAAGTTTGACCCATATTCAGAAACCTATAATCCCGGGTTGGAGAAACCATCTCGAACCTCTCATGGTCTAAGGACCGTAATCAAGGTCAGTTTAGTAATTCGAATGCCCCCTGTGTTTTGGCTATACTAAGAATCCTTCAGGAGTAGCTCAGTTTCAAAATCAGTCCGATAAGAAAATTTTAAGTCTAGAAGAAACTCTTGCCTCATTTATTCGAAACACTGAAAAGATGCACCAATCACTTTCACAAAGCGTAGAAGCTAGTAACAGGATAGGGCAAGAAAATAGTCAAGCTATTATCGAGTTAAAAACGCAGGTTAGTCTGATAAATGAGTCCTTGACAGAAAAAGGTAGGTTCCCTAGTCAAACACAACCCAACCCTAGAGAAGTTCATGAAGTAGGTACAAAACCATCACATCAGTTGAATTCAATTAGAACCCTTAGGAGTGGTAGAGTAGTAGACAATCAGGTAACCATGCTCTATAATGAGCATACGGTAGTTCACCCCTCAGGACCATCCATAGCTGAGGAGGCTGATAAAATCTCTGATGATGCCAATTCGGCTCCTGAGAGGCCCTATTTTATGCCTAGAGCCCCATTTCCACAGCTACTAGTACCAACAAAGAATGAATCTAACTTTAATGACATAATGGGGGTTTTTAAGAAAGTTACCATAAACCTTCCGTTACTAGAAGCAATTAGGCAACTTCCGGCTTATGCCAAATTCCTTAAGGATATGTGTACGCGAAAGCGCAAGCTTAGTGTCCCTAAAAAGCCTTTTAGCTAGTCATGTAAGTTCGATCATTTAGAACAACACAACTCCTAAATATAAAGACCCAGGTGCCCCTACCATTGCTTGCACGATAGGAAAACATCGGGTAGATAAATCTTTACTTGACTTAGGAGCTAGTTTGAACTTACTGTCGTACCATGTGTACTTACAGCTAGGACTTGGTGAATTGAAACCTGCCAAGATAACACCGCAAGCTTAGGGCGATAGGTATGTTAAAATTCCTCGTGGTGTGATAGAAGATGTTCTTATTGAGGTCGACAAGTTTATTTATCCCGTGGATTTCTTGGTCTTAGATACCCAACCTGTCCCCGACCCAGAGAACCGGATACCCGTGATTTTAGGTCGCCCATTTTTAGCTACGTCTAATGCGTTCATAAACTGTCGAAATGGTATTATGAACCTATCTTTTGGTAATATGACTATTGAGTTGAATATTTTTAATTTCAATAAGCTGCATTCTGATCTAGATGACACGTGCATTGAAGAGGTGAACATGATAGGAACCTTAGTTCAGGAGTCATTACCAAACATCATATCGGAAGATCCATTAGAGAGTTGTCTAGCCCATTTTAGCATGGATTTCGACGATGATAGCAACATTGAACAAGTAAATGCTCTGTTGGATTATATTCCTATGTTAGATACCAATACATGGAAAGCTAGGTTTGAACCATTATTAGCTTTCGAGTTTACCTTAATACCTTGTTTAGAAGAGCCTCCTAAGTTGGACCCTAACTATGCATTTTTAGGCCTATCTGAGATTTTCCCTGTTATTATAGCTTCTGATTTGGATAGTGATCGGGAGAGTAGGCCAGTGACCGTGCTTCAAGACAATAAGGAAACTTTAGGGTGGACCATAGAGGATATTAAGGACATAAGTCCTACTTTGTGTATGCATCAGATGCATTTAGAGGATGAACCACCAGATTATAACTTAGATAAACCAATTGACCTTTTTCAGGAACCTGATGGTCTAGAAATTAGGAATATTGTGACTAGTCTATTTAGAGACACCCAAAATTCTAAGTTTGGGGGTGGACTAGGAATATATGCCTCTACCATTTCACAAGAGTATCTTGTACAAGGTGTTTATGGGTAAAAATCGTATCCGTCGATTTTAGTAAATTCGGTAGGTGAGTGAGAAACTGGTTTAAACCCTAAACAAATGTGCTGCACGTGAGCACTTTCTAGATTCGAGAGATCAATGTGTACAAGTCCGGCCTAAACCAAGAAATGGCCGTTCCAGACTTGCTTCTCGGGTCACAAAGTGGAGGAGAAGGGTTGATTTGGGGAGGGAAGCAAAGAAAGGTGTTGAGACCAGAATAATTCTGAGAGAGTAGTGTCTCGACTTGTATCAGAAAGTGAAAGCTTAGGAAGCTTGCAAGAGATGAAAGCTTTATGGAGAGCTTGCAAAGTTGCCTTTTCTGAGAGTGTTGTGTTTTTCTCCTGACCGAGACTTGTGTCTAGTGGAAATAGGTAAGACCTATTTATACAAGTCGAGATTGAAACGTACCCTGGCCTCATGAAGGAAAAGAGTAAAGGGTGAAATAATGGGAGGAGGTGGTAACCGCAAGGTGTTTATGGGTGAAAACGTTTTCACCATTATTTCCTCATTTATTTTACCGCTTTATTCCTATTCACGTTTTCTTAATGTGAGCGTAGTGTACGCGCATGCTGTGACCGCCAAACCAAGACCCTAGAAAGCATCCCCCAGTTTGTGTTGATTTCTCGAGTGTTGGTTGCACCTTGAGTGCAAGTGGCGCTGCTAGGGACGCGTGTGGCATGTGCGGAATGCCTTTGTTGCGGGTTGCACCTCGAGCGCAAGTGGCAATGCCAGAGCTGCTAGTGGCGTGTGTGGCATGTGTGGAATGCCTTGGTGGTAGGTTGCACGTTGAGTGTAAGTGGCAATGCATAGAGATTCTAGTGGCGTGTGTGGCATGTTCCAATGGCATGTGCGGAATGCCTTGGCGGTAGGTTGCACGGTTTGCAAGTTAGGCTACCAGCGTGGGTTTTAGCATGTGCCAATGGCGCGTACGGCCAAGTTGGCCTAGGTTGCAAGGCTTGCAAGTTGGTATACCAACGTGCATGTTTATCATGCATGGCCAATTTGGATCACGACCTGGTAATAAAAGCTACCAGCGATGCGTGTTGGCATGTGCCAATGGCATGCGTGGCCATTAGGACCACGGCTTGGTGAGAAAAGCTACCAGCGAGCGTGTTGGCATGTGCCAATGGCATGCTCGGCCATTAGGGCCACGGCCTGGTAAGAAAAGCTACCAACGATGCGTGTTCGCATGTGCCAATGGCATGCTCGGCCATTAGGGCCACGTCCTGGTGAGAAAAGCTACCAGCGATGCGTGTTGGCATGTGCCAATGGCATGCTCGGCCATTAGGGCCACGGTTTGGTAAGAAAAGCTACCAGCGAGCGTTTTGGCATGTGCCAATGGCATGCTCGGCCATTAGGGCCACGTCCTGGTGAGAAAAGCTAACAGCGGGCATGTTAGCATGTGCCAATGGCATGCTCGGCCATTAGGGCCACGTCTTGGTGAGAAAAGCTACCAGCGATGCGTGTTGGCATGTGCCAATGTCATGCTCGGCCGTTAGGGTCACGATTTGGTTAGAAAAGCTACCAGCGAGCGTGTTGGCATGTGCCAATGGCATGCTCGGCCATTAAGGCCACGTCCTGGTGAGAAAAGCTACCAACGGGCATGTGTCAATGGCATGCTCGGCCATTAGGGCCACGTCCTGGTAAGAAAAGCTACCAGCGATGCTTGTTGGCATGTGCCAATGGCATGCTCGGCCATTAGGGCCACGGTTTGGTAAGAAAAGCTACCAGCGATGCGTGTTGGCATGTGCCAATGGCATGCTCGGCCATTAGGGCCACGTCCTGGTGAGAAAAGCTCCACCGATGCGTGTTCGCATGTGCCAATGGCATGCTCGGCCATTAGGGCCACGTCCTGGTGAGAAAAGCTATCAGCGATGCGTGTTGGCATATGCCAATGGCATGCTCGGCCATTAGGGCCACGGTTTGGTAAGAAAAGCTACCAGCGAGCGTGTTGGCATGATCGGCCATTAGGGCCACGTCCTTGTGAGAAAAGATACCAGCGATGCGTGTTGGCATGATCGGCCATTAGGGCCATGATCGGCCATTAGGGCATGTGTGGCCAATTTGGCCTAGGTTGCACGGTTTGCAAGCCTAGGCGCGGGCGCTACTTTGGCATGGCGCTGCTAGGGCCAAGGTAAGGGTGTTTGGCTTGGCGTAGCGTGACCGGCGTAGCTAGGGCCAAGGCAGAGTGTGTTTGGCATGGCGTGGCTAGCTTGGGCTAGGTGTGGATGGAATGATTTGCCATTGGCACGGAGGTGCGGCTAGCATGGTTGGCATGCTTTGGCGCGTTTGGTGTGACTAGCATAGCTAGGGCCAAGGAAGGGTGCGTTTGGCATGGCGCGGCTAGCTTGGGCTAGGTGTGGCTGGCATGATTTGCCATTGGCACGGAAGTGAGGCTAGCATGGTTGGCATGCTTTGGCGCATTTGGTGTGACCAGCATAGCTAGGGCCAAGGCAGAGTGCGTTTGGCATGGCGCGGCTAGCTTGGGCTAGCTGTGGCTGGCATGATTTGTCATTGGCACGGAGGTGCGACTAGCATGGTTGGCATGCTTTGGCGCGTTTGGTGTGGCTGGTATGATTTGCCATTGGCACAAAGGTGCGGCTAGCTTGGGCTAGGTGTGGCTGGCATGATTTTCCATTGGCACGGAGGGGAATTAGGGTTTTGTTCGTTGTAACCCTAATTTGAAAAAATACCCGCTATTAATTAATGACTACATGCATTAAATGTTCTAATAAATGTGTCACCGGTGACATTAGGTTATCTGGGATTTTACGATTTTACCCTTTGTTTAAAAACCACCATCAACATTAAGTCCCCTGCTTAGCTCGGAACAGGAGCTTTGTTGTGAGGTAAGCATAAGATGGTGACAAACTATCAGCAGCAAATCGTAAAGAGAATTGAGGAGGCTTGTCTGACCTTTTTATAAATAGGATTTGGAATCCTTGCCTCGGAAGTTTTGCACAAATCGGGAGGCTAGCACAATTGGGAAGTGGCGTCATTGAGAGACAGAAGTGGGGGCATTGAGAAGTTGATGCGAGTTGGGAAACTGAGCGTGCTAGCTGGCGGGACCGGCGCAAAGTGGGAAGCTGATTGCGCTAGCTGGAGAGATCGGTGCAAGGTTGGGAAGCTGAGCGTGCTAGCTGGCGTGACTTTGGCGGTCGTTGGGAAATTGGGCGCAATTGGTGGGACCGGTGCAACTTGGTCGACGTTGGGAAGTTGGGCGCAATTGGTGGGACCGGTGCAACTTGGGCGACGTTGGGAAGTTGGGTGCAATTGGTGGGACCGGTGCAACTTGGGCGACGTTGGGAAGTTGGGCGCAATTGGTGGGACCGGTGCAACTTGGGCGACGTTGGGAAGTTGGGCGAAATTGGTGGGACCGGTGCAACTTGGGCGACGTTGGGAAGTTGGGCGCCCTCGTGGGCCCGTTCCTTATATGCACGATTTTTGGTATAGGGAAATCCTTCCCTATTTCAGAATCTCCACGCCCATATATAAAATCCCTTTCTCTCATCTTTGTTCTTTCATCTTTTCATACTAGCGGAAGAGTCACAAAGAAAACCTCGGTATGTCTTCCAGTACTTCTCTTGTTTCCATTTTCATGTAGGTGCAAACCCTAAAAGTAGGCGTTTTTCTTTTATAATCCTTGCAATGATATTGCGCATATGATTTCTTGGCGTGCTTCTTGTAGAAAATATTGTATATATGCACCCAAGGGAAATACTGCATATATGATTCGAACCTGTAGAAAAATGCTCCATATATAATTTTGAAACCGAAGAAGGATACCATAGACGCATTCGAGCCCGTAGAAAATACCACGTATATAGTTTTGAACCCGAAGAAGGATATTGTAGACGCACTTGAGCCCGTATAAAATACTGCGTATATAATTTTGAACCCTGAAGAAGATATTGCGTGTGCATTTTCGAACCCGTAGAGAATACTATATATGTGCTTCATATGACTTCGAACCCATAGGAAATATTTCATATATGAATTTCGGACCTGATGAAAATACTGCGCATGCAGTTTTGAACCCGTAGAAAAATGCTCCATATATAATTTTGAACCCGAAGAAGGATACCATAGACGCATTCGAGCCCGTAGAAAATACTGCGTATATAATTTTGAACCCTGAAGAAAATATTGCGTGTGCAGTTTTGAACCCGTAGAGAATACACCCTCTTTTTTTTGTTTTCCAGGTTTTCTTTTGTTGGGTGCGGTTATGTGTCAGGGAGATAATTTCGTCTTTCTCCGTGTGCAGATATCTTGTTACTAAGTTGTTATGAAGAAATCCGACAAGATGTTACCTGAACAAAATTTCGCCTCATCGAAGGATGTTCATAGTTCCAAACCAAACACGGATGATGAATTCTTTGCCAAACCCCTCGCCCCTGCTCGGAAGAATCACCCAGGTTTCGTGCCAATTTTGTTAACTGGTGGTGAAGATGAAAAGAAGACACGTTCGGTTCGCCTAAAGAACATCATACGGTTCTGTCTTCATAAAGGGGTATATTCTTCTTCCAACATTAATTTCAGGATGTGTCAAAGCCCATTGCGTTCTTTTTATAGATGGGTTGAGTTCATGGTGAGTAAGGAGCACATAAATACCAACTTGACTCGAGCGCAGATTAATGATGCTGTCAGAGCTTCAGTAAATCTCCAGATTATGAAGGATATCCCGGGCTTGGTTGCTTTTATCTCCAGATGGTGTTCGGACACCCATACGATCATATGTAGATGGGGTGAAATAACTTTCTCCTTGGAGAGTGTGGCTCTCTTTGCCGAATCTTCCCAGAATCGGGAATCTTAATATCCGATTGTCTGAATATGAGGAGAAGATGCGGGATGACCTTGCCGCTAAGTTGGGAGATTTCGCTTGAAAAGACTCCACTGCGAAGTCGAAGGATTCTGTCCGGAAAGAGGATAAAAGGTGCTTTTACAGCTGGTGGATATCTCAATGGTTTCCGGACGAGCTGGAACCTAAACATAAAAGCAGTGATCTTCATGTTGCAGCATTTTTGGCTCTCTGGTTGTCTAGAGACATTTTTGATGACGGTTCTGGCAAGAAGGAAATAAGACCAGAGTTGCTAGGGATTGCCGTGAAGTTAGCAAAAGGTGAAGTTCTTCCCATTGGCAAGCTATTCCTTGGTTCCCTGTATGTGCATCTGGATCACCTAGTTGCGGAACATGCGAGTTTCGAATGGTTTCATGAAAGTGGATTCATATGTGCACGTTGCTTTTCTGCAAGCCTGGTTATGGGAGCACTTTGAGAAGTATGCTCCGAAACCGTTGCCTTCGATTCCCGCGAGTTGGGGCGCCTCTCGAATTATTCGATGGGTGAATAGGCGTCCAAGAGTTGGCATGAGCTTGGTTAGTCTTCTCGATAAGTCGCATGAAATCAGTTTTCGCCCATGGGAGCCAGTCCATAGGTCGGTGACTCAAATTGACACCTTTGCTTCTGCTCCGATCATGTCTTTTTATTCTCGAAGGCAACTTGAGTTTTGGTAAAAACTTGTTTATTCAAAGCTGCATGTCCGGCTATATGTCGTCTTTCTTCATGGGGTCTTTCCGAATAGCTGCTTACAATATTGACCGTGCTGCTCGTCACATGGGTTTCGATCAAGGGGTGCCTCTTGCTTACCGCCTGGTGGTTCCTAAGGATTCATTGCGTGCCGCCCCTCAATGCCGGTGCCCTTGAGCTGGGTATCCGCCTTCCTTCTTTCAAACGGGAAGAGTAACTTCGACGACTTTTGGATATAATTAGTTCTGGTACGATGAGTTCATTATGATCCAAGATTTTGTAAATAACGTGGTGGAGAATGTTCGTTGTAAACCTTCCCCTGCAGTTTTGAAGAACTATCCAATGTTGAGGGATCCTGCGAAAGTTTCGGCAACTCGGAAAAGTCCCCAGGCAAAGGAATAGAGAACGAAGAATCGTGCTGGCGGGTTCCGGGCGGTTTCAAAAGATCCTCCCGCAACTCCCGTGTCTTTCAGTTCTTCCAATAACCAAGTATGTGTCGCCTCCTTGTTGGTTTGTCTCAAAACACGTGAATTTCGCCGAAAACATGTGTCTTGTTTCTTCCGTGGCTTCGGTAGTGTTAATGCTTTCGCTGCCCTCGCACGTTGCCAGGAGACAGCAATTTCTTCGAAGAATTCCGCGCACCGAGCCTTCTCATAGCGGTGGTGAGTCGGGAGAAAGAAGAAAGTTCGACAAGTGAGAGTGATTCCTCGCGGCAAAGACCGGTTCTTTTTCAGGAAGTGGTTCGGTGAGTTTCGCTCTTCTTTTTCTTTCTTCTTCCGTTTATTCTTTTGAAAAATGTTTAACTCAAGTTCGCAGGAGGAATCCGGTTTGGAGGACGATTCACCAGGTGGAGCTACACGACGACTTGCCTTTGGTGACCACCGCCGGTGACTTGGAGATGGGAGTTAGCCAATTGCCGGGCACAGATATGGTTCAAACGGTGGATGATTCCCTGATGGTTGCTACCGTAGACATGGAAAAAGACCCTTTACGAGTCGTGAGGCCAGTTGCAGGCGCCATTTTCGATCCCCCGTACTTGGTTCCTTATCCAAGTCATGTGTCGGTTTGCGGTTTCAGCGTAAGTCGGGCTAAGTATGAGGCGTTGTACACGAGAATCTGGAGAAGTATGGACATATGGCTACAACCAAGAAGATCACTAGTCGATTTGCGCTGGTTAAGCGTGTGGAAGAGGCTTTATCTTCCATCGAGGACATGCGTGAGGTGACTGGCCGCACCGTTTCTGAAGACGTTATTGCCGACTGGGAGCACAATCGCGACGTGTGTATAGAAAACGAGTTCAACGCTTCGTTGTTTGTCGAAGGCCTTGCTGAGATCCAGAAGTCGAAAGATGCAGCAGTCGAAAGCCTTTCTGCAGAGGAGATTGCACGACAGGAGGTAGAACTCGAAAATCTTTCCAAGATGTTGATTATGAAGAGAGCGGCTCTTGAAGATGCAAAGTTGACTTTCTCCAAGAAGAGAAGACCTCTGTTGGATGATTTTCCTTGAATGTTTCTCTATTAAACTTCATTTAGGTTCTTCTCCTTTTTTTTTTTTTTTGAAAAACATACTGGATGTCTGGTTCATTCGACCGGTTTTGATAGACAAGTGGTAGCTTTTGAGGATATTGGATTATTTCAGGATGAATTTGGCCCAGGTTGCACGGTTTGCAAGCCTAGGCGCGGGCGCTACTTTGGCATGGCGCGGCTAGGGCCAAGGTAAGGGTGTTTGGCTTGGCGTGGCGTGACCGGCGTAGCTAGGGCCAAGGCATAGTGTGTTTGGCATGACGCGGCTAGCTTGGGATAGGTGTGGCTGGCATGATTTGCCATTGGCACGGAGGTGCGGCTAGCATGGTTGGCATGCTTTGGCGCATTTGGTGTGACTAGCATAGCTAGGGCCAAGGCAGAGTGCGTTTGGCATGGCGCGCCTAGATTGGGCTAGGTGTGGCTGGCATGATTTGCCTTTGGCACGGAGGTGCGGCTAGCATGGTTGGCATGCTTTGGTGCGTTTGGTGTGACCATCATAGCTAGGGCTAAGGCAGAGTGCGTTTGGCATGGCGCGTCTAGCTTGGGCTAGGTGTGGCTGGCATGATTTGCCATTGGCACGGAGGTGCGGCTAGCATGGTTGGCATGCTTTGGCGCGTTTGGTGTGGCTGGCATGATTTGCCATTCGGGCACGAGGTGCGCTAGCTTGGGCTAGGTGTGGTGGCATGATTTGCCATTGGCACCGAGGGGAATTAGGGTTTTGTTCGTTGTAACCCTAATTTGAAAAAATACCCCCTATTAATTACTGACTACATGCATTAAATGTTCTAATAAATGTGTCACCGGTGACATTAGGTTATTTGGGGTTTTACGATTTCTAATAACCAAGATTGATTTTGTTTTCCCACCAAATATTTTTCAACCAATTGTGGGAACGTATAAGTTTCAGTTGTGTCAATTATTAAGTTTTGAGACTGTGCCTAAGTACTTTAGGAAATTAGTATCGACACATTTTCTTATGATTGACCGCCAGTTTCATCATGGTCAATTGTGTGAGTCAAACCTAGTTGACTTTAAGGATCCGCAATTATTCAGGTTATTATTATGTGCATCTAAGTTTTTATTTGAGTTTTTCCAGACTCTAATAACTGAATCGGATCTTATCTACGAGGAAATGCAACCCATGAAAATATTTTATTTAGACCCTTTCATAGAGCCTGAACCTGAACCACAGCTAGATGTAGTTGTCTTAAAGAGGAAACTAGACGAGGGTGTGCTATATTTGTTAATTTTCTTGGCATATTGCAGATTACTTTTATTGGCGGTAGCTTTATTTGGTTTTGATGACCCACAGATATTTCGGCTATTGCTTTATGATTTTATAAGGTGGCTAATCCTTTCTTAGTCTGGCTGAAGACTTTAAATTTAGCACTTCTTGGGAGGTAACCCAATATTCATGCGACACGGTAATATCTTTCCTTAACTCTTTTACTTCAAATGGTAAGAGTTTCTCCTTGTTCATGCTTTTAATTTTATCTTTAAAACATTGAGGAAAATGTTATATTTAAGTTTGGGGTATGGGAGAAATATTTTAGTTGCATTATTAAACTCCGAGATTAGAAATTTATGCTTATTAAGGATGGCACTAACCAGTCTAAGTGGATGGAAGCATATTGGTTGTAGGAGTTGAGGAACCAATCGATTAGATGGAAACATCTAAAGAGTCTATTCATAAAAGTACAGAGATCAAGTGTTAGAAATAACATGATAGTTTCACCATACCTCGTTGAGTCCTTTTCACTTCTGTTTTTATTTTGTTTTGTTTTTAAACTATGTTTCTCTAAGTGATTAGGTGGGGCTCACGAATCAAGTTGTTACCAATGCTAGGGTGAATTAGAGTGATTGAGATAACAAAAAAAAAAAAAAAAAAAAAAAAAAAAAAAGTAAGACCAGGACCATCAGACCAACCGCAATAAATTCAATAAAGTCGACCACTTTGGAACCCTTGTATATGCCAGTTGAGTTGACCTAGAGTTAGGATTATCGACCACTGGTTCCCTTGTATATGCCGGTGTGTTGATATTAGTCCAACCGTATCTCGGTCCATTAGGATAGGTTCATTTGGCGGAGGCCTTCAGACAGATATGGGAAACACCGTTCACTCAGTAACATCAAAACCATCCATGTTTTTCCTCTATATCCATCTTCTTGATCTATCCATGTGATTAGTTTTGACTTCGGGTATTGATGTCCATAGTGTGACTATCTGAGTAGAGCTCTGTGACTTATATACGAATTTTAGTATACTTGAGTGCAAACTCGTGTACAACAATTGGAATTTTGCATCAGGGTACTTCCTCCTGTAATCAATAAGTATGCCAACCAAGGAGATTCTTTAGTGACTTCCAAGGTTCTGCGTAGATAGCTAGGGTCTGGAGTGTAAAGGTTTTGTGGGTATATCTCTTGTAAACCCTCCCGAGACTATAACTCGGCCACTGGGGCCACCTAGGGGTTTAAAGGCTTATTGCATACACATTTTTGTGTCTAATTTGTCTCGATTTTTTTATATTGATAGTGCTTATTTTTGTACTTATTATGGTGTTTTATGCGCGTGTAGGTATTTTTGGACAATAAACATTTTTGAAAAAAATCGGCTCGAAAGTTGGTAAAAGCGCCCGTAGGACACATGCTATTCGGACAATAAGGGGTGCCCAAATTACTAAGGGGCACCCTCAGGGCACCCAAAGGGAAACTACTATTTGCACACCAGAACTGGATAGGGGGAGGTCATCTTCCAAATTCAAATTCAAAAAATGGCGGGAAAATTGTTGCAGCATAGTTTAACTTAGGGTTCGAACTTTTGGGAGGATTTAAAGAGATTAAATCTCGGAATTTTGGTGGGCTGGACTTCTTATATCATAACAGGGTTGGTACTATTGATTAGATCGAAGGAAATGGGCTAGATAACTCGGGTTGAGGCAAAATAGGGAAATAAGATACTCTCGTGTTTCCATTTTCTTTCTGGTGATATACACGGTAAGTACGTGGAGATTTGGTCAATAATACTCTCTGAAGATCGTACTCTATCCTAAGAAAGAATCCTGACTACACAAAGACGTGTAGAAGAGATTATTGCCATGACTTCCACGGAAAGGAAGAGAAGAATTTTAATCGGGATTTTTAGGTTTCCGAGGGATATAAAAGGTGCAGTCGAGTTCCAGAGAGGGGTATTGAAGTTTAGGAGAAGTTAGGGAAGTTTAGAACACCACGGAGCCGAGAAATCAAAGTTGCAGGAAACCGGGTTTTTCTGCTGGTGCACAAGGAAGAACACGAAGAACAAAAGGCCATTGAAGACAGTCGTTTTTGGGGTCTTAAAATCAGCGACAAAGCAACAGTGTTTACAACAGTTTTTTGTAACAGTTCCATTGTAATAGCTATTTTTTAACTCCGATACACTGTTGCGAACAATCTGTGTTATTACTTTTCACTCTTTTAATCAACTTTTGAACCATAAACCAATATTTTGAGGTCATGATTAATATGAGGAGCTAAACCCCATTGCTGAGGCGATAGAGGAAGCTATTTTTCCAACAAGAAGTGGTATATTTTTATTTATCTATTTATTGCAATTATTATATGATTATTTGCCTTGATCGAAAATTGTTTGAATGATTTTTGTTAAGCAATTGTTATTTCTTTTGATAGAGCATGCTTGGCCATAGGTTTTTGATGTTCTATGCTTCGGATTTACACTTGTTATTTTGAGAATCTACTTGTTGCAATAGCTTAGAATCAAATTGAACGAGAAAATTGCATGAATATAAAATATTGGATTAAATCACTTTGAACTTGGAAAATAGTGGAATCTTAGCTTCAGTATCTTTTAATATTGATAACATCTTCGTCTGAGTTTGCTATAATTTTGAGTGAGTTTTCTATTTTTGTTTTGAATTTAACTCTAAAAAAAATCCTTCACAAGTTCGAGAATCGAATCACTTTATTTACCACTATCTACAAACACACCACATGCCAAGTGATAGGTGTAGAATACACCGTATTTACTATCTAGTAGTTTATGCTTTCTTTGCTATTTTTCGTGTAAATTATGTATTTTACGTTTGTTTTGAGTTTTGTAGCTACTTTGGAGTCACACGGAGGAAAAGAAGAAGAAATCACTCAATTTGAGCAAAAGGGTAAAATTGTCATTTCACGAAGGAGGAAATACTATATGGAGCCCCGACAAGGTTAAGGGGAGGTCAAAGAGGTGTCCCTTATCCAAAAGAAGTGAGTGAGAATAGCACTTGGGGTGTACTTAATGGGTGTTTGAATCCACCCATACCCTAAACTATTTCTCAATCATTTTGTGTTGAAATTGAGAATGAGAAAAATAATGACCATGACGCTGCCGTTAATGAAGTCGAGATGAATTTAAAACCCAGAAATTAGGTTCGATGTATGAATCGAGATAGAGAAGCGTATTGTTGCTATTGTTTGCCCGAGAAATCTAAAGAGAAATCCAGTAGATAAATCGAAGATGGGTTTGGTGGCTTCGTTGTTAAGACCCGAGATGAAATCGAGTAGAATTTGAAGATGATGAGCTCGGTAAAGATGGGATTGAGATTAGAACGATGATGGTTGTCGCTGTTGTTGGTTGTATGATCGACCGAGAGCTGATATGAAGAGTAGATCGAGAAGAATTGATGAAGATCGACTGTGGGTGAAGATTGAGATGGTCGTTAAGCTTGTGGTTGAGCAAAGCAGTAATAAGAAATTCATGGGAAATTGGTGGTTGATCCGAGAAATTGAGCTAATGGGTCTGTGGAATTAATGGTGGTTCAAGATGAATTTGAAGAAAATGGGTGCAGGCAAAGGCAGAGGTGGTGTTGTTATGCTATGAGTTGGTGGTTCAGGTGGTACAAAAGATGTATGGGTAAAAATGCAGTGGTGGAAGCTTGAGAGATGGGTGGTGTTAAATGTAATGTGTGATGGGAAATTGATTGCATTGATGGCGGTGGTCTCGCCGAATGATATAAGAAGATGGTGCCGTGAGTGTCACCGCAAATTAGATGGAAGTGGCTGGTGGTTTGAATGATAGAGATTGGCGTGTCTTGTGGATTGCCCGAGGTATGAGCAACTGGGTGACGAGCAAAACATGGCCCAGGAAGAGTTAAAGTTGGAGGAAGGCTGCCGGGAAGTCGGGAATGTGAATGGACCGTGTAGATGAATGTTAGGAATTGATACAGATAGTGAAGCGATTCTGCTCAAGAAGTTATTACATTTGAGGTGTTGGAGACAGATGTGCTCGTGAGGATGGGATGTGTTGCAAGAGATACCGTAAGACCGGGATTTAAGAAGCCGAGGAGGGTGATGAACTGCACCGATTCCGGAAGAATTATGCTTGAGTTGAGAAATGGGAGGATGTTTAGGCTTTGTCTGAGATGGCTTTAGATGTATGATTGTGATCACAGAAATGGAATGGGATTTATGGATTGTGTTGCGTGAGCCATGGATGCCGAGGATGGCTTGAACCCTGATATCAGTTGTGTGCCGGGCATGGTTGATGCATGCAGCTAGAATGGAGACCGAGGTTGAGGTTGTTGTTTGCCATGGAGATGCAGGGGCTCAGGTGGTAGAATGGATACTATGTTGCAGCTGGAGAGAAAGCTGAACTGAAATGGTAGAGAGAGCCATTATGGCTGGGGAGCAAGGATGCACCATCCCGGTGCAACACGATGGCCCGGCAAGTGGCACGGTCCGCACCGAGCTGGATCACCGACTGGGCTCGACTCGAGTTGACTCACCGAATTAGATCGTTGACCCGTTGACTAACGTTGACTTGACGGTTTGACCTCTTTGACCGTTAGTCCTAACGGTGGACCGACGGAATATTCCGTCGAATATTCTCCCTACGGAGAAATTTTCGAGGTGGCCGTGGCTGACTATTCCGCCGGATTAGAGCCACAATCGATTTTAATGAGCAAAAATTTCAGGAATTTTCTATGGACTCTCTCATGGGTATGAAGACTTGGGCTAGGAATTGGATGGAGAATTGGACTCAAATTTGGAAAGAGAAGGTGGAAGAGTTGAGAAAAGCTTGATTTGGAAATTGAATTGCAAAAGGAAAAGGATTCTAATCCTTGGAAGATTTGGAGAATATTGAAGCCTATAAATAGAGAAGTTTTCTACAACTTCTACACACCTCTCTACACACACATCACTTGTGTTTTTGCTTGCTTTTTCTAAGATTTTTCTTTTTAATTACTTGTGTGAATTTGAAACTTCTTCTTTTAATAATTATTATTTGTGTGAATTTCAAAAACATGAGTAGCTAAATTTTTTTTGATTGAGGATGAATTCCTAGTTCTTAACATGATTTGAGTTTTTGTTTTCAAATTCTATCTTGAAGTTTTTCACATAATTATCGCTTGTTTTTACTAATAGGAGTGATCTTAAAGACATTCATGATTGATTGATAGATTGTTTGGGTGGCCAACTAAATTGATTTGTTAATTGATCTAAAGCTAGTGAAAGTTAGGGGATAAGTAATCGTTCTTTGACTCTTTACATAAGTAGCAAACACGAGACCTTGCGGAGGGATTCCGTGGAGCAATTGTGTGTAGAAACAACGTTAGCAAGTAGACCTTGAGCTAAGAGTCTAACTACTAATATCAACCTAAGAAATTCACAAAACCTAATGCATGAGCCAAGTTACATCTAGGTTGAGCTAATTCTAGGTGGCTAGGTGATTAGAATCCGGTGGCGAGAACTTAGTATCCGGTGATATAAGGGATTTAGGGGTTTAGCACTTGAGCTAGCTGCTTTACCTACGGTTGGTGATAATTTGTGACTAATAACAAGTAGAATAGAACATAACTTGATTCATTGTTTCGTAACGAAGAAGGATTCCTTGATCTTCTCTCTCTTATTGTTTTCATCTTTCAACTTTCGATTTTAATTGCTTTGTTTATTTTTATTTTGCTTTTACACCCCCTTTCGTGACAACTTTTACAACTAAGATCACTTGCTCCTCGTGGGAACGAACTTGACTTCCATTATATTATTTTTAATTGAGTGGAAATTTTGAATTAATTTGATTGCACCTACGACACGCATCAAATTTTGGCGCCGCTTAGGGGAGCAACGGGCGATTTTTTTTTAGTTGTTTTTATTTTTTTTTTTTGCTTTTTTAGATTCTTTAACGTATCTAACTTAGTTTGTGAGAATCTTGTTTGGTGTTATACCTTTGGTGAATGCTTAAAGGAGGTAGACCGAGTCAATACGTCTTCGATCCGGCACTCGATTAAAGGATTTCATTCGAGCGATTAACACTCCACTTTCTCCTTCTTCATCAAGTGATTCGGATAAAGAGGAAGAAACAATGGTGATCGTACACTAAAGGACCTAGCTTCTCACAAGCTTGATACACAACAATGGTGTATCCAAACTAATTCAACCTTCGAAATCAAGCAAGGGGTTGATTAGAGAGTTACCAAAGTTCCATGGCATGGTGAATGAGGACCCAAACAAACATCTTATGGACTTCTACGCCATAGTTATGGCTATGCTTCCACCCGGAATACTAATGCGGATGGAGCAATGTTGAAAGCTTTCCCGTTTTCTTTGGCGGGTAATGCTAAGGAATGGTTATATTATTTGCCTTCCGGAAGTATCACAACATGGAATGGGATGAAGAAAATTTTCCTCGAGAGATATTTTTCGCATCCAAAGCTACTCAAATTCGCAAGGAGATTTGTGGATTGAAACAACAAGTGGGAGAATCATTGTATGAATGTTGGGAGCGATACAAGAGGTTGGTGGCAAGCTGTCCACACCATCAATTTAGTGACGTTATGATACTCCAATAATTCTATGAAGCTCTTCACCCAAGTGATAGGTCTCTTCTTGACGCCGCAGGTGGTGGTGCACTAATGAACAAGACTTTGACCGAAGCTAGAGTTGATTGAAAGTATGGCGGCAAACTCGCAACAATTCTACACAAGGGATGAACCAATGGTTAGGGCGAGTGCATGAAGTTAGTGATTCTTCATCACATCTTGATCAAAGGATGAGTAACATGGAGACAATGATTCAAAGGATGGCGCGTAATTATTAGGATGATGAGACCGAACAAGTGAATGCTTTATATCCAAATCAAAGGCCAAGGTACGATCCATACTCCAATACCTATAATCCCGATTTGGAAGGATCATCCCAATTTTAGTTATGCAAACAAGCAAGCGGCGGCTCCTAATCCATATGCACAACAAGGTGGTTTTCAACAATCACGATTCCAACCTCAACAACAAGGTGGTTATCAACAATTCCAACCCAACAAGTCAAAGAACAAGGATCTTCAATTGATGATAAGCTTAATGTCATGATGCAAGGTTTGCAACGTCTTACTTCTATGTTCCAACAAAGCCAACAAAATCAACAAAAGACCGATTCGGCCATCAAGGACTTACAAACTCAAATGGGACAATTGGCGACCCGATGTGAATTTATTGAAATCTCAAGCATCCACAAAACTTCCTTCACAACCATTTGTGAATCCAAGAGAGAATGTTAATGTTGGTTACTTTAAGAAGTGGAAGGCAAGTGGAGGGTCCAAGTCATCATAAGGAAGTTATTGAAGAGGTAGTCAAAGATAAGGAGGAAACCGCACCAAAGGAGAATTCCACACCAAACGATCAATCCAAGGAACCGGTTTCTACTTTCACTACTCCACCTCCTTTTCCTAGTCGTTTTGCTAAATCCAAGAAAGAAGCTCAAGACAAGGCACTTATGGATATCTTCAAGAAGATTGAAATCAATATACCATTCATTGAGGCCATTAAGACAATTCCAAGGTATGCCAAGTTCATGAAGGAATTATGCATCAAGAAGGATAGGTTGCTTGATAATGAAATTACTAAAGTTGGCGAGAGTGCATCGGCTATGCTATTGAAGAAGATGCCTACAAAGTGCACGGATCCCGGTGGTTTCACGGTGCCAATTACTATTGGTAAACAAAGGTTTGAACATGCTTTACTTGATTTGGGAGCTTCCATTAGTGTGATGTCGGCGAAATATATGACTCCTTGAATCTTGGACCTTTGAAAGAGACAAGAGTTATTATCCAATTGTGCAAACAAGTCTAACATATATCCTAAGGGGCTTGTAGAAGACGTGCTAGTGCAAGTAAATGAGCTTATTTTTCGGTGGATTTCTTTGTGGTGGATATGGACAACAATGAGAACCGTTCATCTACTTCTTTACTTCTTGGGAGGCCATTCATGAAGACCGCAAAGACGAAGATTGATGTTGATAAGGGTACACTCACTATGGAATTTGACAAGGAGATAATACACTTTAACATATTTGAAGCCATGCGTTACCCAAGTGATGTGCATTCCGTTTACTCCATTGATGTGGTTGATTCATTAGCGCAACAAATGGTGGAATTGAACCAAGAGGATGAACTTGATGTGGTGTTGCAAAAGAGCATTGAATTGGACGTCCATGGCTTATCTAACTTGGATGTTGAAATCTCCAAGGAATTGGTGGAGATGTGTGGTGCTTTGGCGACATTGCAAGAAGCTAAAATGGGTGATGTTTCTTATATTTCTTTACCCGTGAATGATGAAATACTTGTACCATCTATTGTGAAGGCGCCCAAACTAGAATTGAAGCCGCTTCCGGACCATTTGAAGTATGCTTTCTTGGGAGATGGAGATGAGCTTAGGTGATTATTTCTAAGAACCTCACACGGTACAAGAAGACCATTTGCTTAGAGTCTTGAAAGAGCACAAAACGGCTATTGGGTGGACAATTGCGGACATCAAAGGTATTAGTCCATCCATGTGCATGCATAGGATTCTAATGGAAGAGAACGTGAAGCCGGTACGTGATGCTCAACGTCGGCTAAATCCTCCCATGATGGAGGTTGTGAAAAAGAGATACTCAAATTGCTAAGTGTGGGGGTAATCTACCCAATTTCCGATAGCAAGTGGGTTAGTCGGTTCAAGTGGTACCAAAGAAATCTGAGTCCCGGTTGTTCGAAATCAAGATGATGAACTTGTTCCTACAAGAGTTCAAACCGGTTGGAGAGTGTGTATTGACTATAGAAAGCTTAATTCGCAACCCGCAAGGATCACTTTCCCTTTACCTTTCATTGATCAAATGTTGGAGCGGTTAGCGGGGCATTCTTATTATTGCTTTTTGGATGGTTATTCGGGATACAATCAAATTGTTATTGCAGGAGGACCAAGAGAAGACCACTTTCACTTGTCCGTTTGGAACGTTTGCATAGACGGATGCCGTTTGGCCTTTGCAATGCGCCGGCTACTTTTCAAAGATGCATGGTGAGTATATTCTCGGATTATGTGGAGCGCATCATCGAGGTATTTATGGATGACTTTAGTGTTTATGGCAATTCTTTTGATGGTTGTTTAAATAACCTTGAACTAATTCTTAAACGATGCATAGACACAAACCTTGTCCTTAATTGGGAGAAATGTCACTTTATGGTAAACCATGGCATAGTACTTGGTCACATTGTGTCCTCTCAAGGGCTCGAAGTGGACAAGTCAAGATAGATTTAATAAGAAACTTACAATATCCCACTTCGGTGAGGGAAATCCGTTCTTTTCTTGGTCATGCAGGTTTCTATAGGCGGTTTATCAAGGATTTCTCCAAAATCTCCATGCCGATGTGCAAGTTATTACAAAAGGAGGTACCTTTCGACTTCAACAAGGAATGCGAGGATGCTTTTGATAAATTAAAGGAGATGTTGACAAGTGCGCCGATTATCAAATCACCGGATTGGAATCTTCCATTTGAATTAATGTGTGATGCTAGTGATTATGCGGTTGGAGCCGTTTTGGGTCAAAGGGTGGACAAGTTGTCCCATGTTATCTATTATGCATCTAGGACCCTTAATGATGCACAAATCAATTATTCTACCACGGAAAAGGAGTTATTGGCTATAGATTTTGCTTTGGAAAAATTTCGATCATATTTGGTGGTACAAAGGTTATTGTGTATTCCGATCATGCCGCACTAAGACACTTAATAAAGAAGAAAGAAGCTAAGCCAAGATTAATTCGGTGGATCCTATTGTTACAAGAGTTCGACATAGAAATTCGTGATAAGAGGGTGTGGAGAATACCGTTGCGGATCATCTTAGTAGACTTGTTATGTCTCAAGAGGAACTTCCATTACATGACCGCTTTTCCGGACGAACAACTTTTCTCCATGGAAGAATCAACTCCTTGGTATGCGGATATAGTGAATTACTTGGTGACAAGGAAAGTACCTAGTACAATGTCTAATTTCCAAAAGATGAAACTTAAGAAGGTAGCTAAGCAATATGTGTGGGATGAACCATACTTATGGAAATATGGCGTTGATCAAATAATGCGAAGGTGCGTGCCTAATTCCAATTTCAATCCATTCTCTCCTTTTGCCACACTTTTGCATGTGGTGGCCACTTTGGATCTAAGCGTACCGCTCTCAAAGTTCTCGAGAGTGGATTTTATTGGCCCACCTTGTTTGAAGATTCATATGTTTTTGTAAATCGTGTGATAGATGTCAACGAACGGGCAATCTAGGTGCTCGAAATCAAATGCCACTCACACCAATTCTCACCGTTGAGATTTTTGATGTGTGGGGTATTGATTTTATGGGCCCTTTGTCAATTCGAATGGGAATTTTTATATACTTCTTGCCGTTGATTATGTTTGAAATGGGTGGAAGCTAGAGCCACCAAGACTAATGACTCTCAAGTTGTTTGTGATTTTGTAAGGGAAAATATTTTCAATAGGCATGGAACACCAAGAGTGGTGATAAGTGATGGAGGCTCACATTTCAAGAAGGCCTTCCACACTCTCCTCCAAGAAGTACAACATAACACACAAAATTGGTACGCCTTATCATCCACAAACTAGTGGACAAGCGGAAATTTCGAATCGTGAGATTAAGTCCATTCTTGAGAAAACGGTGAATACCACAAGGAAAGATTGGAGCTTTAAACTCAACGATGCACTTTGGGCGTATAGAACGGCGTATAAGACAAGATTGGTATGTCTCCATATAGGTTGGTTTATGGCAAGGCTTGTCATCTTCGGTTGAACTTGAACATAAGGCTTATTGGGCGATAAAGAAATTCAACATGGAGTATGATGAAGCGGGGAAACAAAGGAAGTTACAACTACATGAGTTAGAGGAGATACGCAATGATGCTTACGAGAGTGCCCGTATTTACAAGGAAAAGACCAAGCTTTTTCATGACAAGATGATTTCTCGTAAAAGTTTCATCGTGGGACAAAAAGTCCTTTTATATCATTCTCGTCTTAAACTATTTCTGGAAAGTTAAGGTCCCGTTGGATTGGACCATATGTTGTTACTAATGTTTTTCCTCATGGTGCAGTTGAAATTACTAGTCTTAGAGACAATTCGGTTTCCAAAGTCAACGGCCATAGGTTGAAGCCATACTATGAGAACATCGCTTATGTGAATTTGGATGAACTTTCATTTGGAGATGCACTCCCTCCGGAGGAGTAATGTGCCGCAAGAGCTAAGTCGGAACCGTCGACTTTAAAACAAGCGCTTAATGGGAGGCAACCCATCGGTTTTGTATTTCTTATCCTTTTGCTTTTTGTTATTTCTTTTTCTTGTTTCTTATCATGTTAAAATTTCCCACCTTGACTTTACTAGGAGGATTCAATTACATTGAGGACAATGTAAGGTTTAAGTGTGGGGGAGTGGTTAAGCATGTTTTTAAAACAAAAATTAAAAAAAAAATGAAAAAATTTGAAAAAAAAAAAAAAAAAAAAAAAAAAAAGAGTTTTAAATAAAAATTGCAAATTTTAAAGATTTTAGAGTCACTAGCATACTTCTAGGTATGTTTACATAGGATTTTGACCGACATAATTGAACTTGGAAATGTTAGAGAACTACATTCGGATTTCTTGTTTGTTTGAGTGTTAAATAATGGATTTAATCATGCGGTGATGCGAATTTGGTGGGGAGAAGTGCGTTATTAGAGTTGCTTTGATCAATCATTAGTGGAGACTACCCGTATTCATATCATGAGAGGCACCGACCAGAAATCTTCCATCTACTAAAGAGCTTCTTTTGAGTGTGTGTCACCATACGTTAATTCCAGGTAGAATGGTGAGCTACCCAACCTCCCACCAATAAAAGCACTACTCTTTGATCTCTTGAGTGCTAATTTTGTCAATCATGAGGGTGACGTCCATGGATGAAAGCTTCCTTCTTGTAGTTCGATTTGATTAGCACCATTCTCTCTCGACAACAACGGATCCATAGAAACACCTTCATCATCAACAAGGAGCGACATCAAAATCTACAAGGAAAGTTGGAAAAGTTTAAGGTTTACAAGCAACGGAACGAGAAAAAGAGCAAATTTCAAATTCAAGTAAAGCAACATACAAAAGAGCGGATTTTACATATATGTTGAAGACTTACAATATAATGAGGTAATTTTATATTCAAGTATGAAGACTTATTCATGAAAGCGAAGAAAAGTAAAAGGTGAGAATTTTTGAAGTTTATGATTTCAAGACGATACAAGTTGTGAAGAATCAAGTGGTAAAATACTTCTCCCACGGCCATGGTTTATTTTTGTATTTAATTTCTCTTGTAAAAAAAAAAAAAAAAAAAAAAAAAAAAAAAAAAAAAATTTTGAAAAGAAAAGAAAAAAACAAGAGAAATATTTGTTTTGTTAATGAGCCGTGGGGAAGGAAAATTTATAAGGAAGTTTCAAGCGACAAGGATTTCAAGGTAAAAGAGTTATAAATTGTTAAGGATTTATGAAATTCAAGGGTTTATCATCAATAGTTGAAACCGAAGACGAAGATCAAGATAAGGAGCGGAAGACGTTTCTATTGGATGCCGTGAGAGTGGTGTTATCATAATTGGCAATCGGATGTGAAGGTAAGTAAGTAATCTCATCCTCGATAATATGGTTGATTTCCTTTCTTAGAGATCATCAGAAAAATGGTTTTTCAAAAATAAAAGATGTGGGTTTTTAAAAATATTTGGAAGTTATCCTTCCCACCATTCAACGTGTCGTTATGAATTTCTCTCTTCATTCCTACTGCACACATGTGAGAACCATAAAAAGCTGTCTTTTTGAGTGCAATTATCATAAAATCCTATTTGGTGAGGCAGAGTCGAGGCGAAATGCTTATTGATCGTTTCTCAAACACGCGTTCTCTCATTATGGTGTGGTTATTTCTCACTCAACATTTAAGAACGAGAATATGTTCTTTAGTATTTCTAACTTCTTATTACTAGCATGCAGAAATTCTATGTCCTCATAACTCTTTGGATGCTTGTGACGCTTGAACGCTTTGAAGTTGTGAGTTTTTAGTTTGATTTGCTCGAGGACTAGCAAAGTCTAAGTGTGGGGGAATTTGATAGGTGTAGAATACACCGTATTTACTATCTAGTAGTTTATGCTTTCTTTGCTATTTTTCGTGTAAATTATGTATTTTACGTTTGTTTTGAGTTTTGTAGCTACTTTGGAGTCACACGGAGGAAAAGAAGAAGAAATCACTCAATTTGAGCAAAAGGGTAAAATTGTCATTTCACGAAGGAGGAAATACTATATCATTCTTGAAGGAACGACAAGGTTAAGGGGAGGTCAAAGAGGTGTCCCTTATCCAAAAGAAGTGAGTGAGAATAGCACTTGGGGTGTACTTAATGGGTGTTTGAATCCACCCATACCCTAAGCCCATCTACCCTAACCATACCCTAAGCCCATCTACCCGGACCCATAATCCAAGCCCACACCCTAAACTCTGACCCAAGCTCACATATCCTGCTCCATACCCTAACTATACCCGGATCCATAACCGTACCCGAATCCGCCCCCATTTAAACCTAAACCTAAAATCGAAAGGGTGTCTTTCTTTCTCAATCATTTTCACTACCTTTGTCCAAGAAAAGAGAAAGCGACCATGGATGCTTTTGTTGACGAAGAGCCGAGGAGTTGTGAGAGAGCTGTTGCCGCTCGAACCAGAGAAGAAGGAGGATTGATTGATAGTTAATGGCTGCCGAGAAACCCAAAGGTGGTTGATTTGAATCAAGCGGGGAGAGATTGATGGTTCGAACGTGAAGCTCGAGGGGATGAAGTTCGAGGAGCGAGAGAACAAGATCGGAAAAAATTGATAAAGAATTGAAGCTCGGGAAGGAGGAATCGAGAGATGGGTTCTTGGGGTTATTTGCCGAGAGAGCAAGATGAGTGAACTGGATGATGATTAGTTGTCATTAACGTAATCAAGAAGAAACTTTGGTGAAGAAATTGGTAGAGTTTGAAAGTGGGTTTGATTCCATTTGACTCAGGTGGGAGAAGAAGGAGATGAAGAGTGCAGGGGAAGGAAATGGGTCGTAGTATGGAGTTGACCGAGATGATGCTAGTGGTGGTGTCTTGTGCTTTGGTGATTTGTTAATGGAAGATCGAATTTGGAGTTAGAACTGGTTTAAGTGCAGCTGTGTTTTATTGCTCAGAGATGCATTAATGAGGAATACAGGTGGCAATTGTGACAAGGCAGGAGCTTGAGTATGGTAGTTGAAATTGAAATTGCAGGGATGGTTTGCTAATGGCACCGAGATGTGGAAATTGTTGTTGGTTCAAGGAATGGCATTGCTGCAGAGTGGAGTGAAGCTCGGGGAGGATGACTGAGGTGGAGCTCTTGGTGTTGATAATTGTGCTAACAAGTGATGAACTGAGAGTGGAATGGAGATGGAAGAGGAGCAAATGAGCCTGGTGGCTTGGGAGAGTGAAGCAGATGTGTGGTTCAGGAAATGTTGCAGGCAGGATGGCATTAGTTGCAGCTGAGTTTAGGTGGTTACAGAGAATGGATTTTCTGTCATGGGAAGAATACAGGGCATGGTAACAATGGTGACTTGGGTGGAGTTACGGCTTGAGGGTGTTTGCAGTGTGTGAAGCTGCAAGTTGCGGGAAATGATGGCGAAATTGTGGCTAGCATTGAGTGCTATGGCGGTGAGGTGGTTGAGACTTAAGTGAATGCATTGCGAGATGGAAGTCGCGTTAGGCGACTGCAATTGAAGATGAATAAGGATCTTGCTACGGTGTGATTGAGTATAGGCCTGGCATTGCGGTGAGAAGATGGAAGATGGTGGATGAATTCTTCTTTGCAAGATGAATTCTTCGGGATGTATGATTTTGCAAGAAGAACAGTTAGCGATGAAGATAGTGGTATTAGAATAGATGAAATGGTAGAGAGCCATTATGGCCGGGAGCGGCGAGTGATGCACCATCCAGTGCAACACAAGGTGGCCTCGGCAAGTGGTCCGGGTCCGGACTGAAGTCTGGATCATCGACTTGGTTCCGACTCTAGAGTTGATTTCAGTGACTCGTGAAGCTAAGACAAAGTCGGACCGGTGACTCATTAGGCGACTCCCTCTCCTTTGACCGTGACTAACGGTTTGACCGACAGTTTGACTTTTGACCGTTAGTCCTAACGTGAGGACCGGACGGAATATTCCGTCGAATATTCTCTTAACGGAGAAATTTTCTGTGCGACGGCCGTCGACGTTTAGCCAAATTCCGCCACAATCCCAGATTTTAAGCGAGCAAAATTCCAGAACTTTCTATGGACTCTCTCATGGGTGTGAAGACTTGGGCTAGGAATTGGATGGAGAATTGGACTCAAATTTGGAAAGAGAAGGTGGAAGAGTTGAGAAAAGCTTGAATTGGAAATTGAATTGCAAAAGGAAAAGGATTCTACTCCTTAGAAGATTTGGAGAATATTGAAGCTTATAAATAGAGAAGTTTTCTACAACTTCTAGACACCTCTCTACACACACATCACTTGTGTTTTTGCTTGCTTTTCTAAGATTTTTCTTTTTAATTACTTGTGTGAATTTGAAACTTCTTCTTTTAATTATTATTATTTGTGTGAATTTCAAAAACATGAGTAGCTAATTTTTCTATTGATTGAGGATGAATTCCTAGTTCTTAACATGATTTGAGTTTTTTGTTTTCAAATTCTATCTTGAAGTTTTTCACATAATTATCGCTTGTTTTTACTAATAGGAGTGATCTTAAAGACATTCATGATTGATTGATAGATTGTTTGGGTGGCCAACTAAATTGATTTGTTAATTCGATCTAAAGCTAGTGAAAGTTGGGGATAAGTAATCGTTCTTTGACTCTTTACATAAGTAGCAAACACGAGACCTTGCGGAGGGATTAAAGTGGAGCAATTGTGTGTAGAAACAACGTTAGCAAGTAGACCTTGAGCTAAGAGTCTAACTACTAATATCAACCTAAGAAATTCACAAAACCTAATGCATGAGCCCAGTTACATCTAGGTTGAGCTAATTCTAGGTGGCTAGGTGATTAGAATCCAGTGGCGAGAACTTCCGTATCCGGTGATATAAGGGATTTAGGGGTTTAGCACTGACTAGTCGCTTTACCTACGGTTGGTGATAATTTGTGACTAATAACAAGTAGAATAGAACATAACTTGATTCATTGTTTCGTAACGAAGAAGGATTCCTTGATCTCGTCTCTCTTATTGCTTTCAACTTTATCTTTTAATTGTTTTGTTTATTTTCTTTTGTTTATTTTCTTTTGCTTTTTACACCCCCCTTTCGTGACAACTTTTACAACTAGAATCTCGTGCTCCTCGTGGGATCGACCTTGACTACCCTATATTACTTGTTAATTAGGTAGTAAAGTATTAATTAATTTGTTGTGGTTACGACACGCATCACCAAGCCGTCCACTCCACTATCGCAGGCCCTATCATGCTAGGCTGTCCATGCCATGGCTTGCCACGCCGACACCAACAACTCGTCGAGCCAACATTATGACGTTCCTTAACCCAGCCAAGATGATGAGAAGCCAGATTAAGTCACGCCTCTCACCTCACCGCTTCATGGTCTACATGAATAAGATCTATGCAAGGCTGGCAAACGTGGGATCATGAACTCTCCTTGCAACAAATAGCAACCGTGTCAACCACCATGCTTGCCTTCCTAAGACCACGCCACCTCTTGGCCCCACGTGCCAAGCCATCCGCTATGCTTTGCCTTCCAAAATCTGCGCCCGCTTTGCCTCGGTGATGTACGACCATGCAAGCCATCAACTTTCCTCACCCTCCACGGTGCATCCCAAGACAACTTATCACGGAGCCTCCAACATGGGAAACAAAACTCTTCACCTCTCAAAAAGGTTAGTCGATTATCCCGACCAACTTTGCAATGATTTACGTCTTGATTTCGTCGCATCTGTCACCATCATATGCTTACCTCGCAACAAGGCACATGTTCCGAACTAAGCAGATGACTTAATGTTGATGGTGGTTTTTAGCTTAGGGGTAAAATCGTAAAACCCTAGTCAGAGAGTGACGTCACTGAACTTGAGTAATAATGTCAAAACCAAGCACATTTATTAAACCCTTTAATGTGTCTCCAAGAAAATTACCAGGGTGCCTTTTTTTTAATGCTAAATTAGGGTTTCGACATGCCAAAACCATAATTCTCACACAGCATGTGACAATGGCAAACCATGCCAGCCACACCTGTCGCGCCAAGGCATGCCAACCATGCCAGCCACACCTACCGCGCCAAGGCATGCCAACCATGCTATCTGTACCCCTGTGCCAATGGCAAACCATGCCAGCTACACCTACCGCGCCTAGGCATGCCAACCATGCTAGATGCACCTTGAGCCAATGGAAAACCATGCCAGCCACACCTACCGCGCCCAGGCATGCCAACCATGCTAGCTACACCCCTATGCCAATGGAAAACCATTCCTGCCACACCTATCACGCCATGCCAAACGCACCTTGCCATGGACCCATGCCAACCTAGGCTGCCGCCTTTGTCTGTCGTCCTACGCGGCTTACAAAACGAAGGCGTGCGACAATCAACGGTCACCCTTCAATCCCGTGAGCAAATCCTGGCCGCCCTGAGAGGTTACCAAACGACCTTTGGACCAAAGCCCTAGCTTGGTCACGAGCCTAGCTTGATCACGCTAAACCTTGGCCCCACATGCCAAGCCAAAACCGCACCTAGCCAAGCTAGCCACGCCATGCGCCATGGCAAACCCTTGGCCCCACATGCCAAGCCCAGCCATACCTTGCCTTGGCACCTAGCCATGCTAGCTGCACCATGTGCCAACGGCTTGCCAAACCCTTGGCCCTACACCAAAGCTAAACCGGCACCTATCCATGCTAGCCGCACCATGTGAAAACGGCCACAAACCCTTTACATGCAAGACAAACCGCACCTAGCCATGCTAGCGATCATGTGCCAACCGCTTGCCAAGCCCTTGGACCCACATGCCAAGCCAAGCCACACCTTTCCTTGGCCCTAGCCATGCTAGCCACACCATGTGCCAACGGCTTGCCAAACCCTTTGCCCACATGCCAATCCAAACTTCACCTAGCCATGATAGCCGCACCATGTGCCAACGGCTTGCCAAACCCTTGGCCCCACATGCCAAGACAAACCGCACCTAGCCATGCTAGCCGAACCATGTGCCAATGGCTTGCCAAACCCTTGGCACCACATGCCACGCCAAACCATACTTTGCCTTTGCCCTAGCCATGCTGGACGCACCATGTGCCAACGGCCGGCAAAACCCTTGGCCCCACATGCCAAGCCAAATCGCACATAGTTATGCTGTTTGTCCCATGTGCCAACAGACTTACCAAACACTTGGACCCATATGCCAAACGCACCTATCCGCGCCACCATGCTGGACTTCCCTAAGCGGCTACCAAAACGAAGGCGTCCGACAATCGACGATCCCCCTTCAATCCCGGGAGCAAATCCTAGCCCTCCAAGGTTACCAGATGACGCATGGTAACCTTTAGCCCGAAAACCTAAGTTTGGCCACGCCAAACCACGCCATGTCGGCGCCTCCATGTCACGCCAATGGCATGCCAACCTAGCTACGCCACCATTCCATGCCAATGGCATGCTAACCTAGCCGCGGCACCATGCTGGCCTTCCCTATCACTACACCAAATTGAGTAATTTGTAACACTGAATTGTTACACTAATTTGTGTGACAGATTTTGTTACACAAATATGTGTGACATCATTAAAAAGTGTAACATTAAATCTTTATCTAATTATATTTTATTTTAACTAATTTTGTCATACTAAATAGTGTGACTTATAATCCACCCTAAGAAAAGGATTAAAAGAATAAAAATGAGGAGTGAAAATAATTTTCCTGCTAGCAAAATAAAATACCGCCCAAATATTTCCTCTCGCATATTTTTCTTCTCCTATCAGTATCGACCAAGTAACCACGTTTCCATACACGGTTATTATCGCGTGTATTATTAAAACCTAGCCACCTGAGATAAAAACCAAAAAGTAAAAGATAATATCATCATCTTTTCTTCCTTGAGGTATGCGCTTGTGTTTCTTTCGGTTCTTCTCTTGTAACCTCCGCTTTATAAAATCGTGAATCGTGAAAAACAAATTCAATCGAAAAATTCTTTTGATTTCGTGATACTTTACACCATTTCTTTTTTGGAAGATTTGTATCCTTTTTATATTCTTCTTCAATATTCTACCTAAGTTACCCACATGATTGGGATTTGTTAGTTAGATGAAAATTATTGTTGGGGTTTTACGCCAGATTAATATTGTTAATCGATTATAATTATTCTTCTTACCTAATCGTATGATTGAGATCCTACTATTTCTTGACTTTGTTGTTTTCCCTAATTTCAATTTTGAGGTTAAAAGATTCAGTTGAGATAATATTATGATTTGTCTGTTAATATGCTTTCTTCCTCTTATTGATGATGATTAATCGATACATAGTCAATTAGTTAACTTGTTTGTGCGAAAGTTCTTGTGATTTTATTGTTATGCAAACATTGTGGTTTAGACTCATTTTTGTGGTTTGTTGTTATGTGAACAATTTGGTGTTTCTTATCACCATCAGCGACATATGACTAATCCTATAGCTACCTATGTGCTTGTGCATTTTTGTTTGCAATGAACAACTTTAGTATTCATACCTTGAATCATCTACAATGAAGGCAAGCAACAATACAGTTTCAATGGTACGTGCTTTAGTATTTTTTTCTTATTTTGTGATTGCTTGATTTTATAAATTCCTAACCTAAGCAGCCTCTTTTACATTTCAAAAATTGATTTCATAGTGAAAAAGTTTTAGATTCTTACAATATAAAGGTTGTTTCTTTCAGTCTGGGACTTGCGGCTTGTTGAATCAAATGACATCCTGACAACTTGTTTATTTGGTAGTGTGGTGATCTTATAGGGATAAAGTAAAGTAGTTGACTTAGTGTTTATTATCCACCACGTTACTGACAATGTTAATCCTTGTGACACACTGTGTTTGTAGGCGGACTATACATGTAAAAAATAGAGTAAGGTTCCTGTAAACTAGCTGGCCTATCGATGGTCTTAGTCCCGTATCTTTTCTATTATTCTAGAGTCCACGGATTCTTCAACTTCATAAATCTGCTAGCAACATCTGTTGTATGACCTTGAGGTTTTAATTTTATTTGGTAAGACATGATATTTGAAGTTTTATTATTCAATTTCATCGGATTCAATTGTATTATATTTTGTTGAATCAAAAAGTTTGTCTCAGGAAGATCTAACCTCAAAAGAAAAATACCGATGGAAAGGTAAGACTCTCTTACTAGTAATCTGCCTCGTATGAAAAATGTTTTCTAAAGTAATGATCAAAAAAAAAAAAACATACACACTTTGTTCCTTATTCTATTCGTCTCTGCATACTGTCTAGCTACGAGGCAACAAACAAAATGTTGGTTTATTGAATGATTGCACAATTTGATTTTCTTAAGCATTAACAATATTTTGGTGTAACCATTTGGTCCATTTTCTTATTGAGATATTGTGCTTGTAGGTCGAAACAGTCGCTCAAGTTGGCATATATTGTAAATGTGATTGAGGGTGCTCTACGTAAAACTTCTGCACTATTGGATCAGAAGTTAACAAATTACGAAATACATGATAATTTAACTTTTGTATTTTCTTGTAGTTATTGGGTAGCATTGCCATCACATGTCAGATAGTTCAAAAAAGTATTATTTCTTTTACCGTCAAAATTATTGGCAAAATTGCCTGGTTCACTACGACAACAACCAAGTCTTTAATCTTAAGATTACCTGGATCACTAGTGCCCCCAAAAATAATCAGTTGCTATCTGGGCCTTTTTTATTGATTTCATTTCTCTCTGTTAGGTAGATGTTTTCCAGTGCATGTTGGAGGAATTTTTTCGGGAAAATCAACCGGAATGGAAAGATATATCCCGCAACGTCAACTCAAGTCACTTTGCATTTTTGGAAGAACTCTTGGATTTGGATAAAAGCAAAGTTGGTGATGAAACCATTCTTGGAGGTAAATGAGATAAGACCAATTATTGAGTTCAATAGTTTATTCCCAATTTTTTCTTAGGCTGAGATTTGCAGTTGAAGTATATATCTCATCTGTAATCTAGAGTCAAGTAGCATCTACTCTTGAATATGAACTATGAAATGGAAGTAAATTTCTGCTGATACAATGGGAAAAACAAGGTGATGTAGGAAATTGGAACTTTTGTTTCGATACTATTTTTCATAATGGTGGAAATTATAGTTGTTGCGGTTAGCAGTTTTTGAATCACTAGGTTGTCCCTCAATTTTCTTATGTATGCTAATCATTAGATATTAAGCCTTTCATGGTGCCGTTAGGTCCTTTCGGCTAAGGGTTAAGAAGCTGTGTATACATTCCTTAAAAGTTGATTCGGGTGTTTAAAAATTGTTGGTGCAGGGAAGTGAAAAATACTTAAAAATGACGTTTTTCATTTTCTTACGAAGGTTTGTGGTGGATTTATGAGATGCTAGGATTATTTGTTGCTTATGCTAAGCACTTCCCGTTTGTTGTATGTGCATGATTGATTCACTTCACATACAAGGATTGAATATTAGGAAAATATGACTTGATAGCGTGTAAGGTAATGCCAATTACATCCTAAAACATATATTTGTTGATTCATAAATTAAAATTTCTCAGTATTTGCACTTCTTCAAGAATTTTCTATACTGCTAGTCTGCTGGCATCTGATTGTATCTTGGTATGGATTGTACTTCTATGATTTTGTTAACTTATCATGACTTTTGTTTTATTAACATCTATAATAAAAAAAATTCTGTATAGGATTAAAATGCCTGAGCATGGTGTATCTTAGAGATAATAAAGAACTAATGGAAGTAGCTGAAGATAGTGTTGCCAGAAGGGTTTAGGTGAGCACATTTGGGAAAGTCTAGGAGCGCAGAATGATGAAATAAAAGAGTAGCTGGTTATGATGACATTAGAATCATGGAGCCAGAAGCGTTCTGCAAATGCATATTGGAATTTTGATTTTCTGACTATTTGTTTGTGGCCTTATACTTTGTAATGGAATGACTTATATGAAATTTTAATGCAATTCAATTTTTTATGCTACTCCGCTGATTATGGGTTTAGAAAAATGTCTCAGGGGTGGATGCCGGACAGGCGAAATACAATTGTTTTTTTTTTTTTTTTTTTTTGTTAATTACTGCCAAGAAATGTGACACTAATATGTGTAAAATTCTTGTCACACATTTAAGTGTAACTTTAATTAATTTAAGTCACACTTATTAGTGTGACCCCTGATGTGTAACAAAAGAATAACACCATATTTATTACACTAATAAGTGTGACGATAAATAAGATGTCACACATATTTGTGTAACAAAATCTTTGTTTTGGTGTAGTGTATGCGGCCACCAACGAACGAAAGCGTGCAAAGATCAACGGCTACCTTTCCTCGTAAGATACAAAATCTCGACCGTCGAAGGTCACCAAGCTACCAAGTCTCCGAGATCGACTTGCCAGGAAACAATCCTATGCTACATGTTTTTCTCAAAAATATTCGAGACATCAACACATATCACAAAGGCGGGGATCCTCTTTGGGTATTGTATGACGGTTTACAGCGTGCGGCGTACACTACGCCCGTCATAAGGAAGTGTCATTAAGGGTGAGTCGGTTAGTAAATACAAGGAGTTAAAAGTGAAACGTTCATGGGACATCAATTCCATACGTTAATGTTTTTATGAAACATCAATTCCATGCATTAACGATTTTATGGAACATCAAATTCCATGCATACGGTTACCACCTCCTCCCATTTACTTACCCATTTTTTCATTCCTTAATGAGACCAGGGTACGTTTCACTTTGACTTTTATAAATAGGTCTTACCTATTTCCACGTAACAAACAAGTTCACTCGAAAAATACTTGATAGCTTACCATTTGTTAGCCTTCCCACTTTTACGATACAAGTCGTAGTAACACAACTATTCTTCCAGAATCAACTATTCTGGTCTCATCACTTTCCTTGCTTCCCTCCCCAAAACCAACCCATTCTCCTTCACTTTGTGACTGAAGCAAGTCTGGAACGGCCATTTTTTGGTTTAGGCCGGACTTGTACAGATTAATCTCTCGAATCTAAAGTACTCCCTTGCAGTACATTATTTAGGGTTTAAATTGTTTCTCACCCGTACAACCAAAATTACCGAAATCAGCAGAAACCATTTTCACCTACAAACAGTTGGATGCTACAAACGAAGGGTTGCAATAATCAACGGCTACCCTTCTCTTTGAGATGTCGATCTCGACCACACAATTTCGCCACCTGACGCATGGCAACTTGCGGCCCAAAGCCAAAACACACGGTTTGCACCTAAACCCTAATTTGTTCGCGCCTACTCTATGGCAAATCCATGCTCAACGCTGGATGCTACAAACGAAGGGTTACAATAATCAACAGCTACCCTTCTATTTGAGATGCATATCTTTATCACACAAGATCGCCACCTGACGCATGACAACTTGCGGCCCAAAGCCAAAACACACGGTTTGCACCTAAACCCTAATTTGGCCGCGCCTACTCTATGACAAAGCCATGCTCAACGCTGGATGCTACAAACCAAGGGTTGCAATAATTAACGGCTACCCTTCTCTTTGAGATGCAGATCTTGACCACACAAGTTCACCACCTGACGCATGGCAACTTGGTGCCAAAAGACAAAACACACGGCTTGCACCTAAACCCTAATTAGTCGCGCCTACTCTGCCATGCACAACGCTGGCTGCTACAAACGAAGGGTTGCAATAATCAATGTCTACCCTTATCTTTGAGATACTGATCTCGACCACACAATTTTGCCACCTGACGCATGGCAACTTGCGGCCCAAAGCCAAAACACACGGTTTGCACCTAAACCCTAATTTGGCCGCGCCTACGCTATGGCAAAGCCATGCTCAATGCTGGTTTCTAAAACGGAAGGTTGCAATAATCAACAGTTATCCTTCCCTCTCGATATGTGGATCTCGACCGTTCAAGTTAGCCACCTAACTTACAGACCAAAGCCAAAACATCACGGTTTGCATCTAAACCCCAAATTTGGCCGCGCCTATTCTTTGGCAAATCCATGTCGACTCTACCATGGACACTGGCATGCCACCATGCCACACGTAACACCTTGCTACATGTTTTCCCATGAAAACACTCGAGACATCTAACACATGTCACAAACTGGGGGATGCTCATAGAGGGTATTGGTTTGGTGGTTTACAGCATGCGGCATACACTACGCCTGTTACATGAAAGTGTCATAAGAATAAGGAGGTTAGTAAATAGACTAATGATTAAACGCCTTCCTTCATTATGGAACATCAGCTCCAGGCGTTACCGGTTACCACCTCCTCCCATTTACTCATCCGTTTCTATTTCTTACAAGACCAGAGTACGTTTCACTTTGACTTGTATAAATAGGTCTTACCTATTTACACCGAACAACAAGTTTTGTGTCAGGAGCATACAACACTCAGAAACCACTTGCTAGCTTTCCCATCTGTTAGATTTCACTTTCTGATACAAGTCAAACAACTACTCTTCCAGAATCAACTATTCTGGTCTCAACACTTTCTTCGCTTCCCTCCCTAAAACCAACCCTTCTCTTTCACTTTGTGACCGAACCAAGTCTGGAGCGGCCATTTCTTTGTTTAGGCCGGATTTGTATAGATTGATCTCTCGAATCTAAAGTACACCCTTGCAGTACATTATTTAGGGTTTAGACTCATATTCTCACCCACTCACGCGAAATTATCGAAATCAGCAGAAATCGTTTTCACCCTCAAACAGGGGGCATTCGTATTTCGTAGTCAGAGGTGAAATTCTTGGATTTATGAAAGACGAACAACTGCGAAAGCATTTTCCAAGGATGTTTTCATTAATCAAGAACGAAAGTTGGGGGATCGAAGACGATCAGATATCGTCCTAGTCTCAACCATAAACGATGCCGACCACGGATCGGCGGATGTTTCTTTTAGGACTCCGCCGGCACCTTATGAGAACTCAAAGTTTTTGGGTTTCGGGGGGAGTATGGTCGCAAGGATGAAACTTAAAGGAATTGACGGAAGGGCACCACCAGGAGTGGAGACTGCGGCTTAGTTTGACTCAACACGGGGGAACTTACCAGGTCCAGACATAGTAAGGAATGACAGACTGAGATCTCTGATTCTATGGGTGGTGGTGCGTGGTCGTTCTTAGTTAGTAGAGCGATTTGTCTGGTTAATTCCGTTAACGAACGAGACCTCATCCTATTAACTAGCTATTCGAAGGATTCCTTCCGCGGCCAGCTTCTTAGAGGGACTATGGTCGTTTAGGCCACGTAAGTTTGAGGCAATAACAGGTCTGTGATGCCCTTAGATGTTCTGGTTCGCACGCGTGCTACACTGATGTATTCAACGAGTATATAGCCTTGGCTGACAGTCCAGGGTAATCTTCGAAAATTTCATCGTGATGAGGCATGACCGTATCAGGAATGAGTACGTACGTAAGAAACTTATGATAGCGCCAATCGAGGAGATGCTCGCACAACACCGACTGCGCTGGTTTGGGCATCTCCAGCGAAGACCGCTGATAACCCGCATGCGAGTAGGCCGCATCGGGCGTGCGAGAAGGAAGGATGCAACGCCAAGGCCGACCAAAGCTAACTTGGGACGAGTGCGTGAAGAACGACTGAGCAACCGAAATCTTTCACCGGAAAGTGCGTTAGATAAACAGACTTGGAGGGCGACAATACGCGTGAAAGTAGTGGGTTTCAGGTATGTAGACTAACAACCCTTCCCTTTATTTTCTATTTTATTTCTTTACAACTTAATCGGAGAACACGTAAAAGGCAATCCTGCGGAGTTTCGTGAAGGGGAATCTATAGCGCTGGGCAAGATGGCGGGAGTGTGAAGGGGAACACCCGTAGCTTCCGCAACCAGGACAGATGTAAGTATATCCGCACTAATGGTCGAGAATTCGTAATCCCATTAACACGGTGACTACCCAAAATTAGTCCAAAAACATTCACAATCGCATAACGGGTAGCGTCAAGTATTTTTGCTTGTCGTAGTGCAAGTTGTGCGAGGCTCGGACAGGCCGGCGTAAAACTCGTGTTCCACTCTTAGGAGATATTCTCTAGTCGACCCGGTACTTGCTACTGGAAAAGACTTTGGATTTCGGATTTCGGACTAGTTTTGTTCCTATGATGAGCTAGGCGTTCTCAAAACTTGCACTATGATTCCGGATGCTAATACCTTAATCACGGGATGGTATCTTTCTTCTTATTTTTCTAATATTGTGACCCATTCTTCCATGCTACTTATATTGATGCCATATTTAGCAATCGCATATCTGCAACATGCACCTCATTACAAGACCAACTATCAAAATTATCCATTTACTGCTTCAATCACAATCTGGCAGTCACCTTCCAACTGAGTCATCTTAATCCCTTTACTGGTCTCCGAATGCACAGCTTCCAAGAGAGCTAGTGCCTCCACTTGTTTAGCATCCACATCCTTTATTGGCTTTGATCTAGCTCCATCACCTATACCTGCAGAATATCTCAATTCTCAAAATTAGACGTCCTACTGCTGCATGTTTAGTAATTTCATGAAATGAGTCATCGAAATTCATTTTCATAGACGATTAGGTGGTTTCTCCCGGCACTATACCTGCAGAATATCTCAATTCTCAAAATTAGTCCTACTGATGCATGTTTAGTAATTTCATGAAATGAGTCATCGAAATTGATTTTCATAGACGATTAGGTGGTTTCTCCCGGCACCTAACAGTATTACTACTCAATACCTGTCTATTCATATACAATCTAGATATACTATTTAACCAATCAGTTTGATGATTTGTGAAAAATCTAACAGCGGCTTGAGCATTTATCTGCACAGTAACAAAAAAGAAGAAAAAAAAAAACAATTTTATCATAAATGTGAGATTAATAATTAGCTAGATAGCTAGTCAATTTACCTGAAATATTATTGGCATTAAGTATCTTTATAGTTCTTTGATTTATTGTAGAAATGAGAAATAGAAATGACAGATTGCACAGATCCGAATAAATAACTACACCAATAACAATCCCTATTACATTTTTGTGCATATTAATTAAATATCTAGCACATCAATCAGTAATTAGAGATGGTCCCTTAACATTTACATGTCAACAGCTAGTACGTCCAGTAATTAAATCTTGAACCATTGCAATTGCCTATATAAACGAGTGTTAAGCAAGCCAAAACTCATCATCCCACAACAAATTCTGTTCATCAGTTACTCCATATCTTTTTTCTATCCAACCTTAAGGAAACAACCATGGGTTCTTCGCAACTATTTCTATCTGTCTTGTGTCTGATCATCATAACATTTTCCTCGACCAACATTGCGGTAGCGCGTTCTCAGTTTGGGCCAGCAGTTCAAGATTCAAAGACTACTATCGATACAAGTTGCCCTACTACTGATACAAACAATACTACTGATACTATTCCTACTACAGGTACAAGCTGTCCTACAATTCCTACCACCGATACAAACAGTACTACTACTCCTAGCACAGGTACAAACTGTCCTACAATTACCACAACCGATACAAACAGCACTAGTGCTCCTAATACAACTCCAACTTCCGACACCAACAGTACTACTACTCCTATTCCTGAAACATTCCCAACAACCGATACAAACAGTACCACTTCTACTCCAACTCCTACCGAAACATTTCCATGCCTGTCAAAGAAAAAGATTTCTGCCATTAATTGCTTAACAATGGCACAAGGATATTCTACTGATTGTGTAGCGCTCCCAAATGTTGATTCCGTTTCATGTAGCCTACCGGCAATGCCTTGTCTTGCACTTTCAGACATTAGGAAGCTTCCTTGTATGCCACCTCAAGATTCATCAAGTGGTTCTTGTATATCACTTACCAATGTCCCAAACGTTTGTTCACCAAATAATATGCCATCACGTTAAGAACGTATACCACCACTACTGCTGCAGCATCTGCTACGTACTGATCTTATATATATATATATATATATATAGTACAATCACTAAATAAATAAAAGGTATGGATAATACTTGGATGGGTCTCTTGATAACTGGGAGTTACTTATATTATCTATAATTTCAAAATAAAGCATGGAGTTGATGAGATCATACCACTGCTCAGTTTGTAACAGAGGATATGATTTTGTTTTTATCTTGTTGTAATCGAAAGCATTCTAATAATGGTTTTGTGATCAGTTGGTTACAGATATAGCTTAACATGAAGTCTGCAATTGTAATTGCTTTTGATTATCTTTCAATAATAGAAAATCCTTCCTTCAACTTAATCTTACCATATCTCAGTTTGATATCACTTTCAATTTTTGTGAATCTGAGTCGAAGTGTAAAATCGTGAAATTTGGTTAGAGCGACGTGCATATATAGTGTATGAATGAATCAAAAAAATTGATCAAAGTAGAGGCACGCCCGAGAGCAAACTCATGACTTGTAATGAGCCGACTGAGTTGATGATGATTCTGTTGTTCAGAGATACACCACGTAGCATTTTTTTTTCCTTCTCATCTGAATCGTGAATCAGACGATTGTACATATTATTAACCAGGGCTACGCCATCACTTATGTACATGAACTTACTAAATCTTGGCAACCCCATAGATGCCATTATAACTATATATATATATATATATATAGACCGGAAAGAAAGCAAGCCTATTTTATGTTATTCCAATTGTGTGAAAGAATTTGTATTTAGAGGCCAAAATTTGTGATAACCTGAATTTAACTAAAATAATTCGCATCTCAACTCTCTTCTTCATGGGTTTGGTTTAATTCTTCTTAGTATATGAGTGGCCCTGCTTGTGCATTTGAGACCAGCCCAACTAAAGATCGACACGATTCTGAGGAAATTATTCTGATGAAAATAGGAAGTGTAAATCCGTTGGATGAACTGTTTTCCGATTAAATGATGAGGAAAATAAAATTGTAAAACATTTTCACTATCACTTCGGGTCGTAAAAGATTAATTGCATCAAGTATTTATTAGTTCTTGGATTTATTGCAAAAATGAGAGGTGGAATAGATTATATATAGATTGCATAAGTAAAAAGATTAATTGCACCTGTGATAAAACTCATTGCGTTTCCCGCCCCCAAAGTAGCAAGGATCCCAAAAGTTCATGTGAAGTGCTGCCTACTATTTTCAATGTCTTCAACAACCATGAAGGAGCTTATAGAAGCTCACCACTCGGATTTTGATGGCGCTGGTATGTTCTTAAATCGTCTTTCACAAAGCACAATGTGCGGTTATGCTTAGGCATGGAATTCATTAATTGATGTTTGATCTCTGGACCAAGTATAGTCTTTCATTGGAATTTTAAATAACAAGAATTCAATTCAAATCATTCAATATATATCTCAAGCAAATGACAAATCACCAATTAAAACTGGTAACTTTAAATGTAA